>VWZI01014715.1:37814-50631 GCA_013396835.1 Psilopogon haemacephalus
GAATTCCTTCCTTCCTTCTGAATTCCTTCCTTCCCAGTTCCTTCCTTCCTTCCTTCCTTCCTTCCTTCCTTCCTTCCTTCCTTCCTTTCTTCCTTTCTTCCTTTCTTTCCTCCTGTCCTTCTTTCTTTCCTTCTTTTGTTTTTTGTTTCATTTTGGTTTGTTGTTTTTCTGAGGAGGCAGAGTCTGAAATTAATAGCTGTCAACAAGAATGTCCTTCCTTATAGCTGAAATGTTTTCAGAACTGTCATAGGATATTTTGAAAACTGTGCCTTTTGCTCATTGAAATGGTAGAAAGCATAGGAGCCATGAGAGGAAGCAGAGCCAGTCGTGAATGGCGTTACTCATTCGGGAAACCAAATAGGCTTTGAGGGCTATTTGCATCAGAAAGGACTGCTCCTTACATCGGGAGGGATTGTAGAAAGAGATCTACACAGACTCAACTTCTGACACGTCTGACATGTTGATTAAGGTCTTTTATGAGTAGAGGATTCTTTTTTCAGCCTCCCACTAACATGCTAGGTGTCATTAGCCTCTCTGCAGTTCTACAACCAATGTGTTTGGAAAAGGGGAGATAGGCTCTTTGATCATTGTCTCTTTGAAGAAAAAGCTTAAGGTTTTTTATAAAAAACTGTCTGCATCTCTGCTTCTAGTTAAGATTATCATCCAGTAATGCCGGTGTTAAGAGAAACTGCAAACCCACTGTCTGCATATCCGTTTGGAGGGGCATTAGAGCCACTTTGGCTTGCCTGTTCTGGGGTGGTGGAGTCTGAACAATGCTGGGCCAGGGATAGTAGCTCTTCAGGTGTTATGAAATAATGTTTCCTCTGTTGGACAAGCATGAAAGAAATGCAGGGTTATCTGAGTCTAAATATGAACTTCTGTGTCCGAGCTAAAGTAAGCTTAACATTGTGTTCAGTAGAAGAGTTTCCTGCTAAACCAAGTGTGGCCAATGTGGCCTGAGAGACACAAACATAGTCACAACAGGGCTTGCTGGAAGCAAGCTGTAACTAGCCGCCTAGGAGACAGTTGTGATTTCAACAGATGGTTTAGCTTGATCTGTCTGAACTACCTCCAACACAGCCATGAAAAAGGGCACGCTTGGCAGACTCCTGTAACCGAGACTGGTCCCTCAGGGCTTTTCATTTACGCCACAAGCCATGGAGCAGCACAGAAGGGGAGAGTGGAAGGTGGCGCTGGAGAGGCAGTATAGATCTTCGCTCATCTTCTCAGGCTACAAGTTGTGTGCTGTATGGGTGAGAGCTCCAGCACAGAATTTCACCCTCCTGAGTAGACATCCTGACAAACACAGCCACTCTGGTCTAGGCAATAATGATAAATAAATTTATCTTACTGATAGAAAATACAACCTGGGCAGTTTCCTCAGCACTTTTCATCCTAATGAAAAATTAGAGTCCTAAGTTTTCATGAAGGCACATAGGGAAGGGAAAACAGGATAGGAAAAGTTATATCTTAAAATTCTTCTGTTTCAAGAGGTCTGGTATGAAGGGTGATGTAATGCTCAAGGACTCTGACACTACTAAGCTGGTGTCTAGGGCAGACAGGCCAGAGCAGAAATATTTAAGAAGTCCATGCTACAGCTCACTGATTAATAAACAGCTTAGCTAGTTGTATACACAGGCTTATGGCAGCCTTTCCTATCAGAGCAATTCACAATTCTAATGAAAAAAAAGACAACTACAACATACTACACACTGGGAAACTAGAGTTTCAGTGGCACATTGTTCAGTGACATGAAAATTGATGTGTGTTTGAATAATGAAAAAGCATTTCTTGTAAGTGGGGGACAATTCAAGGCCTTCAACCTGAAGTCAAGAACTACTCTCAGCAACTGATTGAAAATACAATCTTTTCTACAATTTTTGATAGAAGCAGAAATAAAGAGGCAGTAGGATGTGTTCAAGGCCACCAGCTTTAAATGATGACCCCCGTCCTTGTTTTGATTTGACTTTGTGCTTTTGTCAGCAAACATTATAATAGCAGATCAGGACTTCAGTTTAAATGCAACGTTGCAAATGGCAACAGTACTATTTAAGAGGAAAATTATATACACAGATACCAAATAGTCCTAGATATTGATCTCTGATGAGCATATCATATATTATTTTGAGGCATTTTTTATTTAGAGGAAAATAATATCAGACCAGAGACAACTGAGAAATGGGGAGAAAATGGATGGAATGGTCAGAAAGAAAAGGAAGGAGTTAAAACATCTATATACATAGAATAATGAAGTGATGATTACTGACAGGAAGAACTCAGAAAGCATGATACACATACCTGGGTCATGTGTTTTTTGCTTACCACCTTGTGTCTTGATGGAGCAAAACCAACTTCACAATAGGATCAAAGATTGAAACTTTAGAATAAATTCTTCAATGAGTAGTTGTGCTAGCCTCTTTGTATTCAGCCAACAGGCAATTGTTGACTGATTTGCCTGTAAAGATACTCTGCAATATGATTAACAGGATATTATGAAAGTTATTTGGGTGTGATTATGTAACACTTAGCACTACTTAAAGAAGCAACCCTACCTCCTTTCCATCACTTGTTGTTATTGCATCTACACCAGTGTTTTCTCCCAGGGACATAAGTTTGGTGGCATCAACCCTAAGGGATGATCATGGGGAGATGCCAGTAGAGTAACTGTAATCACCCTCTGTCATTACCATCCTTACCTGCTGTTTCTTTCAATCCTTCACAGTTTTTTAAAGGGCAATATACCTGTGGTTAATACACCTAGAATGAAATCTCATTTTGAATTTGATTGCCTATGTAAACTCAGTACCATAAGAAACAACATACAAGGAAGCAAGCTGTAGTGTAACAAAAGGGAAAAGTGGTAATAATGCAGTGTCTCTCAATAAGAATATGAGAATACTATATTTATTCCAATAATTAAAATTAGGCAAACTTCTGGATGTGAATATAAGAAGTCTTAGAGTCCTATAAAGTTGAATAAAATTAAGCCAAGATAAGAAATACCAAGTTTTAACAGTTTCGAGCCAGAGAAGACACTGTGAATTGGCATCATATATTGTACCTAATTAGTGCCTGAACTCTGTTTTCACTGAAATGGGAACATAAGCAGGCCTTCTTTGACCAGTGAGCTTCATCTGACTGCAGCCACTCAAGTGCACATGTTGATTTGGACTGAGCAGAATTTAAGAGGAATGTTCACTTGGAAATACTTGAATGTTATCCACTAGGAGGAGAGCATTGTGAAGATGCTTCATATGCTGGAATATTCTTGTTCCAAACAAAATCCAAGCTTGTGATCAGAAACCTGGAGTGAGAGTGCTATGTTCAGGCAGCTCCACACTGTGCATGCAAGTTGAGAAGCTTGTCTCTTTTCCTTCAGTTATTCCTTCAGAAAGCTCCCTATACTTCTCCTGCTGTTTTCCTGCCCTATATGAAAGCACAAAGGCAGAAAGGTGCTTATAATTCTGATGACTTAAGTATCAGCCCTCTTATCCTCTAAAGCAGGCTGTAGTATGAGAAAGGGAGTCATGAATCTGTGCTCAGGACTGTGCCACAAGCAGAGTGTTTTCCTTAAATGAAGAATACCGAGGGCTCAGGTCATTCAGCATACAAAAATGTTAATCAGATTGGTTTTCTGACCCACTAGGATGTATACAATGACTTTGATGCACACCATCATTCAGACCCTATATGTTTCAGTGTGAGATAAGAATAAATCATAATACTTCACCTCAAGCTATGAAATAATTAAATCTTTGAGACTTGTGATAGCCAAGTGAATGAACAAAACTTGGAGGACCTGATTCTGATCTCATCCACTGCAAACCTTAAGTTCCCTAGGAATTAGTTAATCTTGAGGAAAGAATTTAGACACAATTATTTGTAGCTAGTGGTGTAGTTTTTAAATTCTTAAGTTACAGCTAACTTTTCTTCTTATAAATTCTCTCTCTTTCCTATGGTTTCTTTCTCATTTGGAGCTAAGGAACAGCTGCATGTGTTCCTGAAAACTGCAATACTAATGATTAACTTCTTTTTAAAAAATTATTGTTATGTTAATTGCAAACTGTCATGAGACATTTAATTAAGTACAAATATGGCAGCAGTGACTTCTTACCAAGTACAAGTCTTAGTGTTTGAGCAAGGGATTGACTACACAGAAATGCACAGCATAAGTAAAGCCACAAACATATTGCAATTCTGTTTTACTTCTGTGTTCTGAAACTGCCTTTCTGGGTAAACACAAATTTCTAAAGTATTCAGTAGAAGTCTGTGGTTCAAGTAAGCTATGGGGACAAAGAACAAGAGGTTACAGCAAAACCAATAACAAACTTCAATATTTTTGAAAGACTTAGCCCTATGGCATTTCCGATGGAGATTTAATTTTGACATTCCTCTGACATATTTTTCTTTTAAGGTGCTCTCTACAGCTAAGTAAAACTCACATGAACATCTGTTCACCACTATAAAAGTTTAGTGACCTGTGAATTTGAAATTTAAATCAGGTAACGTTTCAGGTTATAACTTCTAGATTAAAAAGAACCAGCTCGGCATTGTAAACGAACTAACACTGGCAGAATGGTTGGAACATAACTACTTTATTTTTTTTTTACCTTAAAACAAAAAGCATACGGGATTGATACTAGCCAATGCCATTTTCTTGGGGTAAAATTATATACACCTGTTATTGCAATAGAGAAAACAGTTCTTCAGCAAGATGCACCTGCTGGCAAAAAAATTTCTGAGATTAATAGTAGCATATAAACATGCTTTTTAACTGATATTCACTCTCTTCCAAATGTATCCCTCATATTTTTCAGCCATTTCCATTTATTTTTCTCCATTGTGCTGATGGCTTCTCTGGTTGAGAGCCATACAGAACCAAATCCTATTCACTCACACAGCTAGCCCCATCTGCCTTACCACATATAAAGTTAGGCTATGTCTTCACTGTCAAAAAAGCACTGCTTTGTATTTTGTCTTTGTACAATAAGATAGCTGGATACATTAGCTAGCTTTCTGTCAAATTGTAGTGAAAATGAAAATTTTGACCATGACATAGGCAAGTGAGGTCAGGATGCAATATTAACCTTGCCTAGTTACACTTCATTAGCAAAAAAATTGCTTTTTTCTTATTTCTGTTAGGATCTTAAATTGAGACAGATAATGTATAGTAGTTATTTGGCTGGGTTTTGAGAAAAAAAAAAAAAAAGAAAGTAAAAATGATGAAGCCATTGCTTTTAATATCACTGCAAATTCATTGGTATCACACTGTTCTTAACCTTTGTATCCGCCAAGTTATGAGATTCAATAAATTGAAAGTACTTTCCTACTACTGCTTCTGACCAGGTATTTCAACTGCATTCTGAATTCATGCTGGTACAGAATAAGTGCACAAGAAAGGAAGTTCTGGTAAGTGATCAGTACAGAGAATGATGTAGGGCATATCTATGGAAAGAATTACAGAGAATTTAATGTTTTTGCATATATGTATTTTTCTATATTCTTTATTTAGTACCTTTCTCATGTGCTTCAGCCTCAAGAAGTTTTGCTGCAAGGGGCCTCTGCCACATAAAAAATTACTGCATGATTTTCCCTGGCTTGACTAATTAGTTGGATAACTTTCCAGCTTAGCAAAATTCCAACATATATTTCCAAAATATTTTTTATATTTTACAGTAATATAGGTGAAAATTCCAATTGACTTCTGAAAAGATGTGACAAAAAAAAAAAAAAGAAAGAAAAAATAAGATTTTCCATTCCAAACTCTTATTTTTTTTTCCTGGGAAGCCATGAAACTTAGCCAGGAGCTGCATTGTGAGCTGAATCCTCTTTCTGATCAATTTTCTCTCTGGAGAGTGACATGTCCTTAAAATGATGCAAATTTCTCTCTCTTGCTCTCTGCTTCTCAGAAACAACTTGCCCAAATCAAGTTTCCAACTTCATTTTTAGATTTTCACCATCTTTTTTTCCAAGATCTTCTTATAACTGTCATTTATTTCCACACTTACTCAGGACTACTTCTGTCACATGTTCAGAGAAGAGGAACAAATATCACAGATTTCTTCTGCTCTCACATTTTTCCTTCAGAAATAACAAAGATGTGCAAGTCCAACATGGCATCTTGATAGGCATCCAACATATGGGCAGAAGGTGGTCCTTGAATTGACCTGCGTAATCCATGAAACATGTATTATTTTTCATGGAAATAAGCTCTTAGGTAGGTTAATATGGCTGTAAAAGCTTTAATTCCCCTTAATTTTCATACAGTAGGACATTATGTTTACATAACGTGTACTTGCAGTCCCTGGTCTCTCACATAATCACTATGCAAGAACACTGCAAATAGTCTTAAAAGACTAAAGCACCTTTCAAGAACTCTAGATTTCGGTAGCAGAGAGGATATTACCCCACAGTAACTACTAATTGGTTTTCCTAATGCCCATTTTGCTAACTTTAGTTTCCCTCGCCCTGAAGAGGTGTCTAACAACTATACCTGAACAGAAAATTTGCAGTGCAGCTCTCTGTATATCACTAAAACCTATACAGGACTGTTCACTTTTCCCATTTGTTAATTCTGTCATACTGTAAGAAGCCTGCAGACTGGGTATTCTATTCCTAATTATAGCTTTCTCAAATCTATGTATATCAAAGAAAATTAGAGTGAATGTTGAGGTGGAATAGCAACTGATATTGCCTTTCAGTAATTAAAGAATTTGATCTGAGAACAGGGACTGACTCAGAAGTCTTAAGAACATGTGGACTAACATTATCAAATGCAAATGATATAAAACGTTGCAATGTTTGCTGAACTTATAAGATCGACCTAGTTTGTTATCAGAAGAAAAGACTTATCATTTGCAGCTGGGAAGAGAGGGGGAGAAGGGAAAAGAGGGATGTGATATACAGGATTTGACAAACATAATATGGAATTGCCACAGGAGAACTTTCAAGTCATCTAATCTTGTTTGAAGATTCTTTTTTTTTACCTTGCTTAGTCTCTGCATTAATTCTGTTTATGTTTACTTCTAGCATTAACAGCTTAATCCTCCACTTACACCTGCATGCAGTACAGAAATGCCCTAAGATGTGCCTTGACAACATGTTGAAATAAGAGCTTCCTACTGTGCTGCATTCTGACACAGGAAAATATTACGACCGGTTTCCTAAGTCTAATGTTAGGCTCTGATAATTTTTTTCCCCCCAATGGAGATGGAGAAGCTTAGTGTGAAATGAAAGTACATATGATATGCAGTTCAGTAACAACTGTCCATGCAGGCATGCATCAAAAACTCCCCTTCCAAAAAAAGTAGGAAGTGTGGACAACTGTTTTGACTACATGAGATATTTCCTAGCTCAGAATAGGAGGGCAATTTATATTCTTGTAAATCTCTGCTAGAAATGGTAATATTTTTGGATGCTTTTCAGTAACAGTAGAACAGTCCAGTACTAAAAGGAGCAGGCAAAAAGTATTCTGTATGTAATTAGGTTTTCAACAGAGACAGATCAAGCATCCCATCAATGACCTGTAGCTTTATTTGAGATGTAAAATGTCCTGTGATTCTGAAGAAACTGTTTTTAGTAGTCATCAGTGGTTTTGTACCAACTCAAAAACACTGGCGTGGTCACTTATTCTGTGGTAATTCTACACACCATATGACATATCAGGCTTTAATACAATTAATTTCTTTCACAGTATCAAACCACATACAAATGTAAAATGTTAAGCAGCAGTCAGAATCTGGTGGACTGTAAGAATTCATGACAGTGAAATGCAAACTATGGAAAATATTCACAGCCTTAAAGAAAAAAATAGTGGTGAAATGCCTTTAAAGAAGATTGTGTTTGAATCTATGAATTCCTGCACATTTCACAGTTGTGGCCACAGATCTCCAAAAGTCCTGCTTACTGCCAAGAGCAGGAAATGTCCCTCCCTGGTGCTGGATGTGCAATTTCAACCTGATATACAGGAAACCAGACAATCTCTGTTTCCAGCATTTGCCAAGAAAAGTTCATTCTTGCTAAACTCTGCAACTCTAAGGTGGGCACAGAAAACACTACATATAGGCTAAAGGCTTCTCATGTTGAAAACACTGTATGTCCTAAGGGAGCAATTCAGCTGCCTATGTATGGTTCTAGTACCATTTAAAAAAATGCCAATCTACTCCATTTGGGCTTGTGCTGTTGCTGCAGAGAAGTAAGAGGCTTCTGGTAGTCCTGCGTCATACTGCATTACTCTGCAGATGACTTAGATACCTGAAGGCATCTAAATTGGCACTAAATGCCTACATTTTGTTTAGGCTTATGAGTGGCTTCCTAAGTAACTGAAAAGCAGAATGTTTGCAAAGAGCTTTTGCCATCATGAAGTGCAGAGCCTCTGGCAAAGAAAAATGGTCAGCCTCATTCCTGATATAACTTCACCACTCATTAAAACTTTTAAAGAGGTAAAGCTAAGTAAACCATGGAAGAAGTTATTGCTGTGACAAAATAAAGATAGAAAACCATACACAAATACAGGGTGAGGAAACAGGAACTCTGCTGCTTTAGGTGTTCTTACTGAAGTCTTAGTGAAGCTGTGCCAAAAAGCTGTAAGGCTGCTGTAGAGAAACCATCCTGAATAATGCGAACTGAATTCAGGAAGTATCTTGTAGTTATATACATATCTATATGAAGATCTGCATTTCACTGCACTGTTGAAAAGGAGGAAAACCAGCAAAATAAAGTGGTAGGTTATGTCATGAAAATGCAGAAGAAAAATACAGGGTCATACAGATGCTGTTGTAAGAACAAAATCTAGACACTCATCTCTCCCATTGAGAGATTAAATGGAAAAAATCTTCCACAACACTTTCAACATCAGGAAGATACATTCTTTCTCATATATGGAGAGATGTGAAAGGATGGACATGGAAGGTTGTGAGGATATCCTGTTGCATCCTGGGAGCTGTTGATTATGGCTGGGAGAATTCACTATCTTTTGAGTTCTCCTGAGCGAGGTTTGTTCAGTGCTGTTTATTTTAAAAGAGTAATAAGCTAAAAGCTGGAGAAATAAATTCAGCAGAAAACCATTTAGGCAGAATAAGTTATCTCTACTTCTTAAAGCAGAGGTCACTAAGAGTGGGGATAAGAAGACATCTGGGTTATAATCCAAAGAAAACTTAATATAAAAATATTTGAACATACAGTCACATCTTAAAGGTACATATTTCCATAGATCTATTTTAAATTTATGTTTGGGAAAATGAAGCAAATATTTTAAATAAAATACAATAAAATAAATAATAGAAAGAAAATTCTGACACTTAAAAGTAGAGAAGTCCCATATATTGATGATTTCAGGAGATAGTTCCTTTCAGAGCATGATATAAAGGCTATTAACATAGATCTCATGGAAGCATGTGTCTGTAAAACACAAATCTTTAGACAGAAGGCTATGTGACTAGAAGATCTTCAGTTTGAGGAAAAGGAGACTTAGGGGAGACCTCCGTGCTGTCTACAGCTACCTGAAGGGACATTGTGGAGAGGCTGGAGCCGATCCCTTCTCACAGGCAGTTACAGACAGGAAATGGCCTCTAGCTGAGACTGGGTAGGTTTAGATTGAATATTAGTAAATTTTTTTTTCAGGAAAAGAGTGGTCAGGCATTGAAATGAGGTGCCCAGGGAGGTGGTAGAGTCACCAATCCTGGATGTGTTTAAGGGTCATTTAGATATGGTGCTTAGAGATATGGTTTAAGGTGAACCTTGTAGAGTAGGGTTATGGTCTTTTCCAACCTGGATGTTTCTGTGCTTCTGTGATTCTGTGACTATAAGCAGCTAGAAAAAAATGTTAAAATGACTGGTGCGTTAGTCATAATATAAGCTCAACACACAGGAAATATTTTACTTTAAACTATAGCCAATAGCTAGGTGATAGAACTGAAAAATACCATAGGATTGGACATACTATATTGGAAATGGTGTTGTGATTATTAATAAGCTGTTATGAATTATTAATAATATTTTATTAATATTATTCACTATTGTTATTAATAATAGAAATTCTGGGGGAAATTCTGTGAGATTCTTTGTATGTTTGGTTGATAAGAGGTTATTACACACAGGTTATTTATAAACACAGAATCAAAGAGTTTAAGCAGTTTAAACAGTTAGAACTTGGAAAACAGGGAACCTGATAACAGGGGGAAATCCTAACCTCACCCTTACTCACAGACACGATAGGTACAGAGTCCCAAGGAGAGGAGGAGAAAGAGTTTGCCTTGCCATTGTGCTGTAGGCTGCAATGCAGGCTGCAAACATGTGGCTGCTGTGAAAGAGATGCAAATAGATGTCCAATTCTGGTGGAAGCAGCAGGACAAAAAGAGCAACGGTCCTAATCACCCTTCCTTAAATATGCTATTTTGAAGGGTGAAACTGCCAATAGGCACTAGTGTCCATTGTTTTGGCCAACAAATTCAAAGTTCTTCACCTAGGGGTCCACCCTAACGCTTTGAGGGACAGCACAAGACACTTGACTTGGTCATGTGCCACGGGACTTTCTCCTTGTTGTCTGCTCAGTCTTGCCACTCCCAGGCCTTGCTATAGGAGGAGGAGAGCCAGGAGTTTGAACCAATTTGGGCAGGATTTATGCCCTACTAGGACAAATGGGAAAAAAAAAAAATTAATTATAAGGACTACCAAAATAAACAGAGTGACTTTATGTAAAAAGTAAGTATATTTAAGCTGAATAACTAAAAATGTCAGGAGATAGAATTTGGAAGAAAACAATGAATGATGTGTTCCTATCCCAAAGGCTGTTCTATCAAACAGCATTAGCACATTCGTTAAAAATGCATCATAGCATGGGGTCATAGTTATGAAAATGATCACAAATAGTTGAAGATCATTCTACCTAATAACAAATGCAAAAAAATCTCCACATTTTAATTAGCAGAAGGTTAATTCTGCACAAATGGAATACTGCTACTTCTTTACTGCTACTGCATTATGGGCGAAATTACTGACCTCCGAGGTTTCAAGTCTTTAACTTTATCAAGGAAATTAGTGTAAGACTGACATGAGAAGGTGAGACTCACAGGTGTACACCGTCTAAACAATATGAGACACATAAAGGTAAAATTAAGCTCTTGTGATAATATGGTTTCAGGAGATGAAGATGACTGGCACAGATAACAGCATCAGAAGACAGTTTTAGAGAGGAAATTTAAGAAAATTATCATAGGACAAAGCACAATGACACTTCCTTCTGTGTAGCTACAAACTGCTGGTGAAAGTATGAAAGGGAATGATTGAAGGATAAGTGGTAATTTCCCATAAAAAGCTTTGAAATCAAAGACAAAACTCCTCATGTTGGACAAATAGGAAAGCAGGAAATAAAGGGCAGTAAAACATCCCCTGTAGCTGTGTTCAAGGTGGATAAAGACAGTGAGCAATGAAGAGCAAAAATGAAGCCTGACTAATCTAGGGTTGCAATTTGTATACACCATGGAAGTGAGAACTTGGTGGTATTTCTAAGAAGAAAATGATTGTTTGCAATCATGTACCTGAGTGATGAATTTACAGAAACACTACAAACAAGAGAACAGACAATAGGAGTAAAAGTAAGGTATGTTTATGTCATGTTGAGCCTGAGGTGAGCACAAGTTACTGTTATAGAAACATCAGAAAGGCTGCCTGAGCTTCTGGTTTGAAGATTGTGAATGAAGAGAAAGGACAGTTTGTACAGAGATGGTAGCTGTGTTTGTGCATCAGGTATGATGAGGAAGGAGAAATAAAGCATGGCAGTGAAGATTTTTGTCAGAAATACCAATACTGGAAGACCAGAAAAAAAGATTAATTGAATTCATTCTACAGATATATGCAAACAATGAAAGGGCAGAATGAGAGAAGCATTTGGAAGATATCTGACATACCAAGGAAAGAACATACAACCATTGCACCTAGGGTTAAGTTGAGAAAGTGACAAAAAGAATATCTACAATGTAAAGGAAGAGCTAGAAATGCTAGAGATGTAGAGACAATGAGTGAAGGAAAAGCAAGTAAAGCATCTGTGTTTGATAGGTTCAATGCACAACATTGAAGCATCTGTAGTTTGTTTTATACTCTGAGTTGAAGAGAGAAAAGAGCTGAAGAGGACCCAAAAGGAAAGACAAAACTGTAGAAGTGTAGATGGCAAAATGTAATGGAAACACTGGATTAGATGCAGAAACAGGTAAGGTGTGTCTTGAAGCAAGAAATCCTTAGCAGGAAAGCCATAGAAGTAGAAGCAGCACAATAAGAGATATATGCTATATTATTCTGCATTATTAAATTATTCAAACCGATGTTGTATGCAAAACCAAAAAGAAACAGTGGGATTCAGGTTATTCTAGACACAAGAGCAGAATGTCCTGCTCAACTGATACCACTCCAAACTACTGCTCATCCATACAGATAAGCATAAATGAAAGACCTTAACCTTATATTGAACATCCAAACAACTGTGTGAGCTATACAAATGATCTCTCTGCTATGCTATATATCATCAATTAGGCCTTTAATTTTTCATTCATTATTATATCACCATAAGCACATGTATCACTATGAGCATCTGCCATATGGGGCAGCTTTGGCACCAGCTGTTTTTCCAGTTATTAATAGATAAGGATCTGAAAAGACTTCCAGCAAGGTGCATACAGATGATTTAATGGTTGTTGAAGAAGGACTAACAAACTAATTCAAAATACAACATAGTTCTAAAATATTTGGATGAGTACAAGAAGGTTGTTTGAAGGATGTTTATGTGTAGTGGGTTTGCAGTGACCTGCCCCCCCACCTTTTGAAA
>VWZI01014716.1:0-11700 GCA_013396835.1 Psilopogon haemacephalus
TGGGCACTCCAAAAAGGATCAAAACAGACAACGGACCAGTATATGCTAGTACCAGAGTAGAGCAGTTTTTGAAACAGTGGGGCATCGGGCATGCTACTGGGATCGCACACTCACCTACCGGGCAGGCTATTATAGACAGGGCAAATGGAACGCTCAAGAAATACCTTGCCAAGCATGAAAACATCCAAGATCCACACTCCAGGTTACTTAAAGCTCTGTTTGTTCTAAATCACTTGTGTGTGTTTGGAGAAGCTGATCAGCCACCAGCTATGACACATTTTAGTTGTGGAAGTCCTAAAGAGGAGAAGGAAGAAGTATGGGTGAGATATCGGGATCCCAAGTCAGGACAGTGGCAGGGATCCGCAAGAGTAGTATACTGGGGACGGGGATATCTTTGTGTTTTGACCCCTACAGGCACCATCTGGGTACCAGCAAAGTGGACCAAACCAGCCCTATTCGATCTGAAAGCTGTTGAGACCACAAGACAAAGACCAGACGAAGATTGAAGGGAGGATTCCCCTCCTCGTCTCAGTTAAATCATGAACGCTGTACATTTCATGATGTTCTTCGCTGTAGTGAATGGTGGGCTTACTCTCTTAGCGAATGTAGAGCCTTGTAAGAATCTCTGGCTCACATGGGCTATCCAAACTCAAACCACCTCTTTTTGCTTATCTTTGGCTTCTGCTACTGACCTATTTAGGACCTGTCTAATAGGAATCCCGAGCTTTAATGTAAAGGACTTTGGCTGATACACCATGGGAAGCTGTGCTGACAGTGGGAACGTGAGCTATTGTACCGCTCAATTGTTAAGTAAATTAAATACCACCTTGCCATGGGATCTGCAGGAAATAGACATATTAGGCAGTCAAAGAGTAAATCAGAACTATACAGGGTGTGTATACCTTGGTGCAAACAGTTGGCAAGTAAGCAACACTATAATATGGTTTACCCCCAGAAGCATAGAATTTTCTGATAACACCACTATGTGTGGGCAATACAAAACTTATGGTTGGGACTCTGGTCATACCAGAATATGGGCTAATAACAGTGCAATGGCTCTGCCCAGTAATGTCTTCCTCATATGTGGAGATAGAGCATGGCAGGGGATACCACGGTTTGCCTGTGGCAGACCCTGCTACCTCGGGAAGTTAACATTGTTTGCACCTAACATATCAATGCTCCCAGGTTTCCTGTCTAAAGTGCAGAGAGTAAAGAGAAGCCTACAAACATTGCCAAAGGACTGCAATGATAATGTTGAGCTTTGGGATGCCACCACTCGCGTATTTGCATCTGTTGTTCCGGGAATAGGAACCGCTCAAGTGCTAACAACGATTAACAAATTAGCTTGCTGGATGGTAAAACAGTCGAACACCACCACTGATATTATAACACAGTTAGCCCAAGACACTGATAGCTTACGCCACGAAATCTTGCAAAATCGCACAGCAATAGATTTTTTGTTACTAGCTCAAGGACATGGATGAGATGAGTTTGAAGGCATGTGCTGTTTTAATTTGTCTACACACGCTGATTCTATACATAAGCAACTACAATGTCTACAGCAGCATACTAATAAGATTTCTGTTAATTCTAACCCATTAGATAAATGGTTACAAGATCTTGGAATAGGGCCTTGGTTAAGAAGTACTATAATGTATGCAATAGGTATTTTAGAGGGATTACTAATACTGTTGCTTCTTGCACCTTGTCTGCTTAAGTGTATTCAGAACATGATTGAAAATGCTACAGAAAGATTGTGGCACACAAATCTCCTATCCCAAAAAGAAAATGGGGGAAGTGTGGACAGTTTTATAGACGAATGGCTAAAGGAGAGAGGACGTGATTGCCTTGGGCTGGTTGAGAAATAGCATGGGCATTGTGCAGGGAGGCAGTAACCTTGGGGGAGAAATCATGCAGTAACAGGATGCAGGTGCAAAAACTAACTTGTGCAAAGCAGAATCTAGCTAGCCACAGGAATGTAAGATATGTTGTGAGAAGGACAAGGGCAAAAGATAACAAAGAGCCAATGATGAGCTCTGCATAAACCCTGCCAAATTAGTTCAAATACCCCTGCTCTCCTACTCCTGTGAGTAGAACTTGATTGAGGGTTTGGCCCAGGAAAGCCTTTAGGGCTGGATGTATGGCACACGACAAAGTCAGGAGTCCTGTGTTGTCCTTCAAGTGTTTGGGTGGACACCTAGGCACAGAGCTTTGAATTCATTGGACAAAACAGTGGACACTAATGCCTATTAGCCAGTTTCACCTTTCAAAATAGTGTATCTAAGGGGGTGATTTCGAGCCATTTTACTTCTTTTCCCTGCTGCATTTCACTTGCACCTCTTACACAGTGGCCACGTGTTTGCTGTGTGCATTGCAGTTTTTCACTAGCGGCAGCAAGGCAAACCTTTCTTCCTTCTCTCTCGGGACACCCTGTATCTATCGCTTTTGTGAGTAAGGCAGGATGAGAATTTTCCATTATCAGGTCACTGTTTACCAAGTTCTGACTGTTTAAACTCTTCAATTCTGTGTTTATATATAACCTTTGCGTAATTGCCTCATGTCGACCGAACATCCGAAGAACCTCAGGGAATTTTCATGAATTTTAAAATATTAATATTTTTAAAAATAATATTAATAAGAATATAATTAATAACTCGTAACTGATAATTAATCATCATAACAACCCCTCAGTCTCCTCCTCTCTAAATTAAAGAGACCAATCTCCCTCTTTCTTTCCTCATAAGACATATGACGGCTACACAGGAACCTTGCTCTCTGGATTGTATTAAAATTTAGCCTCATTTAAAAGTTGAACTGTCATCAGTGACCACTCATCTGAAAATAAAAAATCAATATATGATAAGAATGTAACAGAGTTTTACATTTAACTTTTCTGAGGTAATCAGAATCAAAATTTATTGGTGGGGGCTATCACACTACAACTATCAAGCCAATATTTAATTCTTTTTTGGATACTGCTCTTTGGCTAAATCTTTTAATTTGACATTTCCCCCTGCAGCATCAGGGACTGAGCTGCAAAAGTGACATGTGTTCAATCTTTGTGCTTGTTATTCAGAGCCTCATACCTGGCCCTCCTCAAAAACAATGAGCCTCACAGAGGAAAAATATCTAACAACTCTGTCATTCTCTTGTCAAGAAAGAACTAAAATTTAGGTTGACTGTTCCCCAATTTTGCTATATATTGACATAGAGTGACAAGACAGAGAGTGTTTCTCTTTCTGTGTTGTAGTGGAAGTGAATTTAGCTGAGACTGTGAAACATAGACATGATTTTTCCTACTGCTCATCCTGCTTTTCAGGAAACAGATACTTTATCATATACTACCAGAGACTTCAGACATATACAAGTTCAGCTTTGTTACCATTCTACAAATCTTTAAGAATTATATGATATTATTTCCTTTATTAAAAATGGTAGCTTTTCCTCCACAATCATTAATATTTAACTCAAAATTAACTATTTATCCTGTTTTTGAGGAGTAAAAACATTATCTTTGTCTCCCATTTTGATAATCTTCTGCAAGAAGAAATGGTTAAAATACTATCTTTTGATTGTGTCGTATCTGTTCAAAAGTCCAGGATTTAATCTGGTCCTGATTATCATGTAATCAAACAGGCATTTAGGTTAAGATTAATGGGACTCAAGGGAGCTACCTGTATGCTTAAAAAGTTATTAAATCTGCATATTTGTTCAAAAGCCTTGCTGAATCAGCATCTTCCTAATTGTTATGCATTATTGAAAATATATTCAGACAAGAACTAAAATTTAATGGATGAATCAGGTTAGTAGAGTTTCTATTTTTTAACACTATAAATGGAAATTGGAAAGAAAAGGGTGTTGAAATATACTCACATAACTGTAATAAAAAAAATAATTCACTAAACAATTAGGCTAAATTACTTTTTTCCTCTGACTATAGCAGAACGAGAATGTTACTAATTTAAACAAATAGCTGTTAAGAACAGGAAAATCTATAAAATTGTATACAACTGAAAAATATTGTGAAGTGTTTTGTATAATTTCAAAATCCCTAGAAAACAACTGTCCCGCTGATAACTGCTCATACTTTCAGTAATTATAACCCTTTTCAGTACATGTACATATTTCTTACTAGGTTTCCTGTGCATTTAAAAACTAGAGTGCATTTGTAGCAATTCCCTATTGGGGCAATAGTTACAGTGCAAGTATCTGAGTGCACTTCTACTGAACGGATATACAGGAAGTGAAGCACATACTTGGAATAAGGCGAAGGCTTCCACATACTTACTGCAGAATCAGTTTTTCTTAATTGTAGATACTTCATATTGTGAAATACCAGATGTACAATACCAAAGGGTGGTGGGGGGAGAAGAAGAAAAGAAAAAAAGTAGAGACATTTCATGGGACAATTTATATTCATTTTATATTCCTTTGGATTTTTCTGCACTATTTTGATTATTATCCTTAAAGTTTATTTTCAGAAAACCTTTTAAATTAGTACTTCTTCATTCAGTTTCCTGAAACAGCTGGTGGTCTAGAAGCACCATAAATAAACAATTGAGTGGAATATAGGGTTCTGGCTAGTGCTTTTTACCATCTTGTCATGGATTAAGTTGAACCTGCAGCTGTTATGCATACCAGGCTTCAGTCATGCCAGCTTCAAAAAACGGAAGTGCTGAGTTGAGCAAAGTATTATGAGGCTCGAAGTTCAGATTGATACATGGGAGGCTTCCTGTTTCAGTTGCTTCCTCTGAGTTCTGGTTTTTTTGAGTGTTGGTCTTTTTCTGCAGGCATGGTTGTGGGACAAGGAGGGATGGGTGAAGTAGTTTTCTGGTTTGAGCTTTTGGTTTGCTTACTTCTGCTTGCTGCTGCTTTGTGCTGTGCTTGTTCTGCAGATAGACTAAGGTAATTATGCATTTTGTACTACATTTTTTCTGGTTTTGATCAGTAAACTCTATCCTTATCTCACTGTTGGTTGGTTTTTGGGGTTTTTTTGTGGTTTTTTTTTTTTTTTGGGGGGGGTGTTTATTTGCTGTTTGGTNGTCTTAATCCTGAGTTTTCATGTGTTACTTTTCCCTCACTTCTCTGTTGAGAAATAGACAGGTTAACCTACTGGTTTGGTTTGTCCCATTTTGTTACAGTTCGAACCACTGTGCAGCTGTACTAGTAAATCAATTTGATGGTGTGGATCAACCTTATGCATTCCTTCCTCTAATGCTGCTAATTTGGAAAGGATATTGTTTTGCCATTAGACTTTCATTTGCATTACTGCCCAGCTGTTTAAAAACCCCAGATGTTCTGACAGAAAAATAAACCAATGACCTAACAGAGATATAAAGATTACAGAGCTTTATTTTTGTCTCCTTAATCAATCTTCTGCATCAAAGCTTGGTACCTATGAACTTCTGTGAAGCTAAAAATATCTTGGTTAAATCTGCCCAAAACAAGCATAGAAAAGCATTTGATGTAATTTAAATCATTAGTCCAGTACTTTACACAAGTCCTAAGGTGCTAAAAAAGTACTAGTACCCTGCATTTGTATAGTTTGAAACAAATCTCTTTTTAAGAATTAAATGGATTTTCCTGCTTTCATGTACTGTACAATTAATATGGTAAAGTGAGAAAAAGGTTATGTTATGATCATATTACTATTACATTCATTTTTAAATGAAAATTAAAATTCTCATCTATGAATGTTCTATTTGAATCTATATAGCTGGCATGTTAGTTAATTTTTTTTCTTTAGAAGATACACATATTCACTTTGCTGTGACACAGAAAGGGTCAATAACTTCATTGTTACTATAAAAATCAAGATTTCTGTGAAACTATCTATCTAGTTGTGTATGCAGTCACCTAATGTGCATAGAGTAACAGTGAATATGTGTTTTCAATAGGGTCTACCACTCAAACTCATTTTACAAAATTATTACACATTATTACACATTATGCAAAATATATATGCATAATGTGACATTTCATCCTTCTGGTATCCATTTAAACACCTACATGGCCACCAACTCTATAACATATGAAAGTCCTAAAATAATCAATAACTTCATTTTCATCATGTTAAATATTAATAGCTTGAGAACCAAAGAAGAATGTGGTAGAAATAACTTGTAGACCTTATTCATACATGTAGCCAAGAATTAAACATAGTTGACTGACTGGCAGATGATGTTGATATGATTTTTCTGTGGCAGCTGAGAACTAATGTGTTATAACATGAATCAAGTTTTTTTTTTCACTACAGATCAGTGACTTGTTGTAGTGGGTTTGCAGTGACCTGCCCCCTCACCTTTTGAAACCCTGTCTGAAACTCAGAAAAACACACTGGAAGCTAATAAATGAAGCTTTATATTTACAGCAATGCAAATATACAAGCAAATATTTACAAGATATAACAGATATTTACAGAAATATACAATAAAAAAGGAATACAGACACCACAAGCCTCCTGGAGACCAAAATCCCCAAGAGAGGGAAACCAAACCCCCCTATCACCTTCCCCCTTTCCCCCAGCTTTATCTCACCACTTGATGATGCTGCAGATAAGCTGAAGATCAGGGAGATTAATGATAGGAGGAAAAACTAGTCGTTTTAGTGATTTAAACTCTGAATTAGTTCAAAGGCAGAGAGACAAAGGAAAGAAGCTGCTGAAGCCTGCACGGACACAGAGCCGACTGACTGCGCAAGCACACTGGCTTATCTGGATGTTTTGGGAACATTCTCAAAACAATCTTCTTTCTTCTCTCTCAGTGAAACTGGGTGAAGTGACACAGTATGTTTAATTTCTCACTCAAATTCTCCAATTAGCTCAAACCAACACACTTGTATCTCAATTAAATTATTTAGACAGAAGTCCATGCTTTGACATGAGTTTCAAGTGTTTGGAGAGAGGGCTCATGCTTATTCAGAAGTAACATGTTATCTATGGCAATGGAGGAGGAGATGAAGCTCTGTTTCTCCTTAGCCTTCACAGTAAATACACTATCAAAAGACAAAGTAAAACAAAGGTGCTTAGAAAGCAATTCAGAGTGTAGATCTGATGTGGTTTCTCTGAATCACTCTAACCATGCACAACTTTGTGCCCAGCTGCTAGAAGAGCAGTTTCAACTGCTATGCAGATGTGTCATTGAACCCTCTAATATTGAATACAGTTTTGCAAAAGCCTATCAATTTGGCTTTATTTAAACGTACTACAGGCAAGCCATTAGTAGCTGAAATGAGACCAAAGTGCTAAAGCACGAGTCTAAATAATCTATAGTCTTAAAGTTTACTTATCCAACAATATTACCCCAGAGTGAGCTGGGATAGGAATTTGTATTATTACAGCTACTTTGGAGTAATTCTCCCTGTGATCATTTCTATTGTACAGTACAGCTTGAGACAGCTTATTCAGTTTGGAGAGAAGTAAGTTAAACTTTGAAAATTATAATTGTCTTAGCCATTTCTCTCTCAGTGAGTATTAAGTATGTCCAGTGAAAGGCAGCATTTTCAAACACTGCCACAGAGCTAGTCAGGCCAATAGTTAATTAAGATGTAGAGGTACTATCAAAGAATACTGATGCAGAGCAGAAATATTTTTCATGTGTGTGAGTACTGAATGCAGAAATTGACTACAGAATATATTCTTCACAGATGACAAGAGATGGATTCACAGTAAAATATCTGTATAATAACATCTGTAATAAACTGGTAAAATGATGATATTTTAAATAAAATGTCCCAGAGCAGATAAAATTTTTTATTACTATGGTGTAGAACCCATCACTAACATTACTGTATATACTGAAAGAACAGAAGATAAAAAAAGTATGACATCTATATATAGAAAGGGATCTATGAAAGTTCTGGACAACTATGGCTTTTATTTTGGACCTCTTCAGTGAGCAAAGAAACAGTATGATTCCTCATTATAGCAAAGAATTTGATTATCTGTATTATTAAACAGTACTCTGAAAAAAACAAACAGAACAAAACAAAACCAAATTGAAATCAAAGCCAAAAATTCAATACCGAAACCAACAACAACAAAAAACCCCCAAGATTTTTATAATAAAAAGCATTGTTTGAGTGCTCAGTATGTGCACAGTAGGAGAAGAGCAATTATGAGAAATTTTTATACTAAACTATTCAAAACTAGCATAGGAAAGAACATCAAGTTAGAAAGTGTACTAACAAGTAAGATAATTTAAATTAAATTTGACTGTAAAGAGTTGCAGAGGGATCTTACAGAGTTCAGTGAGTATCTTGAAACTGTCAAGATGAAGTTTTTGCTGAACAAAATAATTTACATGGAAAAAAAGAAGCTAAACATGTTATGGTCACTACTACTGAAAACAGTCATAATAGATTATTCCCTTCGTTCTCAGTTCAAGCCTGAACATGTAAAATGTAAAATACAAGGAAGCATAGGAGCATTGAGAATAAGCTGGAAACAGCTGTCAACCTACTATTATATAAAGTTATATTAAAATACAACATATGCTTCAGATAATTTAATCTAAACAGATACCACTAAAACTAATATATAGTGGGGGGGAAATGATTGTTTGAAAAACACATACAAGGAGACTTTAATCAGCCACAAACTCTTTATCTTGGAAGAAAATTCAACAAATAAGAAAGAAATATATGCTAAATGTGCACAAAATCATTAGTATAATGCAGATGCAGAGTGAGAGACAATCTGTCCCCTATATATTGAGTTTATGTGGCAAGGTTTTGCTAGTGGGAGGGATTCTTTAAAGGGGCTTCTGTAAGAACACACCAGAAGATGCCCCCAAGTCAGGCGGAGCTACTTTCAGCTAGCGCTAAGACAGCCTCACTGCTGGCCAAAGCTGAGGCAATTAGTGGTGTTGGTAATATCTCTATGATAACGTATTTAGTAGTAAAACAAAGATACTCAACAACTGTGAGAGGGGAGTGTGAAAGTGTGACAGAAACAGTCTTCAAGGCATAAAAGTCAGTGGAGGACAAAGGAAGGAACTGCTTTAGCTGCTGAAACTTAGATATCACTGCAGCCAATGGTGAAGACTGTGGTAAGGTGGGCTGTCTTCTAGCAGTCCATGGAAGTTAATAGGAGCAGATATCTACCTCTAGCCCACAGAGGACCCCCACAGTGCAGCACCTGAAGGAAATTGCAGGTATTGAAGAGTCCATATGGGAGCATGCCTCTGGTGTGTGCTATGACCCATAGAAAGGAACCTATGCAGGCATAGGTTTTTTTTACATGACTTTTTAGATGTGGGAATTGAAATAAATTAAGTTTCACTACCCTTATTTTTAGAGATAGCATAGAGGACAGTACTGAGAGGGAAAACTGATAAGGAAGATAAAGAACGGTTTGTAAGTAATGAATCAAGGCAATTGAGAGGCTTTGATGCTCATCCCCCAAACATCTACATTTTGGCCTTGAGGAGGAAGCTGGCTATCTTTTAGATAGTCAATTATTATTATAGACGATCTGTTGTTTCCCTCTGCTGTGGCCACCGTGATAAAGATATATAGACCCTCAGATTTTTAGAATAAATTTTCTCAGTTAAGTTCTCACTGGATCTTATGTGTGGATCATGAAGCTTCTCCCACAGTCACCTTGTAGAGGAACCACATTGGAGCAGTCTGTTCCTGAGGGTCTTCAGTCTCTATGAAGAACTTATGCTTGTCAAGTTCATGAACAACTGTGTCCCTTTGCAGGACCCCATGCTGGAGCACAGCCAAAACATAGAGAAGAGAATGCAGAGATGAAGGTCTATGAACTGACTCCAGCCCAAATTCTGCATCACCCTGTGCCACTCAGAGATGAGGGGTAGAAGAGTTACCAAGTGAAGTTGAACCTGGGAATAAGGGAGGGGTATTTGGAACATTCTTTTAGTTTTGTTCTTGGGTTGTTTTGTTGGTTTTTTTTTCAACATCCTCATGTGTTAAAGTTAATTCACAACAAATTAACCCAAATCACTTCTGTTTCACTGTTTTGTTTGTGACGGTGTCTGGTAAATGTCCTGTCTTTATCCCAGCCGACAAGATTTTCCCCCCTATCCTTTTGAGTATGGTTTGTGCTAGAGTGGCTCAGTGGGCAACTGGCGGCCAAAGTCACTATATCACATCTTAAAATAAACAGTAGTGAAAACTCATCCAATCATAAGGAAATAAGTTTGAAACAAAACCAATACAAGGGGTTTTGACTCCTAAAAAGTTCACAGTTGAAAAGAAGTAATTGTCACAAATTCTTAGAAAAAATTTGCTATGGGAGTTATGATTCAGCATGTTAATTGCTTTAACAATCAGGGACAATAATTATCTCAGTCAAAACACTATCTACGTACTTTACCTTAGAAGTAATTTTCACTTCCATGTCTCCATTNGTATAGCAAACCTCACAAAATGCTGTGTTTCTTGCAGATGATACAATTAATATTTTTTTCTTGTTTACTGTCCCATGCTTCTCTTAACTCCAGAAAAGAAACCCATTACAAGACCACAACTATTTATCCTGAATATATGTAAAGATTTACACTTTTAAAACTTATTACAAACTATAGCACAGTAGAATTCAAATATTTTTAGGTGTCAAGATATACCAATGAAAATAAAATGGTCATGTTTGCTATATAGAAGTCTATAGTATAACATAGTCATAAATAAATTAAGATGGAATTTACTGATCCATCAATAGAATCTAACGTATTAGACTAACCAATCAAGAAATGCTGAAGTGAAGTGCAGATATGGAGAAAACTAAGAAGAAAGAGATCATGAATATGTATTAAGCTTGCAGATATGCACTGTGCTCTAAGCACTAAGAATGTGATTATGCACCAAGTTACTTGGATAGCAAATAATTCTAGCACAAATGTTTGCAAACTATTCCTGGCTTGCAAATTATTGACGACTTCCACCCCATCTTCTGAAACTATACAGTGGAAATAAATGGCTGTGGATAAAATTTGCTACACCATGGGGCAGAAATGAACATGCCACCTAGACTATGTAGTGTACCATGATATACTCTGTGTGCTGAACAAATTATTGAAGGGCTCTTAGTGTTCCAAGGGACACTGACCCTTCCATGCAGGAATAGAAGTCAAGTGTGTTCATTGAAGTATCAAATTAACAGGTTCCTGGATGATGTTTTACATTTTCCAATTGTCCAAGCAAAACATGTTTTACATGTAAATAACGCAATATATATAGTCAATAGCATAGGTATCTGAACATCTTAGATGTTTGAATCTTTGTATTTGTAGAAACCATAAAATCACAGGACTGTCCAGGTTGAATGAGACCTTTGAAATCATCACATCCAACAGCTCACAACCCTAACTAGTACTCAGCTGCTACCACTAAACCATGACTCTAAGCATCACTTCACACATCTTTTATATGCCTTCAGGGATGAAGACTCCACCACCTCACTGAGCAGCTTGTTCCAATGCTTGATAATTTTTTTTGTGATTAATATTTTCCTAATACCCAATCTGAACCTCCCCTGGCAAAACCTAAGGCTGTTTCATAGAATCATAGAATGAATCATAGAATGGTCTAGGTTGGAAGAGACCTCAAAGATCATCGAGTTCTAACCCCCCACCACAGGCAGGGACACCTCCCACTAGATCAGGATGCTCAAGACCTCATCGAGCCTGGCCTTGAACACATCCAGGGAGGGAGCACACACAACCTCCCTGGGCAACCTGT
>VWZI01014716.1:17785-29821 GCA_013396835.1 Psilopogon haemacephalus
CAAGTGGTATCATGCAAACTAATGCAAATGATAAATCCCAATGCAGACCTTCCACTGCTGTGTGGTACAAGACCAGAGTTAATTAGCCCTGCTGTTAGAACTAATGAGCCTGGGTAGAGTGCTGCAGCAATCTAGTTCAGCTCCTTTTTTTGCACCATGGAGTAAGTAAGTTATTATTATTATAATTGATAATTATAATTAATTATAACCTCCTGCCTCATTATTGGGCCAGGTGAAAAACACAGTAAATTTGTAATCCTGTCATTTTCAAAGGAAATCTGAGATGACATGTTTTACGTCACAATTGGAACTTCTATGATTAAATTATATAATGAATTTGTAATAGCCATTTTGAGGAATTTCTTAAGTATCAATAACTTGACAGAATTAACTAGTGCACATGGTTCGGCTTCCCATGGCCCTCTTCAGCAGTAGATTTGTGTAATATTTTACTGAGAGGAGTTGGAAATTATTTCTCAGTAGTGGTTGGAAAATAACTTTTTCAGAGAAAATACAAGAAATTAATATGGAAGGAATTTTCTGAGAGCATTAGCATGCAGTGATGAAAGTTAAAAGACAGCTTTTGCATAGTATGGCTAAAATCTAGGAAATCTAGGAAGGTTGTGCTGAAATTTAAAGATTCCATCTGAGTAAATTAAGGTGAATCAGCACCAAATGGATGATGAGTTATGTTTATCTAATCCAGAAGCTCTCAATCATTTTCACCTTAAGGATACTTGGTTGGACCATATGAAAGAGAAATATAAAGGAAAGAGAGAAAAGTATATATAGAGTGAGATAAGTAAGAGAGAAAGAAAGATATCACCAGCCTTGGCTCCAAAGATGTCTCACAGGCATAATCAAAGTTCTTCTGGAGTGGGTGTACATCTTGCAAGGACTCCCCTGATAAATGCAATGTGAAGATCCAAGAGGCTGCAGTCCTTTACTATCTTTTTGGTATGGGGGTGAGCAGGACTCTAATTCTCAAAGAGAAGTCATTCAATTTTCTCAAGGTATCTCCAGTACAATAAATGGCATTAAAATCAGTTGACAGCCAGTCTCTAGTGGTGTTCCCAGAGATTATTATTGGGCCACTCCTATTTAACATCTTTATCAATGACTTCAACAAGATGATTGACTCAGTAAGTTTGCAGATTACAAAGAATTGGCTGGGTGTTTTGATCTGCTTGAGGGTATCAAGAATGCAGAGGGACATGAATAGGCTGTTTTCGTAGGCTGAGGTCAACTATATGAGATTTAATAAAGCTAAGTACCAGGTCCTGCACCTGGGCCACAGCAACTTCATGCAATATTCCATATGCATGGGGCAGAATGGCTTTAAAGTTGCCTGTCAGAAAAGGACCTGGCAGTTCTGGCTGACAGTTGGCTGAATATGAGCCAATAGTGTGCTCAGCTGGCCAAGAAGGCCAACAGCAACCTGACGTCTATCAGGAACAGTGTAGCTAGCAGGAGTAGGGAAGTGATCATGCCCCTGCACTCACTGCTGGTGAGGTTGCATCTTGAGTACTGTGTTCAGTTTTGGGCTTCTCACTACAAGAAGGACATTAAGCTGCTGCAATGTATCCAGAGAAAGGCGACAAAGCTGATAAAGAGCCTAGAGAACAGGTCTTATGAAGGGTGGCTGAGGGAAATGGGGTTGTTTAACCTGGAGGAAAGGAGGTTGAAGGGAGATCTCACTGCTGTCTACAACTACTGAAGAGGAGGTTGTAGTGAGGTGGGAGTTGACCTCTTAGTATCAGGAAATGTCCTGGAGTTGTGACAGGGGATGTTTAGATTGGATACTAGGGGAAAAAAATGTTTCATGGAAAGGGAGCTCAGGCATTGGAATAGGCTGCCCGAGGAGGTGGGGCAGCCAACCTCTTTAGAGGTGTTCAGTAGAAATATATACATGGCACTTTGGGACATGGTCTGAGGTTGATGGCTGAACTCAGTGATTTTAGACATCTTCTTTAACAAAAACAACTGTATGCTTCTATGAAAGCAAACTAGCAGGTGACTGTATAATTTTAATTTATAAATTAAAATTATAACATAACCTAGTTACAAATATGATACTGATATGCCAAGCAGTTCAACAAGGGTTGGCTAGGATAGCATTAATATTCAGAAGAATCGGGGTGCGGGGGGGTGGAGAAGGGAAGGGGGGAAGGCAAGTGGGGAAAGTGTCACAGTCAAGATGGTCAAACTGAAACTGCCAAGGGAGTATTTGATACCGTATTGACATCATGCTCAGTACATAAATAGGAAGGTGCATGAGGTGAAAGCTGTGCAGTCTAAGCAGGTGGGCAAAGCTGGGCAGTGGATTCCCATTAGGGAGCAATCGCATTGTACATAATTTGATTAGTATTATGTTTTTACTGTTATTTCTTCTGTATTTATGGGTTTTTTCCATTAAATTTTCCCTATCTCAATCCATTAGGTTTCCTTCCATTTCTCTTACCTATTGCAGGAGTGACTGAAGTAAGGGAAGGGCTGGAGTGAGTGAATGGCTTCATGGTGCTCAGTTGTTGTCTGAGCCTAAAACCAGAAAGATCTAAGCCATAGCATTATGCACGCAAAATAAATTTAACCCGAATTATCTTCTGGCAACAATACGACAAACTATTTAATATGATAGCATCTGGAAACAGAAGGTTGAAATTATAGACTCAAATTTGAAAAATGAGAGCTGCATATAAAAGTTTAATTATGAAAAACATCCTCCAGAAAAATAATGATGAACAACAGTGGAAAGCTGAATTGATTTAGTCTGATAAATATTGGGAAAATGTTTACAAAATATAAAATGCCACATTATATACTCTATCATATATGGAAATACTTGAAGTTAATTATTCATTTACCAATGCATGTTTCTTAGTGTATATGCTATGCTTGTTTGTATGCAAATCTGAATTTACAATTCTATATATTGGAGAAATCAATATATTTTGCTAACTATGCAATACAATAATGAATATTTTGATTTCTCAGATTTTTTTTTCCTCACTGTAGAGGATAAAAACATATTAATGTTGTAGGTGACCCTACTCACACAATGTGGTTGAAGTGCATGCACTTGAAAGTTCTTTCCAACCTCAACTATTTTGTGATTAAAATATATTTTATTGTTGAGATGCATATTTATTTTTTTTCCAGTCTCTTTGTAATATTTTAATTAGATTTTTTTTTAGAATGCTTTCCTCCAAAATTTTGCTATTGGAATTTTCTGTAAGAGAGCATCTACTCAGTATGAAACCACCCTGATCACAGGTCCATCCACTGGCCCAGCTCTGATGACCAAAGCACCTCTGGGCTTGGAGCCTTTAGTGCTTTCATTCCATGATGGTCTACCAAACAATGTTGAGGCTGTTTCTTGCCTCATTACTGAGGGAAACTTCACTCCCTTGGAAGGATCCACTTTGTTTCTACCATTCCACTTCCAGCCAAATTAATCCCTTCTTGCAGCTGGGCCTTCCTTCTCTCCATGCCAAATTACTCTTTTTGTAAGTTGCCACTGCTAGCACTTGAAAGTAACAATGAATGTCATAGCTGCAAATGTGCTGGGCTAGAAGAACTTGGACAAGTAGCTATGTTGCAAATGAAGCCCAGTGAGCCATTCAGTGTCCAGGAATGGAAGCAGGAAATTGACACAGTGTTATGAACTATCTCAGATTCAGCAACAGCCCTGCCTTAAGTCTGCACATTAGAAAGTAGACCTGAATTCAACCTCAAGATGACGGATACAAGTTAATTTGCGAGATGAAGGAGACTAAACCTTTTTTGTTCAAGGCAGAAGGAAGAACCTCTTCCTCCATTCATTGAAGTGCCCCCATGTAACAGACTAAATGGTCTGGGGTTGGAGCATAAAGAGCATATGAGTGATGCACAGGATACAGGAGAAGGAGACCATCCAAAATTGATAAAACTACCTACTTGCATTAAAATCAGTGCTACCAGAAAAACATTAGGCATTAGTAATTAGTGATTCCTTGCTGAACAATAACAAGTGTCCATTTGTCATTCAGATAATTTCTTTAGAGAAGTTTGCTGCCTACCAGGAACTCAAGATCGTGACACCATTGAGAGGTTACTGATTGTGGTGAACCCTACAGACTGTCACCCACTCTACTCCATGTAGAGCCTAATGATACTGTGAAACTATCAAGAGTGTATATGTTAGTCAGACATACAAGATCAGGAGCAGAGGTGATATTCTCCTCTATCCTGGGTTCAGAAAGGTGGAATCAAACTGAGTAGGTGAATGTACTGAAAACTTTACCTTATATCTACCTTTGAGAAGCTAGGTCATTTGGGAGATGATGGTAGTCACCTGACCAAGAGGGGTATTTTTTGCAAGCAGGATGACCAGACTAAACTTTTGGAAAGTGGATGCAGTTTTAAGAAACTGAGAGCCATGGGGCCAGTGAGTACTGATATATGAGGAATCAACTGGGGAAAACCTGTGAAATGCCTCAAAATAACTTCTCCCTTTTAAAAGATGACATGGTAGATAGTCCATATAAGGTGCCTTTATGTGGATGAATGCAGCATGAGTAAAAACATGCATTAGAAAACACACTGTGCAGCCAGAAAGCTATGATCAAACTGCTATCACTGAAATTTGGTAGGATGAAACACAACTGGAGCATTGCAACAGATGACTATAAACAGGTTGGAAAGGACAGGCAAGGAAAGAGGCAAGGGGCAAGGGCTGTTCTCTATGTAAAAACATTGACTGATTGCACAGTGACATCTTTGAAAAGCAGTGAAGAATAGACCTGACAAGCTATGGGTGAAAATTAAAAGTCAAGACAATAAAGGAAACCTTTTAGCTGTTGTTTACTACAGGCTGCCCTGTCAAGGGGAGACTGATAGTGAAGCTCAAATACAGAAGCATCATGCTTACAGACTCTGCTCCATTTGGAGAAATCTAGTGCTGCTAGCATCTGCTGATAATGCAGCACAGCAAGCTGTAAACATTTCAGGAGGTTTTTGGACTGTGTTGAGGATGTTGCTATGGAACGTATTGACACAGGGTTTTATATTTTTCAAAATTACTATTGTTTATGAAATTTGATACTCAGGACTCTTGCCACAGGCCATCATTTTTAATAATAGGTTATTTGCAAAAGTAATTAAAAATGTTACACAGAGGAAAACAGATTCTAGAACACTTAAGAAATAACTAGCAATAATATAACAAACATTAAACTATTATAACTGGAAAGAGTTTCTTGTGGTCATCTCTATTGCTTGTCCACTAGAGGGACTTGATTAGCTCCTTTCTGCTTAAGGCAGAAGACACCAGGATTCAATTACAAGAGGCTTTAAGTATTTACTTAGAAAACTTATCTCTGGATTCCTGGGGCTAACTGCAATTTCCAGACAGTATCTTAATACTAGCAGGGAGTACTCTCAGTGCCTTGATAGCCATTGAGGCTTCCCAGGTTCTAACACGGTGCTGGGAGAGAGTCAGACAATCTCTGAGCTGATCTTAGTTCCTCTTTGGTGGCTCCAGATTTGGCATGGATTCTTGCAGAAGTGCAGGCAGGATGTCTTGTGGATGTGCAGACTTAGCATGATGTCATGCTGTCTAAGTGAGCCTATTGCGTGAAGACATTTGATGCCTATTCCTGGTAAATTTGAAGCAAGGCAGTTTCCAGGAAGACTAACCCAAAGTATCACTGGTTGTTGTTATGTAGTAGGTAGAGCATGCCATGATACAACGGCAGTGAGGCAGAAGCATGATAAGGCAGAGCAATGGCTGAAGCACACTGAGGCAGAGCACATTGCCTTTACCTGCTCATCTATTTTTGTCAATACAGCCCGAGAGTAACAGTTCTTTGCTCACAGATCTTACCCAATCAGAATGGCAGTTTGCAAAACTTGACCATATTAACTAAAGTCAGGGCTTACTTTAACCTTTTTCGGGCAAAACACAAACAAGTGTGTAAGCAAATGCAGGTCCATGAAATAGGTCCTCCTAGAAGTTAAGTCAAAGTATGTAGAAGACAGAGAGGTCATCAGAGACAGCCAGTGTGTCTTCAGCAAAGGTAAACTGCAGCTGACTGATTTAATGGCCTTCTAAAATGCAGTGGCTGCACCAGTGGACAAGAAAAGAAGTGATGTCTCCTACATGGAGTCCTGTCAAGGACTGCCCACATGGTTGCACCTGTTATGGAGGAGGTTAATTAATACAAAATGATTTTCCAAAATTAGTGTTGTTTATTAATTTTTAATTTCCAAACTTTTCCACCCCCAACCACTTATTTTAATATCAAACATGTTCAATTATAGCAGTTATGGAACAAGTACATAAACAATACCTAGGCCCAGAAGTATCTATTAATATGCTGTGGTGGTTTAGCAGTTACCTGCCCCCCTACCTTTTGAAATAACCCAGGCTAGACTCAGACAGGCTGGAAGTTGATAAATGAAGCTTTACATTTATAGCAATGCACAATATACAAGCAGATATTTACAGCAATGTATAACAATATTTACAGATATATACAGTGAAAAGGTAATACAGAAACACCATACACCTCCTAGAGATCACAATCCCCAAGAGGGGTAACCAGCCACCCCTACCACCTTCCCCCCCTTCCCCAATCTTATCTCACTGTCTGTTGATGAAGCAGATAGGCAGAGATAGATCGGCCAGGGGGTTAGCAGTAGGAACGAAGTTAATAGAGTTATTAAGAATCAGATACAAAAGACAAAGGAACCATGAAAGAAGCAGCTGCAGCCAGAGAGGCCTGAAGCTGTCTGACCCATCTATGTTTGGGTTTCAATTGTTAAAACAATTTTTTTTTCTTTATCAGTAGAGCTCTGGGTGAAGTGACATAATATTTTCCTCTCACAGTCAATAGTCTAATTTCTCACTTAAATTCTCCAATTAGTTCAAACCAGCACATATGCATAAACAATCAATTCAATTTTTAACTAACAAATACTGGACGATCTCTTGTGGTCAATAGTGCTACTTGGCCACTAGATGGAACTTAGGCCCCCTTTCTGCTTAGGGCAAAATCTAGGCAATATGGAAAGCTTAAGTTTACTCGCAAGTACTACTTCTTCCATTTGTAGGATTATCAATATATTGGAAGGACCCAGAGCACTTGCAAGGTTTCTGGCTGGCCTGGATGCTGGCTCCTGCTGCTGACCATGGCTGTGACTGAGACTTGACTCACCCTAGTTTCTGCAGACTGCTGGAGGAAGAAGAGGGGTGCGTATGGTTTTCTGACCTGTTCCTGGCTTCCTGGTCCTGCATGTTCAAAGGACTTTAAATGAAAGTCCTTGCATAAATTTGGGCTAAAATTGTTCACTTAATGATCACTTCTACATAGGATATAATTTTTGACTGTCTCCTTCACTGCATATTGGCTTTTTCTTCTAGCAAGTTTTGCATTGGTGTTTTCTGAAACAGAATTTCTCAGTAATTTTTTACAAAACAACCATCTCCTTCTTGTTACTGAAAATTCTCATTTCTGTCTCAAAAGTAGTGAAAATCATGTTAATTCCTTTCTCACTGCATTGCTGCCTGTGCTCTAGGAACTTGTTCTGGGTGTTGAAAATGTACACTGATACATGAGAGACCAAGGACATTACCATTTTTCTTCTTTGCCAGCATATATTCTTAGAAATACTATGGTTTCTGTGTAGCATCTAAAGTCCATTCTGGAAAGTACCATAATAACACTCAAAGTGAAATGTTGTGGGGCTTGATTTCTGGGAGGTTAGGGGTTTTGAGGGGCTTGGGGGAATTGGTTTCATGATTTGGGTTTTTTTTTTTTTTTGTTTCGGGGTATTGATTGGTTGGGGTTTTGGGTGGTTGGCGTTTTTAGGTTTTGTTATGGTTTATTATGGCTTTTGGTTTGGGTTGTGTGTTTCATATGCTTTCATCAAAGTACTGAAAGATTGTGCAAAACAACTGAGATTGTCATTGCTGAGCTTCTATCCCATTAAATGTGATTGGATGTGCTATTATAGTATTCTGTTCCCTTAAGTCAGAGTATTTCTTAGACTGCTCAAGGTGGATTCTGTAAAAAAAACAAAACCAAAAAAGCAGTTAAGCCTAAAACCTCTCCCTGTGCTGTTTAAAATAAAAGCTAGTTTTAAACTGACTAAACCAAAACACCCTCTACCTTCCTCAATGGTTTTGCCAGATGAACTTAGGTCACTCTGTTAGCTTTTGCATGGGCTTCCAGGGATTAAGAATGAGTGATGAGAAGTGAACAAATTGTGGTCATATGAAAATCCTGACGGATACAAAATTTTATTAGGTAGGAAACACAAAATACAATTAGCCTTCAACCGAAGCATTTTATTTCTAGCAATGGCTCTACTTGAATGAAGCTGATTGTGCCCATATCCAGAAACCTAGGAAGAGATCTATTGTTGTAGAAATTATGGTAATTACTTTTTTTTTTCTCTGTCTTGAACATCTATCTCTTGTTAATATCATAAGACACTACACTAAGTTCAAGATGAGATCAGCGATTTCATTACAGAGCCAGGACACACCTATCTTTATTTAAGTGATATTAATTTTTAATTCTCGTTACCTGCCTTTGAGGAATAAGACATCCACAGTTACATATAAATAATCACATTATCTGTCGCTACACATCAGGGAATCTTAGAATCATGGAATGGTTTAGTTTGGAAGGGAAGTCAAAGATCATCCAGTTCCAACCCCCTACCATAGGTAGGTACATCTCTCACTAGAACAGGTCTCTCAAGGCCTCATCCAGCCTGGACTTGAAAACCTCCAGGAAGGGAGCAGCTTCTCTGGGCAACTCATTTCATTGTCTCACCATCCTCACTGTAAAGAATTTCATCCTAACATCTGGTTTAAATCTCCCCTCTGCCAGTTTAAACCCATTACCCCTCATCCTGTCATTATATGACCTTATAAATAGTCACTCCCCAGCCTTCATATAGGCTCCCTTCAGATATTGGGGCCTATATGAAGGCTCCAGGTGGGGTCTTATGAGAGTAAAGGGGGAGAGTCACTTCCCTTGCCCTCCTGGCCACGCTTCTCTTGATCCAGCCCAGGACAGAATTAGTGTCTCAGCTGCACACGCACACTGTTGGCTCATGTTGAGAGTTTCATCAGCTCAGATTCCCAGCTTCTTTTCCTCAGGGCTCCTCTCAGCCTGGATTTGTGATTTGTGATTGGGATTGCACAAACCAAGGTGCAGGACCTTGTTCTTGGCCTTGTTGAGTTTCATAAGGTTGGCCTGGGCCCACCTCTCCAGCCTGTCAACGTACCTCTGGATGGCATCCCTGCCCTCTAGCAAGTTGACTGTGCCACACAGCTTGATGTTGTCTGCAAGCTTGCTGAGGGTGCACTCAATTCCTCTGTCCATGTCTTTGACAAAGATGTTAAACAGCACTGGTCCCAGCACTGACCCCTGAGGGACACCACTTTTCACTGGTCTCCGGGTGGACATTGTGCCATTGATCACCACTCTCTGTGTGCAGCCATCCAGGCAATTCCTTATCCAGCAGTTCTCCACTCATCAAGTCTGTGTTTTTCCAGTTTGGTGATCAAGATGTCATGTGGGACAGAGTCAAACAACTAACTCAGATCCAGGAAGATGATATCAGTTGCCTTTCCCCTTTCCACTGCTGATGTGACCTCATAAAAAGCCATGAGATTTGTTAGGCATGATTTGCCCTTGGTGAATCCATGCTGATTACCATCAGACACCTCTGCTTTGTTTTCAATTTGCCTTATCAGAGCCTTCAGGAGGATCTGCTCCATGATCTTTCCAGGCACAGAGGAGAGTTTGACTGGTCTGTAGTTACTGGGGTCATTCTTTTTTCCCTTCTTGAAGATGGGTGTTATATTTGCTCTTTTCCAGTCAGCAGGAACTTCACCAGTCTGCCATGACCTTTGAAATACAATGGAGAGTGGTTTAACAACTTCATCTGCCAGTTCCCTCAGGACCCATGTGTGGATCTGTCCTGGTAGGGCATAAATCCTGCCAAATTAGTTTAAATTCCTGCTCTCCTCCTCCTGTAGCAAGGTTCAGGGGTTAATGGTGTGAGCAAAACAATGAAGGTTTGGCCTAGGAAAGCCCCAAGTGCTGGATGCGTGGCACATGACCAAGTCAGGTGTCTTGTTCTGCCGGTCTGTGACAAGGTGGATACCTAGGCACAGAACTTTGAATTCATTGGCCATAACAATGGACGCTAATGCCTATTGGCCAGTTTCACCTTTCAAAATAGTGTATTTAAGGGAGTGGTTTAAAGCCATTGTTTTTTTCCTTTTCCCTGCTGCCTTTCACTGGGACCAGACATCTATTGGCACCTCTTTCACAGTGGCCACGTGTTTGCATTGTGCATTGCAGTTTTGCACCAGCAGTCGCAAGGCAAATCTCTCCCGGGACGCTCTGTACCTATTGCATCTGTGAGTAAGGCAAGGTTAGAATTTTTCCTGGTATCAGGCCCCTGTTTACCGAGTTCTGACTGTTTAAATTCTTTAATTCTGTGTTTATAATAACCTTGGTGTAATTGCCTCTTGTCGACCGAACATCCAAAGAACCTCAGGGAATTTTCCCAAATTTTTGCATATTAATAATAAAGTTAATATTCATTAAAATATTGCTAATAATTCATAACATAATATTAATATTTCACAGCATATTATTAATAATCATAATAGGATCTCATCAGAACCCATGGACTTGTGCATATTCAGATTCCTTAGGTGCTCACAAACATGATCTTCATCTATAGTGGGCAGATTTTCCTTCTCCCAGTCCTTACTTCTGCCCTCTGGAATTTGTATGTTGTGGTTGGAGCCCTTGATACTGAAGTCTGAGGCAAAGAAGTCATTAAGCATCTCAGCCTTATCCATATCCTTTGTCACCATATCTCCATTTCCTTTCTACAAGGGTCCCACATTCTCCCTAGTCCTCCTTTTTTTCCCATGGCACCCTACCAAGAAGGTCCCTGAAGAGACTCAAGTCTGGTCTTCGATGTCCAGAGTAGTGAGTTTTATGTGCACCCTCCTTGATGCCTTGAGGATATTAAACTCTACTATTTCATGGTTGCTGAAGCCAAGGCTACCCTTTAGCTTCACTCACCAGCCCCTCCTTGTTGGTGAGGACTAGGTCCAGCATAGCACCTTTTCTTGTGGGTTCCTCTACCACTTGAAGGAGGGAGTTATCATCAATGAAGTCCAGTAACCTCTGGTGCTGGTGCTCTGTTACGTTGTCCTTCCAACAGATGTCAAGGTGGTTGAAGTCCCCCATGAGGAGCAGAGCCTCGGGGTGTGGAGCTTCTCCTATTTGTTTGTAAAGGGCCTCATCTGCTTCACCTTCCTGATCAGGAGGTCTGTAGCAGACTCCTACTATGATATCCCTTTCCTGTGCCTTCCCTTTAACTTTTACCCATAAGCTCTCTGTTTTAGCACAACCCCAGATGAAGCTCCATGGATTCTAGTTTATCACTGATGTAGAGGGCAACACCCCCGTTCCCTTTTCCCCTGCCTATCCCTCCTGAAGAGTCTTGATTCTATCGGTCATTCTACAGCTAGCATTGTATTTTCTTATGTCTTACAGCTTTTATACATTCTAAATACCTGTAGTAATATAACTTTAGTGAATATTTAATAGTTGAAGTAGTGTATCTTTCAAATTTTTACTTCTTCTATTGGAAAGAAATAATTTATTCAAATCATGGTATTAAGCTATGTGCTGTATATTTCAGATCTTTATACTGATGAATCCATTTTAAAATATTCATTACTATGTTAGTATTTAGAGATTTTGAAGCACAAGTATATTTTATAACTACCTGTGTTGCAAACTTATCCTTGGATTCTTCTGTTGTTGTTTAAGCCATCAACCAAACAGAAAAAAAAAAATCATACAGAACAGCACAGTTTTATTCTGAGATAATTTCCTATTTTTGGAAGCATCCTTTTAATTTCAGTTTCTTCTCCACTACACAAAATATTAGCTTCTAAATTTTAGTAAAAAAAAAAAAAAAATAAAAATTTACCATTCATGAATTTAT
>VWZI01014716.1:32612-55743 GCA_013396835.1 Psilopogon haemacephalus
GACAAAGGAGCCATGCAAGAAAGCAGCCACAGCTCAGAGAGGTCTGAAACTTTCTGACTTATCTATATTTGGGTTACAACTCTTAAAACAATTTTTTTCTTTCTCAGTAAAGCTGTGAGTGGAGTGACGTCATGTGTTTTCCTCTCTCAGCTAACAGCCTAATTTTCTCACCCAAACCCTCCAATTAGTTCAAACCAGCACAGCTTCAAAATATTATGAGAATGAAGAAGCTTTTTAACAACCGGAGAAAGTAAAATTTTGCAGCCGTCTTCAAAATATGGGAAAATCACCTATGGGCCTGTCACTTATGTGACTTTCTGGGAACATCACAAAGAAAGTTATCTTTAAGCATGTTTAATGAATGAGAGAAGAAGGGAGACTGCAGGTAGCCAGAACAGATTTATTACAAGTAAAAGAGATTAATAGATTTGACTGACCTAATTGCCTTCTATGACACAGTAGGGAGAATTGAGGATGAAGGTAGGATAGTGGATGCCTTTTATCTACCATTATTTCCTTATTCTTTCTTTTTCTTCTGCAATCCACTGTTCTCCTAGACTAAATATACAGTGGCAGAGCTTTTCTAGTTCTCTGTGTTTGTACCATGACAAGCATAAAAAAGCTCAACTATTTCAGGTACAACTTGTTTACAAGAGCAAATGTGATCTTCTGATTGGCAGACCCTTAGAAGCTTACATCACCTTGAGGCTCAGAGTTATCTTTCTCCATTTTTGTACACAGCCTGAGCAAACACTACCCTCCTTGACAACATTTCAACCAGAAAGAAATTTTGCCACAACATGAATAGAGTTACAAAGCATTCAACAAGGATCTCCATCTTCAGGTTAGGGCTGAGTTTAATGTTTCGGAATTCCCATCTTATGAGAAAAAGACTTTCACTGGTCTTCTCACCAATACATCATAATCTGAATATCTCTGAAATAAAACAACAAATCACTGGCTAATGAAGGACTTTTTAAGAAGGAATCAGAAATATCGCTGAATATATAGTTTTGACTATCCTATTTTTTCCTTCTCAAAAAATATATAAAATTATTCATGTGAATCCTAACACATTTTTTATAGAATTATAGATTAATGCAGGTTGGAAAATACCCTTAAGATCATCAGGTCCAACCATTAACCCTATTGTCCCAAATTTTCCACTAAACCAGATCGTTAAGTGCCATATCTAAATGATCTTTAAACACATCCAGAAGTGGTAACTCAACCACAACCCTGGACAGCCTGTCCTAATGACTTCTCTTCTAGTGCAAATATTTTTCCTAATATCTAGAATAAACCTACCTTGGTGGTCTGAGGGCTTGAGGCCATTAGCTCTTGTTCTAGCACTAATTACCTGTGAGAAGAGACCGACACCTGCCACTCTATATTGTCCTTTCAGGTATCTGTAAAGGGTGATAAAGTCTTCCTTCAGCCTCATCTTCCTTAAACTAAACAGTCACACTTTCCTCAGCCACTGTTCATAAGACTGATTGTCTAGGCCCTTCACCAATTTAGCTGCTGTTCTTTGCACCCAGTCCAGTATCTCAATGTCTTTCTTGTATTGAGGTGCGTACAACTGGATATAGTACTTGAGATGTTGTTATGAATTATGCAAAACTGATAATCAATATTATTTTTTATATCCAGGCAAAGATTGTTAAGAACTATCTTAATTGTTTATTAACATTAAATCTCACCAGAAAACTTATTTAGTGTTTGAAATGCACAGTTTGGGTACTTGTACACACAGGGAACAGGCAAAACTACAAAACTTTAAGAAAGGCCTATCAAATGCAAGTATTAAAACTAGAAAAAGGTTCTTAGTTTCAATTATACCTCTTGTCAACCAGGGGACTTGAGAGGCTCATTTCTGCTACTAAGGCAGAAAGACACAATAAAATCTAGTCACACAATTTCTTAGAGACTTCGAGTATTTACTCATAAAATAGTATCAGGCAGTACCCAAAACATGAAGGGAATACTGTCACTGTGTTGAAAGGTGTTGCAGGCAAAGCAGAGCATAATGTGGCAGGGCAAAGCAGGCAAAGGCAAAGCAAAAGCAAAAGCAGTAAACACATGTTGCAGAAGCCTATTTATTATTGTGTCCAAATGTAAATAGCTGCTGTGGCCACACAAATTCGCCAATCAGAATGGCACTTTGCTGAACCTGACCATATTAGGTGAAGTCAGGAGCTTGCTTTCCCTTATTTTGGAGGAATAAGTCTGGGCAAGTCTTGGACCCTTAAAGTGGGTGTCTTCAAGACTTTTGTCTTCTCCCTGTGCTCTGCTTCCTACCCCCCAGCAGAGGGATGGGACTATAGGATAATGCCTGGGCAAGCCAGGACATGTACCTTCCCTAACAGATGTGGCCTTACCAATGCCAGTCTCTTCCCTTCTCCTGGTGGTCACACTTTTTCTGATAAAAGCCAGAATGTCATTGGCCTTATTTGCCACCTGGGTACATTGCTGGCTCATATTCAGCTGCTAGTCAGTTAGAATCCCCTATGTCTCTTTCTGCTGGACAACTTCCAGGCACACTTGCTCCAGGCCTGTAGCTTTGCATGAGGTCGTTTTGGCACAAGTGCAGGACCTGGCACTTGGTCTTGTTGAAGCATGTACCGCTGACCTCAGCCCCTTGATCCAATCTAAGTCTCTTTGTAGAGCCTCCATACCCTCAAGCAGATCAACATTCCCACCTAACTTGATGTCATGTGCAAATTTACTAGTGGTGCACTCTAACTCCTCATATGGAGCATTGATAAAAACAGAAGTGGTCCTTACATCAAGACCTGAGAAACATCACTTGTGACTAGTCATAAGCTGGATTTAACTCCCTTGACCACTGCTAGTTGAACCTAGCTGTCCAGCCAGTCTTTTATCCAGCAAATAAGGTGCTTATCCAAGCCATGACCAGACAGTATTTTCATGAGAATTCCATGGAAACAGTGTCAGGTAGAAAAGAGCCACAGCTTTTCCCTCATCCATTAGAATGGTAAATTTGTTATACAAGGAGATCAGGATCTTCAAGCAGGACTTACCTTTCATAAACCCATGCTGACAGGGCTTGATCCCCTGGTTGTCTCCTGTATGATGCATAATGCACTTGAGATGCATTATGACCTTCCTTGGCATCAAGGTCAGATTAATGGGTCTATAGTTCCCCAGATCTTCCTTTCTGCCTTTCTTGTAGCTGGGTATTCTATTTACTACCTTCCAATCCACTGGGACCTCCCCAGATAGGCAGGACTTATGCTAAATAATAGAAAGTAGCTTGCTGAGCACACATGCCAACTCCTGGATGTATCCCATCCAGTCCCATAGACTTGTGTGCATCTAAGTATCATACATATCAATAACCAGCTCCTCTTTAACTGCGATGACCTCATGGTGCTTCCCCTCCCTGTCTCCCGTCTCATGGTTCTGGGGAGCAGGGAGCAGCCAGCTCTAGTGCTAAAGACTGAGTCAAAGTAGGTATTGAGCACCTCAGCCTTTTCCTCATCCTTTTTCATCATATTTCCTCCTGCATCCAATAATGAGAGTAGATGCTCCCTAGTCCTCCTTTTGTTGTGAATGTTGTTTTCAGATCAATGAAAGAGAATATCAAGCTGGTTTCTCTTAAGACACTGTCTATTTTTGTTCTACAAATGAATTGTTTTATATTCAGAAGTCTGTCTGACTGCTCATCAGAGTGAAAGATTTTTTTTTACATTGTAAATTTCATTCTAAAATGAAAATGACAAAAAGACTCATCTACCTGAAAGACAAATATTCAAGAAGACAGGCAACTCTATCTTCAATGACTTAAATAAACTCCACTGTCTATTCCCAATTATTGTTTAAGTTAAATTACAAATTACTTAATTCAGAGTATTTAAACTTCCTTCCATTCATTAGTTTTGTCTATTATATATTTATATCACTAAAGGAAGAGAATAAAGAATCAAGACTTATTTACATATCCACACAAGGCCAAATCCTTTCACCTGATAACTACATAGTATCCAATGGCAAATAGTGAAAACATTACATTATTTCAGTGCTAGAGTTTGTAGTTTAGAATTATATTATATTCAGTGAGAGAAAATTACACCAAAACGTTGTCCAGCTGATCAAAGACCCACTGGACTAGCAAGGAGATTAATGCCTGTCTAGACTTTCATTCTGCTTTCACATTTTTCACTCAAAATGACGGCTTACATCAGAGAAGTAAACATAAATGTTCTAAGTTCCTAAAAGCTTTAGCTAAGATTCTACAAGTCTTTGATCCTCCTCAAGGATGAGCAAGTGGGTTCAGTGCTTAGCTAGTTTCCTCCAGGGAAATTACCAGGAGTTGGTCCCAATAGAGGTCCATCTGTACTTGGCAATGAACAGCAGAGGGAGTAGCAAAGGAGGGAGGATTGTGACAAGTGTGAGCTGTAAGTGCTGGACAGCAAGCTGCAGCTTGTTCCAGGAGAAGTGAATGCCGTCAGTGAGAGCTTAAGGTTTCCCTCAGGGAGTGGCAGGCAATAAGGATCCTAGCAGAAGTCCCTCGGATCTGCTGGATGCAGGGTCTGATAATGCAGCCTACTGAGAAGGATATTACTATATGCCCTGCTACTAGTACCATAAATTATACTTTTTTACACCAAAACTGCAAGCCAATAACAATGAGGCATAACATATCATGCAGTACTACAGTTCTGCCAGCCTTATTCAACAAAGGACATCTTGGCCCCACACTGCAAGAGGCATGATCATTCCTCAGGCCACCAGTACTGCAGATCTTCTAGCAGAGTCTGTGGGGATAGCTGTGCCAGGGACCCAAAAAGGGGCTGAAACAGGACCTTAAAATGGTACCATAATGGCTACAGCTCAGTTAGGCAAGCCCAAGTGTTGGGAGCATATAATAATTCCATTTAGAAACACATGGTGACCACATCAGCCACAAAGGTTGGGTGAAGATCCAATAATCTATGACACCATGTCACCAGGAAGAGCTGGGGAAAAGACAGAGGTCTGTTCTTCCATTAATCACCTGTGTGATGGCTGAAATGTTCTGTGCAATTAATAACAGAACAATGACTTCATCACAGTCCCAGACTCTATGATCTGTACAACAGTAGATATGAGGTACAAATATTGTCATGATCTCACAGTTAAGGGAAAGAGAACAATCTGATGCCAAACAGGAAAAATGTATCAACAGGTCTGAGTTTCTTGTCCCACTGAGAAGGGACATCTTGTTGTAAGATTCATGACCTGAGCTATTTCCAAACATTTCCTTGGGAGATTGAGTTTTGATAAAAATATATTTCAGATATTTCTTCTGCAGCTGCTCTAAGGTCTCCTCAAAGATTCGAGGAGACCTTATAGTAGTCTTCCAGTATCTGAAGAGGGCCTACAGGAGGGCTGGGGAGGGACTATTCACAAGGTCTTGTAATGACAAGATGAGGGGTAATGGGTTTAAGCTGTCGGAAGGGAGATTTAAATGGGATGTTAGGAGGAAGGTCTTCACAGTGAGGGTGGCGAGACACTGGAATGGATTGCCCAGGAAGGTTGTGGCTGCTCCCTTCCTGGAGGGGTTCAAGGACAGGCTGGGTGAGGCCTTGAGCGACCTGATCTAGTAGGAGGTGTCCCTACCTATGGCGGGGGGGCAGAAATGGGTGGTCTTTGAGGTCTCTTCCAACCTAAACCATTCTGTGATTCTATGATCATTTATCACTGGCAGTCTTAAAGAATCTGTACATGTTTGTCATGTATTGAGTTGATCCTGCTGCTGTTATTCACATAATGCTGCAGCCATGCTAGCTTCAAAATTGAAAATGCTAACTGGAGCAAAGTATTTTAGGCCTTGAAGTTCAGACTGCAATGTGGGAGGCTTCCTCTTCTGGTTGCTGCTTCTGGCTTCTGGCTTCTAGGTGTGGTCTTTTTTCTGCAGGCATGGCAGTGGAAAGAATGGGAGTCGGGTAGCTGCTGGTTTGGTCTTTGTGTTTTATGCTGGTTTAATTCCTTGTGTATTTCACTGCAGTTCTACAAATAGGCTAAGATAAGGTAAGCATGTATTGTATTATCAGATTAAATAGATTATTAGCTAAGGTAATTGCTCATCATGCTTATGATAGGTCATGTTATACTAAACTCCTATCTCTTTAGCTCAACAATCAGTTTTGTGTGTTACCCTTCCCCTCAATTTTGAGTTGGTAAGTAGGCAGGTTAGCCCTTGCACTAAACCATTACAATGTTGTACATAAATAAACTGTACCATTTGTCCACTCAACAGCTTCTTTTGAATGCAGCCAGACCTACAGCAAATGGGTTTCTTGTGCATCTGGTTGTACTGGTTTACACCCAGCTACCCCTACCCCAGCTCAAAGCCCAAAAGAAAACTCAAAGCGGTTTGGAAGTGAGAATGGGGTATAACGCCTTTAAACAATGAAATACAGGGAGAAAAGGGGTTTTCTGTTTCTTACGGGAGGCGGGGGGAAGGGATACAGAAAGCCTGGGAGGAGGGGGGTAAGGGAGAAGAGCTGCCNCAGTCTCCACGCGGCTTGTTGCAGAGCACGTGGAGGAGCAGCGGGGAGTGGCAGGGGGTTGCAGTGGCGAGAAGGGGCAGAGGGTGCCAGAGAGAGACCGAGGGGGGCTGAGTTCCCTTCTTTATAGTCCCAATCAGAGCAGGAAGTGGGAGTGTTCAACCATGCTACCTGGGAGAAACGGGCCAAACCACCCCTGGGGAAGAGGTAGGGGGGGACAGGTGGGCTTAACCCTTTAAACTGCTGTCAGGTCTATAGTCACAGCAATAATTGACATACATATTAAGGGATAAGACAAGCTACCCCTAACCTCTCTAATCTTTGAGGACCAGTTAGAACCCAAGGGGATTTATTTCCTATCAAATTAATTTTTATCAAATTTCTTATAAAAACTATCCATCACAAAATGGCTAGAATTCAAGGAGATTAATCTGTTACCAAATTTAGCCTTCACTAAATATAACAATAGGGTGATGTCTCCTTGAGAAGGCACACATGACAGAACAGAGCTGAACATATTGTTCACAACATTGATTGTTATAAAGGTCATGCTCCAAGGCCTGTATGACACATTCTGGCCTTCTCAGGAAGGAGTGAGAATATCAGCCAGGAGGCTGAGTTTCCTCCATGGAATAGCAAGTTACAAGGAACTGATCACAGTGGAGGTCTCACAATATTTAACTCCAAAGTGGAAGCAGCAATGGAGGAAAGATTGCAACAATACATGAGACCTGAAGGACAATACTCAACGTATTTCACGGTTAAAAATAGCATCATTGGAAAGGCCAGGTTTCCTATGGAAAATGACAGATGACAAGGAGCAGATCCCTGTAGAGGTCCTGCAACACTTAATGCAGAGCAAAAAAGGGAATAGAAAAGAAGGAGTGGTTATGGTGAGGGGTGAGATCTAAGCCTCGAAAGATAATTCCTAGTTTATTCCTGTGCTGGTTTGAGGATAATTGGAGTAATTTAATGAGAGAAATTAAATCTGTGGCTGTGAGAAGAAACTAGCAGTGATGGCTATATCACTCATTCTTCTGCTGAGAGATGCAAGTAGGCAAAATATAGATAAGACACTCACTTCTCACACACTTCTGACTTAATTCCTCACTTTCTTCTTTGTTGGTCTGATGGTGTCTAGGTTTGGCTGTTTTGCATGAGATCTATGTAATCTGATCTAAACTTTTCCTCTAACTTCCTTGTTGTCTTTTGACTATTTCACCTCAGATCTCTGCAGATTTATAACAACAAGGAAGATTTGGTTATTTTTGGGAGGGAAAGGAGGGGAAGGGGGAAAGTTGGTTCAGAAGCCTCCTAGGCTGTCTGACTGTTTCAGGTAGGATTTTGTGTTTATGTATTACTTTTAATTTGTATATAACAGTAAATATTTGTGTATATATATGCTTGTAAATTGTGCTAAGCTAAAAATATAAAGCTTCATTCCTTAAATTCCAGCCAGCTGAGTCTAGTCTGGATGAATTCCTAACCACGTGTGGGGGGTGGATAATTCCCAAACCATCACATCTCATTTTGGCACCATGCCACAGAACTAATTCACATTGATTTATTGCTAATTAGGTTTTGGGAGTTAAGATGAAGATGTTTTATATTCTATTTTCTATTTTTTAACCATTATGGGCTTGGGTTTTTAATTGTTGGTTGACAGATAAAATTGGTGTGATGGAAGAATGAGACATGTTGTCCTCTATTTACCTGAGTTGGTCAGTGAATTCACCAACAGCCTTCCATTATCACTCCTTGACAGAAACCTGCTAGCCAAGATGTTAGCACAGGGTGAAGGAACATGTTTAATAAGCTTCTTTATGAGACATGTGATTCAGTGCAATCCTACCTGACAAAGCTGGTGGCCTTCTATGAACAGATGAGGGGCGAGCAACTGATGTCGTTTATCTGGACCTGAGCAAAGCATTTGACACTGTCCCCCACAACATTGTGGTCTCCAAGCTGGTGAAATGGGCTTGATGCATGGATCACTAGATGGATAAAGAAGTGGCTTGATGGCCACACTCAAAGAGTGGCTGTCAATGGCTCCATGTCCAAGTGGAGGCCAGTGACAAGTGGAGTTCCTCAGGGATCAGTCCTGGGATCAGTCTTGTTCAAAATCTTTGTTGATGACATGGACAGAGGCATTGAGTGCACCCTCAGTAAGTTTGGTGATGACACCAATCTGTGTGGTGCAGTAGACAAGCTGGAGGGAAGGGATGCCATCCAAAGGGACCTGGAGAGGCTGGAAGAGGTGGGCATAAGCCAACCTCAGGAGGTTCAACAAGACCAAGTGCAAGGTCCTGCATCTCAGTCAAGGCAGTTCCAAGCACAAATACAGGTTGGGGAGTGACTGTCTGGAGAGCAGCCCTGAGGAGAGGGACTTGGGGGTGCTGGTGGATGAGAAACTCAACATGAGCCAGCAGTGTGCACTTGCAGCCCAGAAAGCCAGCCAGATCCTGGGCTGCATCAGGAGAAGTGTGGCCAGCAGGTCAAGGGAGGTGATTCTCCCCTTCTACTCTGCCCTAGTGAGACCCCAATTCTGGAGCCTCTGTTACAAGACATGCTTCTCTGGAGCATGTCCAGAGAAGGGCCACAAGGATGCTCAGAGGGCTGGAGCACCTCTGCTATGAGGACAGACTGAAAGAGTTGGGGCTGTTCAGTCTGGAGAAGAGGAGGCTCCCAGGTGACCTTATTGTGGCCTTCCAGNAGGCTGTGGGCAGCCTGATCTAGTGTAGGGTGTCCCTTTGCATGGCAAGGAGGTTGGAACTTGATGATCCTTTTGGTGCCTTCCAACCCTGACTGATTCTGTGATTCTCTGATGTTATATTTCAAGAGAAATGTTACCAGGCTCATGTATGGCATGATCTCCATAAAGCACTTCCTTCATAACAAACTCCTTCAGAAGCCTAATTCCCTGCTCACTTCCTAGCTGCCCATGGCAAATCATCTAGTGAAGCATATCTCACAGTCACACCCATCAGAAGGCATGTCCACAAGATGATGATACTGAGAGGGTCTCCATGTGTTTGTCCACTCCACTGTGCTTTGTCAGTGGCCCTAGCTGCTTTGCAGACTTGTCTCCTACCTGTAAGGCATTGTCGTGGAAGATACATGTCCTGGATTGCCCAGGCATTATCCCATGGTCCCATCCTTCTGCTGGGGGCATGAAGCAGAGTGCAGGGAGAAGACAAAAGTCTTGGAGACACCCACTTTGAGGGTCCAAGACTTGCCCAGACTTGTTCCTCCAAAATAAGGGAAAGCAAGCTCCTGACTTCACCTTATATGGTCAGGTTTGGCATTGGTGAATTTGTGTGGCCACGGCAGCCATTTACAAAGCTTTTGGGCTTTCGCTTTTACTTTGGCTGCTCTGCCCTGCCATAGACGCTGCTGTTGTATTCATGCCTGCTACTACTGCCTCATTTGCATCCTGCCTGCCCCACTGCAAGTTTCCAGCTGTTGGGAATCAAGAGGAACCAGCTCAGAGATGGTGCTATACTCCTAGCTTCCTGAGAAAAGAGTCTGGGAAAACTCAAAAGCCTCTAACAGACTTCAAACCATCAACAGCAACCCCTCCATGGGCTTTGGTCATTGTCTGATACTATAATGCAGCCCCAGAAATCTGGACAGACCACTTTGTGAGTAAACTCTCAAAACATTCTTAGCAAACCTCTAGCAAAATTCCGTAAATTCTTAAGTGAATCTGAGTACCCTCTGTCTTAGCAGCTGAAAGGAACTTCTCAAGTCCTCTGGTGGGCAAGAGGTATAAAGAAACTAACAATATCTTTCCAGTTTCAAGTTTAGTATTTGTTATATTGTTACTAGTTATATTTCTTAAGTGTTCCACATTCCTGTTTATATCCTTCTGTATAAAGTTTTCATGACCGTGTGAAGAACCAATTATTATTAGAAATCCTGGTTAGTATTTTTCTGGTTGGTATGTTTCTGAATAACAAAATTAGTAGATTATATTAATTCTCAAAATACTACCTCACACTCATATTTAACCATTACAGGCATTTACATAAATTGTATGACATCTCACCAGCCAGCTTAGGACTGGCTCTCCTGATTCTCTTGAATATTCCTTTCTAAGTTTCCTGATCTTTCTGAGGGGGGCCAGTGGAATCCTCGATATCATCCTTCTCCTCTTCCTCTGATTGACCTGGCTGTCCCTGGCCCAGAAACAGAACTTTCCAAAGAGCATTCCTAAACTCAATGCCATCTTCTTTCTTGGAAGCTATTCTCACATAGCTCTTCTCATCACCATGTTGCTATTTAAGTAAACTGGTTAAATCTCTAAGACTGTATTTTTCCTCTTGTTCCTTTTGTGTACCAGATGTCCCCTCCCCTAAATCCTCTCTTGAATCACTCTTTGTCAAATGTTTGGGGTTAGATTGCACTTTTGCTGGAGCAAGTAAGGGTTTAGATGTTCCTTCTAGTGAGTCTGAATCTCTGGAAATCTGAACTGCTGCCTATGAATTTAAATTTGAGGTAGGATTAAAAATTCCTGCCTGTGGATTTGAACTAGCTGAAGAAACAGCAGAGACTTAAACAGCTAGACTTGTTTTTTGACTGCCTGCCACGTTATTGTCAACAACCAAGACGTTGGCACTTGTCTCAGAACCTGTGGAAGGAGGCATAGTGGTGGACAAGGTGGTGTCCCCATGCACTCCCCCAAAACAAGTTCAGTTTTCAGAAAGTTTTCTGGGCATCTGGCCACGTTCTCCATTTATCTCTGCTTGTAAGGCCCTGCAGCTTTGCTTTCTCCCTCTACCAAGCTGCCTTTCTGAGGAGGCAACAGTTGAATTCTTGACAAATAATATAGAAATTATGAATAAAACTGGAATAAATATACATGATAAATACACCACTGTATTACACGTGTAGAACTCACGGCAGGGATCTGCGACTTCTGATTTGGGTAGAACTATTCTCATCAGGTATGTGGAATAACTTGCAGGAGTTGTAATATTTCCAATATTTCCAAGAGCAGAGTTGGTAACAATTTCAGTAATATTAAAGCCAACCCAACTGAAAAAGTAGTTTCTGAAGTCCAAGAACATTTCTTTAAGCTTTCTCCACATCATATCAAACAGAAGGGAACCAAGCTTCACTGTCAACCGATGGTTAAAGAAGAAAACAAAAACTGGCCAGGAAACCACCCAAATTAAATAAAATAGTTTCATCTTAACTTCCAGACTTAATTAGCAATCAATCAAGTTGAATTTACCCCAAGCTGAAAGCGACAAACTAAGATGTGATTGTTCAGGAGTTACTTGCTACCCCACAAGGTGAATTCACCAAGACTAAACTCAGCTGGATGAAGTTAAGGAATGAAGCTTTATATTCACAGCTTAGTACAATATACAAACAGATTTTTGCAATATATTACAAATATTTGCAGCTATATACAGAAATAGACAAGTTAAAAGTAATACAGAAACACAATACTCCTCCCAGAAGTCAGATTCCCCAAGAGGAGTTCCCAGCCACCCTTGCTCCTTCTCCCCACCTCCCAGTCTTATCCCAGAATCTGCCTTGTGTGCAAGGTAAATCAGAGAGATCGGCAAGGGGGGTTAGAAGCAGAATTGATTAATTGGGTTACATAGATTCAGCTAGAAGCCAAGGAGAGGGAGATCAGACTCTGCAGACAGAGAAACTCTGTCCTATCTGTTTGTGTCCTAGCTTTAGTACATCTTAATAAACGTATGAGTGGAGTAGACATCACCATTGTTTTCTTTTCACAGCCTATAATCTATTTTTTCTCATTTGAAATATTTCCATTAAGCTCAAACCAGCACGATTGGTTCATCGATTTTTTTTTTTTATATGATATGGTGAAATCTTAAAGGAATGTTTCTGGATTTTGGAGTTAATTGTTTCTGTTGGATTGGGTTTAATGCTACTGAAACTACTACCAATTCCATGTCTAATAAGTCAGGCAATGTTACATTTCCTTTTTCTCCTTCTATGGCTATTTGGCCAAAAACTGAACTTCCAGACCCCTATAGCAAGTCCTATGCATGTAATACAGTAGTCTGCTTATCATGTATGAATATAGCCCTAATAATTTTAGTTTTAGGACTAAAGGTAGCATCATGTATGAAGACTTCAAATGTGGTTGCTTTAAGAAAACAGAAAGAGAAAAGCCAGATTTACAAAAGCTCAAAAACTCCTGATATAGAAGGAAAATAATCTCTTATTCTGAAAACAATAACATTCAAATTCCTGGGGGCCGGGGGTGGGTGGGAGAGGGGGAAGAGAAAAGTGATATTCAGCTTCTGCAGATTCTTGGACTTTGGCCAAAGAGCAAGTTATCTACCAAAAACATGGCAAACAGCCAAAAGGCTTCTTATACTCAAGCTGTTCAGGTTTCAGCTGTTTCTAATTATGGCCCTAGTTCAAATCCCCAGGCAGCAGCATGGACCCATCAAAATTCAAACCTGCTAGAGAGAGCATCCATGGCCTTTTTGGCTCTAGTGAATCCACAGGCAAAAACTAAAAATAGGTTAAGGAGTGATACGAAGGAGGATTTATGAGAAGGGATCTCAGAGGAAGAAGACAAATGCAGCCTTAGAGATTTGGCCAACTTACTCAAATCACAATATAGCAATGAGGAGAGTTATGTAAAATGGGCTCCCAAGAAGGAAGATGACTGAGGAGTCTAAGAATGCTCTTAAGTGAATTGTAGGTCTAGGCCAAGGACAACCTGAGAAAGAGGAGAAGGATGATATCCAGGATTACAATGATCCACTGAAAAAGGTCATGGAAATTAGAAAGGAATATTGAAGAGAACCAGGAGATCCAATCCTAAGGTGGTTTGTTAGATGCCATACTATTGGTGCAAATGCCCTACAGGTAGGAGACAAAGTCTGCAAAGCAGCTAGGGCCACTTAAAAGGGGGGTGCAATTGACAAATATCTAGCAACCCCTCTCAGTAAGGTTAGCTAGTGACAAGACCCCTGTTGACTGTAGTAACGGGATATCCTTCCCAAGGTGATTTGATGTGGGCACCTAGGAAGTAGAACACTGTTGAGTAGAGAATTAAATTAAGCTTCTGAAGGACTTTGCTGTGAAGAAAGTGCTTTATGGAGATCATGGTATACATGAACCTGATCATATTCTTGTTGGAATAGGTCTCACAAAGAAGCTTATTAAACATGCCTTTTCATCTTATGCTAATATCTTGGCTAGCAGATTTCTAGCAAGGAGTGATGATGGAAGACCTCTCACTGTCGGTGAATTCACTGACCAGCTGAGGCAGTTAGAGGACAGCTTGTCACATTCTACCCTAGACTCATAAAAAATGACTACAGACATAAAGAATAGTATTAAAGAAAGAAATGAAGGAGGAAATTAAAACCACCATAGCCAATCTGGCACAGGATACCATTCCTTCAGCTTCTGAATGAGTGCATGTTTCTACCATCAGGAACAGACACCCACCTTCTGCAAGGCAATACCAACCCCAGAGAAAAATTGCACGCGGACATCAGCAATCACATGCATAACTTTGGATAATCCCACATGACCAATTTGAGAGAACATGAACAAGGAGGATGGTCAACCTACTTCAGTTCTTTTGAAAAAAGCCAAGGAACTGAAAAGTAGCAGAAAGAGAGGCAGCAAAGCCAGAAAGCTTTCTGTCACTTCTTCAGATCCTCAAAGTAATTGCAATTATTCTAATAATTGCAATTGCCCACAACCACTCTTATCACTGTGCGCACCCCACAGGCCAGGAGGAGGAAAGGGATAGTGGAGAAAACTGAATCTATTGGAATGTATTCATTAGGTGGTCTGGCAGTTCAAAAGTTCAGAAACACAGGGCTTTAGTTGATACAGGTGCTCAGTGTACTTTATTGCCATCAAATTGCAAAGGGACAGAAGTTATAACTATTTCTGGAATCACTGGAGAATCTGAAGAGTTAACTAAGTTGCAGGCTGAAATAAGTTTAACTGGTAAAGAGTGGAAGAAGCATACTATTGTAACTGGTCCTGATTGCATTCTGGGAATTGACTTTTTGATCAAGGTTGTTTCAAATATCCTGAGAGTCATAAATGGGCTTTTGGTATAGCATCAGTAGAAATTGAGGATGGTAAATTGAAATTGTCCATTAGACCTGAACTTTCAGATGAATCTGCAGTTGTGGGACATCATGATATAGAGGACCTGAAGCTGCCAGTTGCTACTGAAACTGTGCATCACAGGCAGTATAGAACTAACCATGCCTCTTTGTTGCCCAGTCGTGAGGTGATTCATCAACTGGAAAGTCAGGCTGTCATTGAGAAAGCTCATCCACCTTTCAACAGTCCTATTTGGCCTGTTTGCAAGGCTAATGGTGACTTCCATGTCCTCAACGAGGTGACTCCACCCATGAGTGCAGCTGTACCAGAGATGCTGGAACTCCAGTGAGATCTGGAATCGAAGGAAACCAAATGGTATGCTACCATAGACATTGCTAATGCTTTCTTCTCTATTCCCATAGCAAAGGAATGAAGGCCTCAGTTTGCATTCACATGGAGAAGAATCCAGTATCAGTTCAAGTGTCTGCTTCAGGGGTGGAAAGACAGTTCAACAACCTCTCACTGAGTGATCCACATCAGAGAGAAGTAAAGCTGCAGAGCATATGCAATTCATTGATGATATCATTGTGTGGGGCCAAATTGCTGAGGAAGTCTTCGAGAAAGGTAACAAAATAATTTACATTCTGCTGCAAGCAGGTGTTGCTGTCAAGAGAGACAAAGTCAAAGGACCTTCCAGAGAAATTCAATTTCTGGGAGTGTGGTGGCAGGATGGTCAGCTTCAAGTTCCACAGGATGTGGTAAAGGAAGTCTCCACCATGGCAGTTCCCACGAATAAAAAGGACACTCCCTCTTTGTTGGATGCAGTGGGATTTTGGAGACTACACATTCATGGATTCAGTCAAATTGTCACACTTCTGCATGTTGTGATTCATAAGAGAACCAACTTTGAATGGGGACCTGGAAAACAAGCAGCCTTTGATCAGATAAAGTGAGAAGTAGTCCATGCAGTGGGCTTTGGAAATGTTTTAATTGGTCCAGTCTTAAAAACCGTTCTGTATATGGCTGCAAGTGACAATGGTCCAATTTGGAGTCTTTGGCAGAGAGCTCCAAATGAAACATGTGGTTGTCCACTTAGTTTCTGGGGTGTGATGTTTGAGAGTTACCTGACCCTCCCCACAATGAATTTACCCAGACTAGACTCAGGCAGTTGGAAGTTAAGAAATGAAGCTTTATATTCAAAACTTAGCACAATATACAATCAGATATGTACAATATATTAAAAATATTTACAGCTATATAAAGAAGTATACATGTTAAAAGTAATACAGAAACACAATACCCCTCCCAGCATTCAGAGTGCCCAGGAGGGGCTCCCAAACATCCTTCCTACTTCTTTCCACACCCCTCTGCTGTCCTAGAATCTGCATTACCTGCAAGGTGAGGTGGAAGAATTGGCAAAGGTGATTAGAAGCAGAATGATTAGTTGGGTTACATGAGTCCAAGAAGAAGCAGTTAACATGGCAGAAGCCAGGGAGAAACAGACATTGACAGACTGCCTTATCTGTGTTTGGGTCCTTGGTTTTATATGTCTTAGTAAACGTGAATGAAATACACATCATCATTCTGTTTTTTTCACAGCCTAGAATCTATTTTTTTCTCATTAAATTAGCCTCAAACCATCACACTGAGGCCATAGTTAAAGAGATTCAGAGGCAAAATACACTACAAAAGAGGAAGAAATACTAGCAGCCTATGAAGGAGTAAAAGCAGCTTCTGAAGTGATTGGAACTGAGTCACAATTGCTTATAGCTCCTAGATTGCCAGTTCTAAACTGGATGTTCAAAGGCAAGGGTTAATCACTGCATCATGCCATAGCTGCATCCTGATTGAAGTGGATGGCTTTGATAACTGAACCAACATGCATCTCAATCAACCTGGTCTGATGGAAGATATCACCAACTGGCTGGAAGGTACAGACTGTACAACACCTCCAGAGGAAAGAGTAACCTGTGCTGAAGTGGTGATCTCTCTGATCAGGAAAAGAACTATGTTTTGTTCACAGATGGTTCCTGTTGTCTTGTTGGGAACAAGTAAATATGGGAATCAGCAGTCTAGAGTCCTACCAGGAGAGTTACTGAAACAAGAGATGGAGAAAATGAATCTAGTCAATTTGCTGGAGTAAAAGATGTCCAGCTTGCTCTTGATGTGGCTGAACAGGAAAATGGGCCTATCCTTTACCTCTACACCAATTCATGGATGGTAGCCAATGCTCTATGCAGTTGGCTAAAGGACTGGAAAAAGAATGGTTGGCAGAGGAAAGGAAAGCCTATTTGGTGTGATAATATATTGCAGGACATTGATGCATGACTGGAGAGAATTCCAGTGAATGTGCAGCATGTAGACATACACATGCCTAAAATCAGAGCTGCTGAGAAACATCAACACAACCATCAGCAGAACAAGCTGCCAAAATTTCTCAACTGGATACAAACTGATCTTGAAATTGATCAGAAACATTGAGGTAAATTGTTCTTAGCTTGGTGTGCAAATGTTTCTTCTGGACATCAAGACAGAGGAGATGCAATATACCAGTGGGCAAGTCAGTTGACTTATCCACAGATGCTGTCACCCAAGTCATACACGACTGTGATATTTGTGCTGCTATTAAGTAGGCTAAGTGTATCAAGCCCTTATAATACGGGGAGCGATGGTCAAATTGCAAATACGGTGAGGCCTGGCAGATTGACTACATCACTTTACCTTGTTCTTGTTCTAGCAAGCACTATGTGCTAACAATGGTAGGGGCAAGCACTGGGTGGTTGGAAACCTATCCCATTCCACATGTTACTGCACGTAACACCATTTTTGGTTTAGGAAGACAAATCATGTGGAGACATGGAACTCCAGAGAGAATTGAATCAGACAACAGTACTCATTTCAAGAACAATCTTGTGAAAAACTGGGCTAAAGTGCAGGTTATTGAGTGGATCTACCACATAGCCTACTATGCACCAGCTTCAGGAAAGAATAAATGCTACAGTGATTTGCTGAAAACCACTCTAAAAGCCATGGGGGTTGGAACCTTTAAAAACTGGGACAAGCATTTAGCACAAGCAACGTTGTCAGTAAATAGTAGGGGTTCCGTAAACAGAGCAGGACCTGTGCTATCAGATTTGGTACAAACAGTGGATGGTGATAAAGTTCCTGTTGTACATGAAAAGAATCTGTTACGTAAAGCTGTTTGGGTATTTTCTCCTTTGGGTGAAGGGAATGCTGTCTGAGGGGCAGTTTCTGCAGAAGGTCCTGATGATGCATACTGGGTAATGTAGGAGAATGGTGAAATCCAATGTATTCCACAGAGAAATCTAACCTTAGCTGAGAGAGAGTTTAAATTCAGAATGTATATTACAAGCTAATTGGTGTTTCTCTTTTAGGTACTATGTGACTTCCAAAGGGGGAATTTACAAGTGGATCTATGGTATGAGAGCTCAAACCCAGTATCACCTGGGAGTCCCTGTTTTTGGCTCATCTGTGAAGAGAAAAACTGTTTCTTGTTTTCTGAGTTTTTGAATCACCTATATCTGAGATAGCTGGAATTATGTTTATATTGGAAGACATGAAGTTTCACTATTCATTATTCTAAGTACTGTTCTAAATTAGAGAGGTACGTATCAAAAAAACACAGAGTGATATAGTGAATTGTGCTCATTTGAGGTTAATTGGAGTAATTTAATGAGAAAAATTAAATCCTTGGCTGTGAGAAGAAAATAGCAGTGATGGCTGTATTGCTTATTCTTCTGNATGCTGCAGATAAGCTGAAGATCAGTCAGAAAGATTAGTGGTAGGAAGGAATGAATGGTTTTAGTGATTTTACTCTGAATTAGTTCAAAGGCAGAGAGACAAAGGAAAGAAGCTGCTGAAGCCTGCACGGACCCAGAGCCGACTGACTGCGCAAGCACACTGGCTTATCTGGATGTTTTGGGAACATTCTCAAAACAATCTTCTTCTCTCTCAGCCAAACTGGGTGAAGTGGCACAGTGTTTAATTTCTCACTCAAATTCTCCAATTAGCTCAAACCAACACATCAGAATATAGATAAGACACTGTTCATATACTTCTAACTTAGTTGCTCACGTTCTTCTTTGTTGGCCTTATTGTGTCTTGGTTTGGCTGTTTTGCATGAGATCTATGTGATTTGATCTAAGCTTTTCCTCTAACTTTCTTGTTGTCTTTTGACTATCTTACCTCAGATTTATCACTTGAGCTGTAAGGAGATTTATCTCATTACCTTTGGGAGGGAAAGAAGGAGGAGAAGGGGAAGAGTTGGTTCAGGAACCTCCTGAGCAGTATGACTGTTTCAGGAGGAATTTTATGTTTCTGTATTACTTTTAATTTGTATATAACTGTAAATATTTGTGTATATATATGGTTGTAAATTGTGCTAAGCTGTAAATATAAAGCTCCCCTCCATTAATGGGCCCACTAAAGCTATTCTATCACTCCCTGTCTTAAATAGGCAGGTGAGAGAGGAAAATATTAAAAAGTCAGAGATAAGATAGAAGCAATTTTATAATAACGATAAGCAGAGCAATAGACCATGTGGAAAGCAAAAGCAGGGAGAGAGATTTTAGTCTCTACTTCCCATAGGAAAGGATGATGTTCAAAGACAATGTTCAATCTTGAGGAAACAGGGCTCTCTATCTTGGTACTTACTTTAGAGGAAAGACACCATAAACAAATCCCCCAGACTTATTTCTTTAACTTTGTTATGATATCTGAGCTAATATCATATGGCATGGAACATCCCTTTTATCAGCTTGGGTCATCTGGGTTTACTGTGTCCCCTCAGAGTCTGGGTGCTCAGCTCAGCAGTAGCCAAAACGCTGCTGTGTTACCAACACTCGGCTAGGGCATTGCAAAGCACAGCAGTAGAAAGATGCTTTGAGGAGGATTAAATCCAGTACAACCCTAACTCACTACATGGGTTCACTACATGAGTTCACTACCTTAATGTGTAATAATATATATAAATGATTCTCCCAGTAAATGCATACTTTCCTTTTGTCTTTGACTGATTAGTGAGTCCTCCTCAGTCTTCTCAAGAAATGATGGGAAGTTAGAGACCACTATTTCAGTGCTCTAATCTACATTAATAATGTTACCTCTTTGTACTGTGTAGGAAATCCTTTGGGTTTTTTTACTAATGTTAGAATATATCCACCAAAACTTCCTATCTTTTCCCAGAACTGACAAAATTCAAGTTAGATGGGAAAGAATTCCTACTTTATTTGAAGTAAATATTGAAGTAAAGAACTCCTAGAAGTTGCTTGAAAGAGAACAGTTTGAGTAGGTCACAAATAAGTGTTCACGAAGTGGTTGGAATATCTACAGAGAACATTTTCAGTTGGAACATTCTGAAATGTGATATAAACGTCAAGTAAGAAAAAATGTGCAGTTGGACCTATGATCAAAACAATTATTCATGGTACAAGCTGCAGTGTCTCCACAGAACCTTACAAGTGCCTGCTCATAGCTGGCAGATGTTATCTGATCTTTATTTAAAACCTTACATTTACAAGTATTTAACAGTTAGATATATTATTCTATTGCATAATTATTCCCATTAAAAGATACTCTTAGCTTGTAAAGCATATCTCCCTTGTATTACTATTGCTTGGATTATCGGTCATCACCTTCTTTAAAACAAAACAATTCCTTAATTGAAGATTGTGACATTTCTTACAGGGTTCATCTCCACAAAGTAATACTTCTGAGTTCTGTCATGTTTTTTATAAACTGTGTTTTTTGAAATGATGTATATTTGTCTCTGTTTTCTCCATCTGTCTTCATCTTATCTGCTCTACACTTTGTGTGACCTATATTGCATATACCATACCAGGCAAGACATCATGACTGCCAAGATGAGAGTAATTACCTTTCACATCTCAATACTTTTCCCCTATGCACCATATAACAGACAGGGAGTCTGCCTTTTTAATGTCATTCCATTGTCAATCTGCAGTTGGTCTGTGCAACAACGCAAATAATACTTATGTACTTTTTGGCAGCAATACATTCTAACCAAGCAATGCAAAATTATTTTACTTTGTAAATCTATCACACTATACATATCTCTTTTGAATTTAATCATCCTAATTTTAGCCCAAGCAAACAATTTATCCAAATCAACTGGTTTGGACTTCAGTATTCTAAAGTACCTTCCATGTTCAAGTCCAGAATATCATTTATAAACTTCTACTGACATATTATTGCTCTGTCATCGTATGCTAGACTGAAAAGTGGAAGCTTAGCATGCAACTTACTATAATTACTAGCACTAAACAAAAAGAAAAAATCCCAAAGCAGCAGTGACATATCTAGTAGTAGAAATATCGAAGCCTAATTGCTTTAGTTTGCTTATAAAAGATGTATTGTGTTCAACATTTAATAGTCAAGCAACAACTTGACCTAGCCACAAAGCCAGTACCCTGTAGGAAAAGAAAATTAAATTGGTTTTACACCATTTGTTCTTTGGCAGATTAATGCTGACCATACTTTAACACCTGATTATTCTCCAAGAACTCACAAATTGATTGTTCAGTAATTTGTTCCAGGAGCTTTCCAGTATTATATCAAGGCTGAACAGTCAATACTTCCCTAGGTGCTTCTTCTCTCTTTTTAATTGACAAGCAATGTATTTGACCTTCTCCGCTATTCTGGGAACTCAGTCATCAACCACAGCTTTCTGAAGATCTTCATGGAACTGCTTCATATAGTCCTTTAACAATCAGAGACCATATCTCTTTCTCAATCTCAATCTCTATCTCAATCTCTATCTCTATATCTATATCTATTTCTATCTATACCCATATATATTTCTAAATAGATGGACAGACAACTCTTCTAAAGAGTATTTAACCCAAGCCTTCCTTATTCTTACTGTTTTTCCCATACTTCTAAAAATATTTGTGCATTTGATGGCAAATAACCTTTTAAAAAATCTTGAGTCTAAAATGCAAAAGACGTTTTTTTGTTTTCAGTATTAACTAATTTATTTTTTTAGCATGGTAGCTGATAATTGATATTATATTTTCTCTTATCTTTCTTTTTTTGCCTTTATTTTCAACTTTCAAATAAAAAGTTCTTTGTTGACTGACAGGCATCTGAGAACAGCTACAAACTGAAAAAAGGGAGTGATAAGCAGACAGTGTAAATCTTGCTCAGTAGCAAATAATGTACATGGTATTAATTTAAGATTTATTTTTATAAACTCATATTACTACTATTACAGTTGCTTTTTCCCCATTTATATTTTTCTATACAATTGAAATGGGGCTGGAGAAGAGAAGACTGAGAGGGGATTTAACAAATGTTTATAAATACTTGAAGGCTGGGTGTCAAAAAGGTAAAACAGCCTCCTCTCACTTGTGCGCTGTAATAGGATAATTGGCAATGGATGTAAACTGCAGCACAGGAAGCTCCAACTCAACATGACAATGAACTGAAACAGGCTCCCCAGAGAAGTTGTGCAGTCTGCTTCTGTGGAGACTTTCAAGACCCTTCCCGATGCATTCTTGTGTGACCTGCACTAGATTATACAGTCCTGCTCTGGTAGGTGGATTGGACTCGATGAACTCCAGAGGTCCCTTCTAAACCCAAACATTCCGTAATCCTGAGAGTTTATACTCTGCATGTCCCCTATGCATGGGACTTTAATGTTACACTTTTCTTTTTTTTATTATTTATATAATTATAAATGTTAATAAGGTGTTTAATTGTTACTTTGGAATAACTTAGCTCATCTCATTAACAGAAAAATTGCATTAATTTGTGCAGAATTTTGTCCATTTATAATATTTTGTTAAAATTAGGGGGAAATATATGGTTTTGCCTTGCTTTTTTAGGATGAATGCATCAAAAGACATTTAATATGGAAAATTCTCTATTTCATGCTAGGAAAAAGCAACATTTGCAGAAAAAGTTACATTTTCTTATAGGAATAAAATATTAGTACGAACTTATGCACTGTAATTATAGCAAAGTAGTGGAAATCTGTTAAATAAATTTATAGACAAATGTGAATTTGCAAATAGGCAAATGTGAATTTTTTTTCCAGTCAATCCTTTGAAAGTAGCCTTTCATTTACTGGTAATGAAGCAAATATCACTGATGGGAGGAGTTTTCATTTTTTAACAGTATTCGTGGTATGTTTGGATTGATTTAGTGATCCTCTCTCTAAAGCAGCATGGATGTTCTGTTTTCCAAATTTCCTAAGAGTCAAGCATCTAGATGAAAGTTCTTAATAACAGCCTATCCATTTCTCTTGAAATCCTTGATTTTTTTTTCCTTTTGGCTCATTGCCAAATATTCTGCTGCTAGTGATTAAAAAAACCAAAACCAAAACCAAAAAGCTTGATTCAATTCCTATGCAAAATGTCACTTGAAAGTAAGAGAGCTATTGATACTGATTTCACTTGAACACATTTACCCCTTGTTTTTGTTTGTTTATGTGTTTAATTTGGTTTTGTCAGGTTTTTGGTAGTGTTTTTTTTTTTTTTTGTTTGTTTGTTTGTTTGGTTTGCTTC
>VWZI01014716.1:56041-69544 GCA_013396835.1 Psilopogon haemacephalus
CTTCCTCCTTTCCTTCTTCCAAATTCCAAATTCTGCTTTCCTTCCAAATGTCTTGCTTCCTTCTTTCCTTCTTTTCTTCTGAGTTCCTTCCGTCTGAGTTCCTTCCTATTTCCAAGTTCCTTCCAAGTACTTTCTTTCCTTCCAGGTTCTGAGTTCTGAATTCCTTCTGAGTTCCTTTTGAGTTCCTTCCTTCCTTCCAGGTTCCTTCATTTTGAATTCCAAGTTCTGAGTTCCAAGTTCCAAGTTCTTTCCTTCTGAGTTCACAGTTCAAATTTCTGAGTTCTCTCTGAGTTCCTTCTGAATTCCCTCCTCCCTTCTTGCCTTCCTTCCTCCTGAATTTCTTCCTTTTCAGTTCCTTCCTTCTGAACTCATTCCTTCAGAATTCCTACCTTCAGAATTCCTTCCTTTCTTCTGAATTCCTTCTATTTCAGTTCCTTCTTTCTGAATTCCTTTCTTCTAAATTCCTTCCTTCTTTCTGAATTTCTTCATTCTATGATTTCCTTTCTTCCTTCCAAATTCCTTTCTTTCTTCTCAGTTCCTTCCTTCCAAATTCCTGCTTTTGTGTCTGCCTTCCAGCTTGCCTTCATTTTGAATTCTTGCCTTCCAAATTCCAGTCTTCCTTCCCACATTTTTGCCTGCCTTCCTTTCCTTCTGTCTTCCTAAATGCATGTCTGTTTAGTTATTTTTAGTAATAGTAATATTAGTTTAGTAATATTCTTTTTACTTTTATCCTGCTCCATTACAATTAATTTCTGACAAATTATATTTATTTCTCCATGTCATGCCTGTTTTGCACTAGTTGCTAAGCGATCTCCCTGTCCTTGCCTCAATGCACAGTCTTTCATTATATTTTCTTTCCCTCTACTTTTGAAGACAGGGAGTAATAGATTAACTTAGTGGGCAACTGTTAGCTAGTCAATGTCAATCCACCACGTATAGACAACTAAACATCGAGGCCCACCTATGTGCTTATGCAGGCTTGCATCACAATGATAAGTATAACACTAGGAAATCTGGAAACACATGAATTTCAAATACTACATGGAATCAAAGCACTGTACTTTTAACTGTGTAATACAGTTTCATCTCATCTGTTCTCCCTTTCCTTGCAAGTGATATGCTAATGTTGGCCAGGCACTCTGGTAGGTCTGGTTTATTTTAAATATTATTTACATTTCTGAAAGTTAAAAGCTGTATATTTAACTAAAATTATCTCTTAAATGATTGGGTAAGGAAAGGATAAAGCAGATGGTATAGTTTGTTATAGAAAAGCTGAGAAATTATGCATATCTTTTTCAATTTAGTGGAAAACATAATGCCAAAATTATTCCTTGAAATATAAGAATAACAGAACATGAGAAAAAGGCAAAGACAGCTAGCGAAATGTAGTGCAATATATTGTCATTTACTAATCCACTGGAAGTACATGGGAGTTATTACACTTTGGCAGCTATTTTATTTTTCTATTCTGGTGTTTCAGACTTCTACACTGAAATGGGCTTCATCTGATTAAAACTTACAATATGTTAAATTTCCTTCAAAATGCAATCACTTTAAAAGATAAGAAAGGGAGTAAGGAACTCACAAGACAGTGAAATAATGCTGGGGATGGAAAAGGTGCAGTGATTTTGTCCAGATAATGTTGCCATACTTTGTAAAGCCTTAATGTTAGAATTTATTTATTAATGATGCATGGGTTATTGCCCACTATCTGTCTTGTGTCAGCAGTGGGCTGTTTCTGATTATAGTAATGTGTTTCTGATTTGAGTTGTGCTGAAAGCCAAAACAAGGCATCTCATGGGCAGTCCTCTTTGAGACCTGCTGGTTTCAATTCCTCTTCATAGAATGGGGTTTTATTTGATTTGTTATGAAGATTTTTAATTCTGTTGCCAAAACAGCTGCGAGCATGGAAGGGAATGAGTTGCAGGGCCACATCAAACTTATTAGCTTGTAAGAGAAACAGAATGTTCCAGGAACAAAAAAGGGAACTGAAGGGGGAGAGATAGATGAGAAGAAAGAGAGTAAGAAAGGACAGAAGAAAAGAGGGCAAGTGAGAGGACAAATATTTCTTAATTGATTTTCTGTACCAAAGGCATTTCAATAAATGTTTTCTATTCAACTGGCATGCAACATGCTTTTTTCCATTTTTAATTCAATATCCAAAGCAATGCAGATTTTTTCCTTTTCCCTTTTTTTGTTAAAGACTTCAACTGTTTTTATACCAGTGCAAAGAAGGAGGAAAAATATTCAGCCTAAACGAGCTGCCACTAAAAGGAAAAAAAAAATCAAAATACTAAGCCCAGGTCTGTCATTGTTTCTGGTATGGCATGCAATGTGTTCATAATAGAGAGATGTGAAGAGAAGAAAGGAAAAAAAAACCTCATGCACCTCTGTTGCTGGGAATCCTTGTATTTGGATCTCAAAGTCTGTCTGTTGGGCTGTTGAACTGTGTTTCTGAAGTTAAGCAAGCAAGCAGGGAATCTCATTCCTCTCTGTAATACCCTGACTATGGGTTTCCTAGCATTGCAGCTAAACTTGTCATTAATTTTTAATAGAGTTATTTTTTTTCCTAAATTATATGGATATCTCTATATTTAAGTTAAAGTATTGAATATTTTACAGTGTCCTGTTAGTAAGAAAAAGTTAAACTTTCCACATGCTACAATGGAGTTCTTATATGTTAATTACTGGAGCAATACACTATCTCATTTTCAGACCATAACATATACTTCTCTCAATTCACATCATAATAGCTCTCAACATCTGTGCAGAAGGTGTTACTCTTTATTGATGGAGAAACACTAGAACAATGTTTCTTATCCTTCCAATCAGAATACTGCTCTAACAAGCAGTCATTTTTCACTCAGTCTTGGCCATACAAATATATTCTAAAATTCAGTAATGATTTTAATGTTTTTCACACGATTTCTAAGAAAAAAATACTTTATAAAGTTTTGTTTAGAAACTGTATTACAGTTAATTACTATCAAATCCCTTTTCCATCTTCTTTTCTAGAACACTCTTGAGAACAAAGTATCTCTATATAGACGTTTACACAATAGAATTTCAGACCTAAAGTCATGTTTGGTTTTGGTGTTTTTTGAGATCATACAGGACATTTAAATGGGAACATGGTGTCTGCCTTTTTTAAGACTTTGGAACAAAAAAAACCCCAGACAAACAAAGAATCCATTGCCTTTTATATTTAAAATGACCGAACAACGCCCCCAAAACAACAACACAAATGTGGTGGTTTAGCAGTTACCTGCCCCTCCACCCTCTGATATAACCCAGGCTAGGACTCAGATGGCTGAAGTAGGTAAATGAAGCTTTATATTTACAGGTATGCACAATATACAAGCAAATATTTACAATGTATAACAGAAATGTGCAGATATATAGAGTAAAAAGGTAATACAGAAACACCACACCCTTCCAGAGATTAAAATCCCTAAGAGGGGTTTCTAACCACCCCTACCACCTTCCCTCCTTCCTCAATCTTGTCTCACCATCTGTTTTATGCTCAGATAGGTGAAAGTAGATCGGCCAGGGAGATTAGCAGCAGGAAAGAAGTTAGTGGAATTATCCAGATTCAGCTATGAAAGGAGAAAGCCATGTAGGAATAGTCACAGCCCAGAGCAGTCTGAAACCATCTGACTTATCTATATTTGGGTTACAACCCTGAAAACAATTTTTTTTTTTTTCTTTTCTAAGTGAAATAGCATCATCAGTGTTTTCGTATCTTAGCCTATAGTCTAATTTCTCATTCAAATCCTCCAATTAGTTCAAACCAGCACAACAAACAACAACAAAAGTTTAAAAGTACTGAAATGGTGACTAAGAAAATAGAAAGAAATGAACTGAATATCCAAACCTGAAGTCTATGCAGTATAGCCTAAGACATCATCACTTACTACTCCAGAAACTGCATTTGGTGAAAATAAGTAATAGTTTCTTCTTAGAATCAGGAAACAGAATTTGATTTCTCTTGTGCAATTCAAGTAAACATGGAAAAGAAGGTAGATGAACATATATAAATTGCCATGATTTTATACATTTCTGTACAATTTTTTTCTGTATACAATAAAAAGTTTCTAAAGTTTTTTTTTTTTCTCCCCTTGTTGATTTTTACTACACAGAGGCTTCAGGGAAATTGATATATGTGAATTCTAGTCACAGGCAACAGTTATTATCTGTTAGAAATTAGAGAAGATTAGAGGAAATGTGTTTTAAAGCAAATGAATTCTTTGTCCCAACATTGTTAAACATGATCTTTCACCTGTTACTAATTTTCTATATAGTATCAAAGGTCTTTGTGTTGTTTGAACAACAGGGGAAATAACTATTTCAAGTTGTTTACAGACAGTGAACAGGGCCATAAAACAGGAAAGTCTGTGCATGTTAATTAAATATGGGATTCACCAAGATAAGAACCTGATGTTTTCTCCAGAGTCACGGTCTCTGCTGCATGGCTCAAAGCTCACAGAAGTCCATGAATGGTTTTATATTCATTTAGTGGATTAACTAGGTATGTCTGTTATAATTCAGTTCTGGTAGCATAGAGCATTTTTTCATTGTAGTGGTTTTCATATTCATGTTTAAGATGCAATTGCCTTCTAAATGATGTTTTCAAAGGGTTTAAAAGCGAAGATTTTAAGATGACTAAACTTCCAAACTGACTGGTGGCTCTCTGAAGCTCAGACACCTCTAGTAAGAGAACATCTGTAGAAACTGACAACAGAAAGTCATTCAGTTTGAAAATGCTAGCTCTAACAGTAACCAAAAGAGTATGTTTAAGAAAAGTGTATGTGAACAAAAAAGTATGCCATGATTACTACCATTCATTTATTTTCTGACAACTTGAACTACACATCATCCTCAACTAATAGCTGTACTGAAATTTTTGGTTTAATAACCCTGATGTGGAACTTTTATTCCATGACTTGCCTACTAACTTTTACTTTACAAGTAATAATATATATAATATATAAACATTGCCTATTAATGCTCATCACACTATTCCTTTAAGTTAATCACACAATTCACATAATTTACCTATACTTTGAGCTGATAGGACATTTTTTCAGTCTGAGTTCTAATAAACATTCCATACACTGAAGATAGATCTGTGGATCAGATATCAACAATCTGGATTTTAACAGAATTATACTTCCACAACAAAAGAATATAATCCAAGAGCAAGAGAAAAAAAAAAAAAAAAGAATCAGAAAGAGGTTCTACCACAACCAGAAATAAAACCAGATTAACATTTGAAGAATTTTAAACTGGCAAAAAGTCTTTAAGTATTGGAATATGAAAACGGTTGTGGTAAGGATCAACAAGGGATTTACCCTATTATTTGTCAGTCATTCTAATTTAAATATTTTATTCTTATCAAAATGAAAGCCTGCCTTTCTTTCGCTACAAGTTTTTTCAGAATCACATGAGGAAATATGTTCCTTTGTACTTGTGATAATGCATAAGTATTTCATTTTAAATAGAAACCTAGTCAAATTGGAATTGCCTGCCTTTTTTTTTTTTTTTTAATGAGAGAGGGGAGGAATGTTTGAAATGTATCTGCTCAAGATTCATGAAATATAAATACTCCTACTCTTAATTCTGATCATCTCCTAGTTGTTGGTAAAAAAAAACCCCAAGAATATATGCAATGTTGGTGGAAAAACAAGGATATATGTGATCCTAAGGATCACAGAATTAAATAATTTTAACAAAAATCTAAGTGTAGCTGTCAAAGAGAAACTCATAACTCTGAAGCTTAAATCTCTTATACTCCAAGAGCAGAAAAAACACTTCACCTTTTTAACTTGTGCAATTTCATTTGAAATGGAAAGATCTATTTATAAATATCCCATGCACTTTTTCTAGTGGGAGGTGTCTCTGCCTATGGTGGGGCATTGGAACTGGATGATCTCTGGGGTCCCTTCCAACCTAGACCACTCTATGATTCTATGGGCTAGGATTCTAGAACTTAGGGAAGCCCAATAGATTTGATTGATAGTCAAACATTAGGTCCTTCAAGCTCAAGATAGGTGTATACCATTAAAAAAAAAAAAATTAAGTAGAGCAGGTGGGACACCTGCATGGATAAGGAAGGAGCTGCTGGGAAAACTCAGATGGAAGATGAAAGTTCACAATATGTGGTAAAATGGTCTGGTCAGTTGAGAGGATTACAAAAATACTGTCAGAATAATGACAAGATGCAACAACAAGGGCTGTAGCTCTCCTTGAACTAAATTTGGCTAATCAGGTGAAAGAAAACAAGGACTTCCTTAAGCACACCAATGTTTAAATGAAGAATAGTAATAAAAGTGGACCCACTGTTAAATGAGGTAAGAGACAAATGATGCAGAGATGGCAGAATTACTGAATTTCTTCAATTTTTACTGGTAAAACCAGGTCTCAGGAATCGCAAACACTGGTAGAAAGAGAGCAAAACTGGAGAGAGGAAGACTCTCCACTGGTCAGTGAGGATCAGGTCGAGATCACTTGGAAAAACTGAAAACACACAAATCTATGGAATGTATTTCTGAACGCTGTGGGAGCTGGCTAATGTTGCTATACCACTGTCCATCATTGTTGAAAACCTGAGGATTGGAAATAAAAGCTAATGTCACTCCAATTTTCAAAAAGAGAAAGAAGAAAGACCCAGGCAACTACAGACCAGTCAGCTTCATCTCCTTCCCTGTAAAGGATATAGAGCACCTTGTTCTGGAGGTTATCTCTAATCGCATAGAATAAACGAAGAAAGGTTATCAGAAACAGTCAACATGTATTTGTTAAGGGGAAGTCTTGCTTGACTACTTTGATAGCCTTCTACAGAGTGCATTACCAGATAGACAGAAAAGGAAGGGTCACTGGAAATTGTGTCTTGACATCAGCAAGACTTCTTATACCATCTCTCATATGCCCTCATAGAAAAGTTCAAGAAAATTGGGTTAGATTATTGGACTGTGAGATGTACTGGAAACTGTCTAAACAACAGAATGCAGAGAGTTGAAGTAACTTGGATGAGGGGATTGAGCTCACAGATAATATGAAACTGGGTGGAAGAGGAGTGGCTACACTCTACAGTGAGACGTGAACAGGTTGGAGAGAGGAGTGAGGGCAAACTGCATGAAATTCAACAATGCCAAGTGCAGAGTCCTACATCTGGGGATGAATAACACCAGGTACCAGTACAGTTGAGGGGTCATCCTGCTGAAAAGCAGATTCATGGAGAAGGACATTAGAGTCCTAGTGGACAGCAAGTTTCCATGGCACAGTAATGTTCCATTGTGGCCAAGAGGGCCAATGGTATCCTGGGGTGTGTTAAGGTCTAGAGAGGTTCTGCTCCCACTCAAATCTATCCTGCTATGGCCACACCTGGAATACAATATCCAGTTTTGGCTCCCCAGTCCAAGAGAGAAATGGATCTACAGGAGACAGTACAACTACAGAAACATGCAATGTAATTAATGCAAAATGAGTATATGAAGCATCTTGGAAGTAAGTTTCATGATGAGTGTACAACTGTTGTGGTTTGGGAGTTCCCGAACACTTCTGAAATTACCCAGACAAGATCACCCAGCTGGAAATTAATGAATGAAGTTTTATATTTACAGCTCAGCACAATATACAGGCAGATATTTACAATATATTACAGATATTAACAGATAAATATATAGTTAAAAGATAATAGAGAAAGACCACACCCCTCCCAGAGATCAGAGCCCCCAAGAGGGGTTCACAAACACACTACCATCTTTCTCCCAACACCCAATTTTATCCCAGTATCTCTCTTATGTGCCAGGTAAACAGGGAAGACCAACTGGGGAGGGGAGGTGAGAGGGGTTGGAAACAGGAATTTATTATTTGGGTTACACAGATTCAGCTAGAAGGCAAAGAGAGAGATCAGCAGCCAGAGCAACCCCAGCAGCTCTGCCTTATCTATGTTTGCGTTCTTACTTTTGTACATCTCAGTAAACCTATGAGTGAAGGAGACATCATCACACTTTCCTTTCTCAACCTAAAATCTAATTTCTTATTAAAATCCTCCTATTAGCCTCAAAGCATCACAATCCACCTCTGTCTACTTCACTCAGAGTTTTGTTGAAAATTATCTCTCTAATCTAAACCAATATTTACAATAATGAATATTGCAGGTACAGTTCATGCTTTGTTCTGGCTACCTCAGATGTAGGTGATTCAAAAGTTCAGAAAACAAGAAACAGTTCATCTCCTCACAGAAGAGATAAGAACAGGGACTCCCAGGAGACATTGGGTTCATGCTTGCGTACTGTAGATTCTTTTTGTTTGCCAGGCAAACCTAGAACAGAAGACTCCTAACAGCTTCTATTATACACTCTAAATTTAAACTCTCTCAGCTAAGGTTAGGTTTTTCTGCAGAATACACTGCATTTCACTATTGTCCTGCAATACCCATTACGTCTGACCAGTACCTTCATCAGAAAACACCCCTCAGACAGGCTTCCCTTCACGTGAAGGAGAAAATACCCAAATAGTTTTTCCTAACAGATCTTTTTCACATACAATAGGAACTTAATCACCATCCAGTGATTATTCTGTCGGTCCTGCTCTGTTTACTCAACCCCTACCATTTACCAACCAGGTTGTTTGTGCAAATGCTCATTAAATTTTTCTAAATTCCATTCCCCATGGCTTTTAGGGTGGTCTTTAGCACTAGATCATTCCTGAAGCTTGTGCATAGTAGGATATGTGGTAGATCCACTCAATACCATGCTCTTTGGCCCAGTTTTTCACAAGATAGTTCTTGAAATGAGTGCCATTTTCTGATGTGATTCTCTCTGGAGTTTCATGTCTCTGCATGATTTGATTTGTCTCTCCAAACCAAGAATGGTGTTACATGGTAGCATACCATTTGGCCTTCTTTGATTCCAGCTCATACTGGAATTCCAGCATCTCCGGTACTGTTGCACTCATGGGTAGAGTAATCTCATTGAGGGCATGAAAATCCACTGTGAGGTGCCAGTCACCATTAGGCTTGTGCAAAGTCCAAATGGGACTGTTGAAAGGTGAATGAGCTTTCTCAATGACAGCCTGACTTTCCAGTTGGCGAATCAGCTGATGAATGAGCAACAGAGAGGCACGGTTAGTTCTGTACTGCCTGCGATGCACAGTTTCAGTAGCAATTGGCAGTTTCAGGTCTTCTATATCATGACGTCCCACTTCTGCAGATTCATCTGAAAGTTCAGGTCTAATGGACAATTTCAATTTACCATCCTCAATTTCTACTGATGCTATACCAAAAGCCCATTTATGACCCTTAGGATATTTGAAGCAACCTTGTCTCAAAAAGTCAATTCCCAGAATGCAAGGTGCATCAGGACCAGTTACAATAGTATGCTTCTTCCACTCTTTACCATTTAAACTTATCTCAGNTCGTAATGCTGAACATGGCATGTGGGGTGTGCACAGTGATTGGTGTTGTTGTGAGAGGAATTAAAATTATTAGAATAATTGCAATTGTTCTGAGGAGTTGAAGAAGTGACAGCTACCCTTCTGGCATTGCTGCCTCTCTTTCTGCCACTCTGCAGTTCCCTGACTCTCTTTGAAAGGACTGAAGTAGGTTTATCATTCCACCTGTTCTTGTTCTCATCAGTTTTTTCACGCAGGATTATCCAAAGTGACACGTGTTTGCTGATGTCTAGGTGGAATTTGTCTCCATGGCCACAATTGCCATGCAGGAGGCGGGTGTCTGTCCCTGATTGCAGAAATGTGCACCTATTCAGATGACGAAGGAATGGTATAATTTGCCAGATTGGAGATGGAGGTTTTGAGTTCCTCCTTCAGTTCTTTCATGCTATCTTTTAGTTCTGTATTCATTGTTTTTGTTCCAGAGTATATGGTAGAATGCAGCAAGCTGTCCTCTAACTGCCTCAGTTGGTCCGTGAACTCACTAACAGTGAGGGGCCTTCCATTATCACCCCTTGACAGAAACCTGCTAGCCAAAATGTTAGAGTAGGACAAAGGAGCAAGTTTAATAAACTTCTTTATGAGACCTGTCCCCAGAGGAATGTTATCAGGCTCATGCATGACATGGTCTCCATAAAGACCTTCCTTCACAGCAAACTCCTTCAGAAGCTTAATTCCCTGCTCAACTGTGTTCCACTTCCTAGCTACACATGGCAAACCATCTTGCGAAGTGTTCTCATGGCTGCAGCCATTAGAATGTTTGTCCAGAAGCTAACGATACTGATAAGGGCCGTCAGGTGTTTGTTCACTCCACTCTCCTTTACCAGTGGGCCTAGCTGCCTTGCAGACTTGTCTCCTACCTGTAGGGCATTTGTACCAATAGAACAGCATTTCCCCAGGCATCTTAGGATTGGGTCTCCTGATTCCCTTGAATATTCCTTTCTAACTTCCCTAATCTCTTTGAGGGGATCATCTGAACCATGGATGTCATCCTTCTCCTCTTCCTCTCCTTGTTGATATGGTGGTCACTGGCCAAACTCAACTTTCCTAAGAGCATTCCTAATATCCTGAGAGCACTCTTCCTTCTTGGCAGCTAACCTCACATTGCCCTTCTCATCCTCGTATTTTGATCTTAGAAAACCCACCAAATCTTCAAGACTAAATCTCTCCTCTTCTTCCTCCTCTTGTGCACCAGAGGTTCCTACCTCTAAATCTTCCTTTGAACTACCCTTTGATCCAAGTTTCACTTTCACCTTTGCAGGGGCAGGCATAGCTGTTGATACTGGAACAGACATAGCTGTAGATGTTCCTTCTAGTGCTTCTAATTTTGGGGGATTCTGAATTGCAGCCTTTGAACTAAAATTTGTGGCAGAATTATTGTCTGAGGATTCGAGCTGGCTGAAGAAATAGCAATGACATGAATAGATGGGGCTGGACTTTGTCTTCCTGACATGGTATTGTCAACAACAGAGATACTGGCAGCCATCCCAGAATTGCTGGGATGTGGGGTGGCAGTGGACATGGTGGTCCCCCTTTTCCTCCTCCCCTGTACTGTTTTGAGAAAGTTTTTCAAGCTTTCTGCCAAGGTCTCCAGGCATACTGGCAAGTTCTTCAGAGCTGATATCTATCTGTATGGCAACATAATTGTTTTTCTTTCAAGCTTTCCCCAGCTGCTTCTTTAATGAAGACACTGAGGTTTTAAGACATAATGCAGAAATTAAGAATAAATCCATAATTAATTAAAAAACAATGACACACGATAAATATAGCACAATATTTGTTGTGTAGAAAATCTGACAAGGGCAGGGGACTGAGGTCTTCGGCAGAATTACCCTTTCTGGAGAGGTCAAATAACTCACTTGAGTTGTACTATTTTCTGGCTTATTAAAACCATTAAAAGCAGAACTTGTAACAATTTCAGTAATATTAAAGACAACCCAACCAAGAATACTGTCACCAAGGCCCAAAACATTCCTTTAAACTTTTTCCATGCTAAATCATATAGAAAGGTACCAATTTTAGCAACAGCCCAATGATGTAGAAACCATAGAGTTAATGGGTGAAAAACATTAGCTTCATTTTTAACTTGCAGGCTTAATTAGAAATCAATCAAATGGAATTTAGCCCCACGTCAGTAAAGCCAACTAAGGATGTGGTGATTTGGCAGTTATCCACACCTTCACATGTTTGAAATCACACAGACTATACTCTTCCAGCTGGAAGTTAATGAATTAAGCTTTGTATTTACAGCTCAGCAAAATATACAGGCAGATATTTACAAGTATATACAATGAAAAGGTAATATAGAAATACCACACCCCTCCCAGAGATCAGAGGCATTCTCAAACATCCTACCACCACCAACCACCACTTCCCCCAACACCCTATCTTATCCCACTATCTCTCTTCTGTGATAGGTAAACAGAGAAGATTGGCTGGGGAGGTTTGGTGCAGGATTTGCTTAGTTGGCTTACACAGATTCAGCTAGAAGGCAAAGAGAGAGATCAGCAGCCAGAGCAACCCAAACAGCTCTGCCTTATCTATGTTTGTGTTCTTACTTTTGTACATCTCAGGAAACCTATGAGTGAAGGAGACACCATCACATTTTCCTTTCTCAAACTAAAACCTAATTTCTCATTAAAATCCTCCAATTAGCCACAAACTAGCACAATGTCTATATCAATACCCTAATTCAAACATTTTAATTAAACAAAACTATACATTTTCCAAACCATGTCCAGTGAAACCAAAACAGAATAGATAATTACATATAGTGCACATGCTTTAGAGCTTATTATGACATACTGTAAAGCATAAAATCTGTTAAAACAATGGCTTTACACTCAAACCAATAAACAAGAATGGCCACAATATCTGTAATTTAGTTTTGCTCTTGCTTAACTGTAGTGGTTTAACACAAGTGCTTACCTGCCTGCTCTCCCAATACAAAATTGAACCTAGAGTTGAGATAAAGAGATAAGAATTTAATATAGCACATTATAAACACAATGCATAATTACCTTAGCTAATCATCTAATTAATCTAATAATACAATGAATTATTTCCTTAGCTTAGTCTATTTACAGAAGTGCAGTGAAATATGTGAAAAGAATCAACATAAACCAGAAAACCAAAACCAGCAACTACCTGACTCCCACCTGTCTTGCCTCCATGCCTGCAGAAAAAAAGCCAAAACCCAAGAAGCCAGAACTCAGAAGCAGCAACCAGAACAGGAAGACTGACATGTTGCAATCTGAACTTCAAGCCCCATAAATTTCCTTAGGTAACACTTTAATTTTTTAAAGCTGACTTGACTGCAGCATGGTATGAGTAAGTTCAGCAGGTTCAGCTTAATCCATGACATTCTCCACCATTCTATATGGTATTCTGTGGTATTCTATACCATCTGTCTCTTGCCTCAGCAATCAACATCAGACAATGGATACTATCTGTCAGTTACTGTCCATTCTTACTCAAAGTGTGATTGCTTTGTAGTACACAGAACACTGCTGTGTTCCAGTACAGTCTGGATCAGCCCATGAACAGTCGAAATGTTGGGGCTGTGTTTCCGCTCTGAGGCAACAGGTTCATCTTAATAGGTTCAACTCAATCTAAGCTCATGGCAGGCAGCAGAGCAGCCGTTTTGAAGCTGCAGCGGCGACCTGAGCACTTTCAGCACCAACAACTCTACTGCCTCAGAGCGGAAACACAGCCCCAACATTTCGACTGTTCATGGGCTGATCCAGACTGTACTGGAACACAGCAGTGTTCTGTGTACTACAAAGCAATCACACTTTGAGTAAGAATGGACAGTAACTGACAGATAGTATCCATTGTCTGATGTTGATTGCTGAGGCAAGAGACAGATGGTATAGAATACCACAGAATACCATATNATGCAAATCTGTGGGAATCCAGACCTCTGGCTGCAGTGACTGCCTGAGCCTAATTGGAATGGAGGGTGGTGTGCATGAAAGTTGTGTGAAGTGTGAGCAGGTGAGTGAGCTGCTCAGTATGGTGGCTGCACTTAAGGAGGAAGTTGACAGACTA
>VWZI01014717.1:0-37867 GCA_013396835.1 Psilopogon haemacephalus
AAAAAAAATGCCTTGCCAAAACCCTCTGAACACAGAATGAGTTCCCAGTATGAACCAGGAGGTGCGAAGGCAGCTCTCATGCGAAACACATTACTAATTTTGTAGTCTGCAATCCTGGATTTCGGATTCATGAAGAAGTCAAAAAACATCTCATCTATAATTCAATTCTCTTGCGCTTTCTTCTGGATTCCTAGAGTCCCAGTTTCCCCCAAAGATATAATATGCCCTGCCTGAAGGCACAGGTACCAATAAATTGAAATTGGCACCATTTTTCCTATTTGCCACTTCTGGCAGCAGCACACTCAGAATAGGAAAAGGAAATCACAAAGTGTCGCAGGCTGGAAGGGACCTCAAAAGCTCATTCAGTCCAGCCCCCCTGCCAGAGAAGGATTTCCTATAGCAGATCACACAGGAAAGTGTCCAGGTGAGTTTTGAATATCTTCAGAGAAGGAGACTCTGCAACCCCTCTGGGCATCCTGTTCCAGGGTTCTGTCACCCTCACAGGGAAAAAATTCCTTTCCTCGTGTCTGCATGAAACTTCTTATGCCTCAAAGTCCACCATTGCCCCTTGTCCTGTCATCAGGCATCAGAGCCTGGCTCCATCCTCCTGGCACTCACCCTGCACATATTTATAATCATGAATGAGGTCACCCCTCAGGCTTCTCTTCTCCAAGCATTAGAACCCCAGATCCCTCAGTCTCTCCTCATAATAGAGATGTTCCATTCCCTTAATCATCTTTGTGACTATAAAATTAAAGGATCAATTGCACAACTGACCCATAGCGTGCTGAGGCTGGCTGAGAGGTCTGTATGTGCATGTCACTGAAACTGATCATCCAGGTAGCACAGATAAACTCCTAAATACACAATGAAGTGCAAAAAGACAGACCCTATAGGAATTTAATTGGTATGCCAGAAGTAGAGGAGGTACTGTGAAGCCAGATCAATCTGCATTCCAGGAATTTCTCAGTGTTAAAGATGGAAAATGGATAGTCTGAAAAGAAAATATTTTGGAGAACACACACAAACTTTTCTGTAAATAGGCTGCTGGAATAAGCAATGCAGAATAAGCCTCAGTTACAACTGAAGCATGAAAGTCAATAATCTCCTCTGTAACCTTTCCAAACTTTTAGCTTTTCTGTCACATACACTGAAGCTGAAGAGAGTTAATGTATTAAAATGTGTGTGTCTCTGCTCATTACACAGAGCAGAGCACGCCTTCAAAGAAGATTCATTACTCAGCACTTTGTCCCATGCTCAGCACCAGTAATATTTAAGTGAATTTTACTGAAATCATGAAAGGCAGTTACACTTGCTAAGAAAATGAGCATCTGGAGAGTAGAAGCAGTCCAAATCCCTTTCTATCTGTCCATTGTTTGAAAGGACTCTTACAAATGGATTTCTCACATACATATTGCAACTTCATAATCAACTTTGTAGCTACATACACAGCATATCAAAAATTAAATGGGGAACTTTTCTTCCTGAAAGCTGTTTCTGTAGACGCCAACATCACCCATGCTGTCTTTGTCCTTTCAGTTTCTTTGCAAGTCAAAAAGTGTCTGAGCAGAGCAGATCACATTTCTCTAGTGCCTGGATTTTGAGCCATGCAATTACTTTGGGTAAGTTGTTTTATCCCAGATGAAGGAGTCTGTTGTGGTCCATGGAGAGTGTCTTTCCATCTGGGCATCAATTAATAGATACTCCAGGCTAAGGCTTGCAGTTTCAGGACTGCTCTAATCTTGACTCGACAGTAATGAGACTGTCAGAATGAGTTTTATCTCAGTAGAAATAAACTCTCTTGATCACTGCTGCACAAAAGGTAAGATTGTCAGTCACCGAGCTCCTCTCATGCAAGTGGCAGGATCAAATACAAGAAGCCACCAAGAGCAGAGGCAGGCTTGCCCCTATCACTGGAGAGCTCTTTCTTAGTAAATTATCTCTGTTTATTTATTATTTATTTAATCATTTCCATCTGGGCATCAATTAATAGATACTCCAGGCTAAGACTTGCAGGTTTAAGCTGTCAGAATAATTCTTATGTCAGTAGAAAGTCTTGATCAGTGCTTCACAACAGGAAAGATTACCACTCACTGAGCTGCTTCTCGTACAAAGGCCAAACTGCTAGCGACAGGATCAAATAGAAGAAGCCATCGAGGGCAGAGGCAGGATTGCCTCTGTTAATGGAGGGCTCTTTCTTAATAAATGCTTTCTGGACTGTTGTTCATTCTTTTAGCTAGCCATGACATGAGAGCTGTTCCTTAGAAAAGCTGCTTCAGACAGGAGTTTTCCACAGAGCCAACAAGCCTGTCGTACTCGCTTTCTCAATAAATTAGTAGCCTGCTACACAAGACATTCAGGTTGATCTTAGAAAGGCAGCATGATTATATGCTCTAAATTATACCAAACCAGAAGTGCCCAGTTTAAGGTCTCTATATACAAAACCAGAACAAACAAAGGTTAGAGACAGAGAGAATCGTGGAATAGTCTGAGTTGGAAGGAATCTCCAAAGGTCATCCAGTTCATCCCCCTCTGCAGCCAGCAGGGGCACCATCAACTAAATCAGGTTGCCCAGAGACCTGTCAAGCTTCACCTTGAATATGTCCAGTGATGGGGCCCCAGCCACCTCCCTGGGCAACCTGTTTCAGTGTTTCACCACCCTCGTGGTAAAAAACCTTGTTCCTAACCCAAACACCTCGAGTTTGCAGGTGAAGCAATTATGAAACTGGGTTTCCACTAGAGAACAGGAGCTTTTCAACCTCTCTAGAGTACAGTGCAGAGAAATTCCTCCATGTGTGGCAAATGCTCAAATGTCATGGCTATGGTTTCTGCTTCAAATAGGCAAGCACTTCTGGAACTTAGCAAGTTTAGTGCAAACTCTTAATTTAAAATAAAGTCAATTTACAGTAAGCAAAGACTGAAGTAAGAAAGATCACTGTTGCAGTACAGCACATGTGCCACACAATCTGGATCAGCGATAAAAGGGAGGAGAAAACTACAGAATCACAGAATGTCAGGAGCTGGAAGGGACTTCAAAAGCTCATTCAGTCCAACCACCCTGCCAGAGCAGGATCACCTAGCCCAGATCACAAAGGAACACATCCAGATGGGTTTTGAACATCTCCAAAGAGGGAGACTCCACAACACCCCTGGGCAGCCTGTTCCAGTCTTCTGTCACCCGCACATTTCCATGGAACTTCCTATGCCTCAACTTTTGCCCATTGCCCCACCCTTTGTCCTGTCATTTGGCATCACTGAGCAGAGCCTGGCTCCATACTCTTGGCACTCACTCTGCACATAATTATAAACTCCTCAGGCTCCTCTTCTTCAAGCAGCAGAGTCTCAGCTCCCTCAGTCTCTCCTCATAAAGAAGATGTTCCATTTCCTTAATCATCATTGTGGCTCTGTGCTGGGCTCTCTCAAGCAGTTCTCTGTCCTTCAACAGAGGTGCCCTCAGTTCAAGAAACCCCCCCTGGCTGGGTCTCACTTGGAGAAGTATATATTTGTAGTTGGGCACTGCAGTATTGGAAACTACCAATGTAATGCATTGCTAAACTGCAATAGATAAATACAGGATTAAAAATGCAACTGCATGTGCCATCAGACCTACAAAATAACAAAACTGTGCTTCTAAAAGTGTTCCTTTCTATGTTAACAAGTACAAAAACGCTGCACACAAGCACGTTTTTTGTCACAGCGCTTTTAAAACATTGATAATAAATAAAACACGAACAGAAAAAGCAGGGGCTTCACCCACCCCTATAGAACCCACATTTACTGTGTACATCTATATTTTTTTTTTCTGAGCTGTCAGTGGGAAAAGGATGACATGTGACATAATGACCTAGAAGACCATTGCTGTAACTACCTCTTTATACATCTCTGCTGTGCAATGAAGCTAAAGAGGTGGAGGAGAAGCACGCTCCTGAAATACAGAACCAGCAAGAAACGTGCAGTTGCCTCTTACCTAACATGCAAACATCAGAGCATGTAGGCTCCATGGCTGGAGCATAGTGGACTGGAACTGGCTCATTTTCCCCAAGCTTCCCTCTGAAATTTATTCCTAAAGGGCTGGGGTTTTTTTTCTGACATTTAAAGCCTGATCCAAATATAACAGAACTTGATAGGAGCTCATAGCAACTGCAGCCAGCTTTGGGATGGACTGCAAAAAAGAAAGCATTTCTGTGCTCAGTGCCATGCACCCCAGATGAGTCTCCAGCGTTCCCAGCCTTTACCCAGCACATGCAGAAGCAAGATCTTTCATGGTCTGTACTTAATTCTCTGCTCTATAACACTAATACAATTGCCAGTGTAACACCTGTGTGACACAATAGACAGCCAGAGCCTTCAGAGTGACAAATACACTTGAAAGTGATAACTCCATCACTCAGCTTATGCTGCTCAGCCCGTTTCTTTTACTTCCTGGTAAACACCTCATCAGGTTCTCGCAGAGGTTTTGCCTCGTTCAGTTTCCTCCAGTAAGAAGGCAAATTAAAACAAAGAGAAAGTGAAAATAAAGAAGAACACTTTCCTCTGTTTCTCAGACGATGACTTTCCTCGTGTTCACCCAGCACGTTATAGATGATGACATATTAATTTCATGACGTGCAGGACCACACAGAGCAATTAACACTTCTCATGTGCTTCATGGCTGCTTTCTGTACTGTTTCATATCATAACTCCCCCTGGAAATCTCATGACTAGCATAAAAACCAACTTTAGTCACCACCAAATTTATATTTTTTTCCATGTCTGCCTAACACCCTGAAGCCTGCTGGGCTTTCTCTTGCAGGCAATCTGGCAGCCTGAAGCAGCAGACCTAATTTCTACAGACATGGCATAAGAACAAAGTTATCCAACTTCTGGATGAACCGGGGGATATAAAGAAACCAGAAAGCGTTCAGTAACCTACCGAAACAAAGGGTAATGAAGGGAAGAGTTGCAGTCCTGCTTCCTGGCTTTGGACAACTCATTTTATCTCCCCCAAAGCAGGAACAAACATACATTTATCTCCCATGCTGTTCCCAGTGTTTCAGTTCCCTGGCCTCGGAGCTCTTTGATTACAGGACTTGTTTCCACATCCACCATGCATCCAGCCTGCCCCCTGTCAGGGTACTAAGCTGCCAGAATCACTGCTGTGCCTCTGTAAAACTAGCTAGAGGTAGACAGATCATCTAACATAGCAGTCTCCCAGGCTTAATTTAGGACTGCAGCATTACTGGAGTGCAACTACTGGAAAGGCTTTCTTAGGATGAAAAATAAATTTGTGAGTTAAAGCATAAAAACTATAGGGAGGGCTGAGCTTTTCTCAGATCCCTAAATCAGTAGCTCTCAGCATTGCAAACAATTCAATTTTATTAAAGGTAATAAATATGGGCATTAAATCACAGCCTTTGTCTATAACTTGCCATCAGTATTCAGCAGAATCCCCTGCTGGAACTGCTTCAAGACTGCAGGAGTGACCTTGCTCCCATAGTTAATCCTATCATTGTTAACGTCTGCCTTTAGGCTTTCCAGCACTTCCCTCAGGTTTACATTTATCCTGTGCTACCTCCTACTACTCCCTAACAAGCTGGCAGCAGGACTGAAGCCACAAGCAAACATGATGTCAATCAACTGGTTGGTGGGTTCACTGCATTCATAACACCAAGGCCCATGGTCACTGTGCTCTGCTTTTAACTAGGAGCAGTGCCTGTGTGGTGCTGACCAAACTCCTGCCAACTACACTGCACCATTTGGTGTAAATGCTTATTCCCAGCTTGTGAGGTAGCAAGGATTGAAGACAGATGTGCACGTAAGCCTGGAGCCTTATTTGGTATAATTTAAGGCACCAACAAAGTCCTGGTTAACCCCAATGAGAGTGAAAAGAAACTTCATTAAAGTTTGACAGAGGATTTAGCAAACATAGGCACTATTTCCAACCTCACCACATGGCTCTCAGCAAGCCAGGGACCAGCAGGCAACTCAGGATGTTTAAAACAGCTTTTACAGAACCTTCCTAATAAGGAGGTCTAAGGCTTCATTCCAGGATGACTGTGAGGTGGTGACCTTCCTCAGGAGGGACAGAGAGGCAGCCAATCTGGCCTGCCACACATGCCTAAATCCGTGAGGATTGCATCATTGCTTGTGTAGGTGTAGCCTTTACTTAGCATTCTAAATCTGCAGAAAACAAGTTACCTTGGCACTGGGATTCTGATTGGCAGGACTTGTGAATTTATGAGAAGAGAGAAAACTCTTGGAGTCCTTCCCAGCCAAGGTGCATTTCAGTTCTGGAAGCTCCAAAATTTTAAAGTGTTAAAAGCAAGACTCAGAAACGTATCTTTTTGTTTCACATTTCAATGCTCTGCTTTGCTCTATGTTAATGGGCAAATGTTTTTTATTTGCATATTTCAGCTGGGATTTTGTAATTCCCTGCACAGAATTTGATTTAGAAAGGAAAGCCTGAGAGCCTTTTAAGCTGAGCAGTTGGCAGATGCCTAGGACTGTATGCAATATATGCCTATACCATGAAGACATCCATCAGGAGTGGGTGGACTGTGCATCTCCCTATGCACTTATTTCTATTTTATGGTAGTTTAAAATAAGAAATACCATTTAAAAGGAGCTGATTGCCTCAGACTGGCAAAAATTTACAAGGCTCACTTGAAATGTTTTTGCTTAACATCAGGGATAAAAAAAAAAAATCATGCATTTGAGAGTGAAAATTTTCATCATCCCATTTCTGGTGACCTCTTCTTGGGTATTAGGATGCTGTCAGCAGACAGCTCTCTTTGAAAGACAAATCTTGGCTTTCCTCAGTAGCAGAATAGCATTTATTTTCATGTCAGGAGTAATGGTGTTTGAGGGATATATTGATTTCATACAGATTTTGGAGAAAAGAACAGCTGGCCACATACATCAGTGATGCTAGAACACCCAAGTACAGATTCTCTGATGAGGGAGGAAGCAGGGTGGGCTCAGGGCTGTATCTTAGATCTGGAGAGAGAAAGAATCTCAGTTCTGAGGGTGAAAGTGCAGCAATCTGCGTCCAGAGATGTTACAGGAGATACCTAGATTGATCATTGAGGGTTTTCTGGGTCCTGACACACAGAGAATCAGTCGGAGGTTGGAAGGGAACCTCCAGAGATTATAAAATCCAACCCCCCTGCCAAAAGCAGGATAAACCTTGGTAGCCTGCAAAGGAATGCACCCAGGCAGGTTTTGAAAGCCTTCAGAAAAGGAGACTCCACAACTTCTCTGGGCAGCCTGTCCCAATATTCTGTCACTCTCATTCTGACATGAAACCTTTCATGTTCAAGTTTGTATCCATTGCTCCTTACTACTGTACACCACTGTAAAGAGATTGGCCTCCTCAACTTCACACTCACCCCTCAAATGTCAGTAGACATTCATTGGATCCCCTCTCTTCTCAAGACTAAAACAGGGCCAACAGAAAGCCCTGACCTTTACAGTAGAGCTGGATCCCTCCTTCCACCCAGGCATGTCCTTTTGTAAGGATATGAGAGATAAGTTTTGCCTCTGGGAACAAGTGTTGAAGAAGTACTTTCTCAGAGGCAGCCCAACAGTTCTAGGGAAGCAAAAATCAGCCATCTCGGAGGACAAAGACTGAAATTCTCCTATTTGTTCTTTTGAGTCCAGAGCTCACTTTGAGAGTCTTTAAGAATGAAGATGTCATCTAATTTCTAGACCACAAAGCAAGCCACTGTAGAGTCACAGACAGAGGGAAAAAAAAAATTCCATTAAATTAAGGTCTGAACAGTGCCCTGAAATCCAGATCCATAAACATCTCCAAAGGCTTTATTAAAATTAAAACTCACTGTAAGCCTCCTGAGTCTGGTAGTGCAGCCCACAGTCACTTGTTTTTCCTGCTGCGTCAAAGCCACACAAGCTAAGTCCCAGGGCTGGTAACATCAGGTATCACCCAACCTCAGCAGATCAGCTTGGGTACTGCCCAGCAGCTTGTTGTGGTAGGCCTGACAGGCCAAAATAGGCCTGGATATGTCCTGGCCTGTCCAGACATGTTTTTTCTGCCCTTGTCCTTGGGGAGAAGCAACCACGGGAAAGAGGACAACAGAATCTGGAGCCACTGAGGACCCCAGCTTGCCCAGATTTGTTTTGCTTCTGTTTGCATCCTGTGGTGAGTAGGTGTGTTGGTTTGAGCTAATTGGAGAATTTGTGTGAGAAATTAGACTGCTGCCTGAGAGTGAGAAATCAAACACTGTGTCCCTTCACCCAGTTTTGGCTGAGAGAGAAGCAGGTTGTTTTGAGAATGTTCCCAAAACATCCAGATAAGCCAGTGTGCTTGTGCAGTCAGTCGGCTCTGGGTCTCGGCTGCCTTCAGCAGTTTCTTTTCTTTGTCTCTCTGCCTTTGAACTAATTCAGAGTAAAATTACTAAAACCATTCATTCCTTCCTGCCACTAATCTTTCTGACCGATCTTCAGCTTATCTGCAACATCATCAAGTGGTGAGATAAATCTGGGGGAAGGAGGGAGAGGTGGTACAGGGGGCGTTTGGTTTCCCTCTCCTGGGGGTTTTGGTCTCCAGGAGGGGTGTGGTGTCTGTATTTCTTTTTTTACTGTATATTTCTGTAAATATCTGCTATATCTTGTAAATATTCGCTTGTATATTTGCATTGCTGTAAATATAAAGCTTCATTTATTAACTTCCAGTGTGTTTTTCTGAGTTTTAGCCAGGGTTTCAAAAGGTGGGGGGGCAGGTCACTGCAAACCCACTACAGTAGGGTACATATGCAAGACTTGCGCCTGCCTCATGCAAGGCCTATGTTTTCCCCAAATTTGGGTAAAACAAGCCTCTGTCTTCACCTAATATGGTCAAACTTGGTTAACTGCCATTCTGATTGGCTATTCTGTGACCAAAGGCCCATTAGTCTTGGGCTACATTGATAATTAGAGATAAGCGGGTAACACAACGTGCTCTGCCCTTGTGTTCTTGCTTGCTAACCTGCTGCTGCCTGCTGCCATTGCTTTATAGAATTATGCTTTGCTAAGCTATAACTCAGCTCTGTTGAAAAACAAGTCCTGTGTTTTGGGCTAGTTTGTCTGCCTGGAAACTGCCTGCCTCGAGTTTACCAGGAACAGGCCTTAAACATCTCCACACGATTGGCCTGCATAGCCAGTGTGACATCTGTGCTGACACTGTACATGGCAGGAGACTCTCAAATGTAGGCAGGATGCCTTGCAAAGACAGGAAGTCCTAGAGATACACAGATCATCCAGAGGAACCAGGACTAGGTCAGAGATCATCTGCCTCCTTTCCCCAGCACCCTGTGAAGCCTGGGAAGAATCAGAAGTGTCACCAACCAACAAGACAGTGACAGAATTCCCTGAAATCATCTGGGTACTGTCTGAAGCTGCAGCTAGCTCTGCAAGTTAGGAAGTAATATTTTGTGAGTAAATATTTAAAATCTCTTGTAATTCACCATTTGCCTTCTGCCACAGCAGAAAGGAGCTCCTTGAGCCCATCTAGTGGACAAGTGGCATATTGACCACAAGAACCTTCTCTTCCAGTTCAATTAATGGTTATATATTTTTGCTAGTTATTTCTAGATCCAGTTATTCATTTATGTAAGGATGAGAGAGGTTGGAAGGGACCTGAAGAGATCATCGAGTCCAACCCCCCTGCCACAGCAGGACCATAGAATCTAGCACATGTCACAAAAGAACACATCCAGACGGGGCTTGAAAGGCTCCAGGGAAGGAGATTTCACAACCTCTCTGGGGAGTCTTTTCCAATGATCCATGAGCCTTACAATCAGGAAGTTGTTCCTCATGTTGAAGTGGAACTTCCTGTGCTATAGTTTATATCTGTTGTCCCTTATCCTATCACAGGTCACAACCAAGAAGAGTCTGTCCCCTCCCTTCCTGATCCTCACCCCTCAGATATTTATGAACATTGATTAGATCCCCTCTAAGACTTCTCTTCAGCAGATCAAACAACCCGAGGTCCCTCAGCCTTTCCTCACAGGGCAGTGCTCCAGCCCCTTCATCATCTTTGTAACCCTCCCTTGGACTCTTTCCAGTAAATCCCTTTCTGTCTTGAACTGGGGAGCCCAAAACTGAACATAACATTCCAGGTGAGGTCTCACCAGGGCAGAATAGAGGGGGAGAAGAACCTCCCTTGATCTGCTGGCCACAGTCCTCTTAATGCCTTCCAGGTTCCCATCAGCCATCTTGTCCACAAGGGCACATTGCTGTCCTGTGCAGAATGCGTGCACTAGGACTCCCAGGTTCTTCTCCACAGGGCTGCTCTCCAGCAGATCAGATAGTTTGGTGATATTAAAACAGATGGCCTTCCCAAGCATGATTGCTGCTTTTTATTATGGATAATGATGTCATTAGTAACAAGCAGAAAGAAGGCACAGCTCACCAACACCAAGGGGCCCACTTCAGGCTGAAACAAACTTCATGCGCAAGGAACCCAAAATTCATTTGTAATCTCTCCCCAGCTTTGGCATTGTCACCTTCCCAATCCAATTTTATTAACAAGTGTAATGGCTGGGCAAATATTAAAACCAGCTTGCCAGCTGCTTTGAGTATCTATTTCTGAAAACATCTTCATCTTCTGGAAAAGCTCTTTTTTTTTTTTTTAATACAGTTAGCAACACGATCTTTGAGAAATTAGTACAGGCACAGACTTAAGGGGGTTTAACAACTCTTTTTCTCTTTCATTTCAGATCATAGACTTCGAATTTCTAAGGTTTCTAAAATGACGTTTGCTTTTATTGAATGAAACTAAAACAGGAGAAAAAGGCTTAAATATTTATTAATACCTTTTCTTTGTAACAGCTTGCAAATGCTGCAGTCATGACAAGACATATTGGGCTTCGCTGCACCCTGGATGAAGTTGTTAACTGGGAGCCCTGTTGCACTTTGAAGGCATTTTGACTGGTAAAAAGTTGTTCTTCAAATTTTGAAATCTTGGGCCAGAAAAATAATCATTTGTGGTGTACCTTGGTCCTTTACCAATATCACCATTCATATTATACTCTCATTCACATTGCTTCAGCAAATTCCTGAAATTCCACAGCTTCACTGCTGCTTAAGTGAGCCTTTCATTTTAAGGGAGAGCAGCTACAGTAGTTGCTTGGGTCTTTGGCTGTAGGGAGTTTATTGAATCATAATTCACAGAACCATAGAACGTTCTGGGTTGGCAGGACCTTAAAAAGTCTTCTAGGCCAACCCTCTCTGCAGTCAGCAGAGGCACCCTCAACTAGATCAGATTAAGCCTCACTTTTTTAATAATTACAGGGATGGGACCTCAACAGGCTCCCTGAGCAGCCCATTCTAGTGTTGAGCACATGTAGGAATAGCCCAGGGGAGAGGAGGATCCCAGAGTTTTGCCATCAACACAAAGCACACACTGTACAGATTTGAAAGTGTGGGGTTTTAGGCATTTGTAAACAAGAACTTTCTCTAGGACAGAGAGAGCAAGCAGAGTTGCTCAGTATAGAAGCCACCATTTCCCCATATCCCAGCCTCTGGTCTTAAACTGGTACCAGTCTCCTTCAGTCAAGTTAATTTAACTCTTACTGTCAGGGTCAAGAGGAGAGGCCAGTCTGTCATTTACTGATATTGATGTGGTTTCCAGTTAAGACCTCACCAAGCCTGCTTGGCAGCTTTAGATGGGCATGCTTAGGGCTGACTTCATATCAGTGCAATCTCAAAATAAACACACAGCTGGCCTTTCAGCCCCTGATCCCCTGCACGACAGAACTAGCATGAGGAGAACAATTGCTATAACCCATACTTCCCTTACAGCTCTTATCTCCTGTACTTGAAACATATCTTCTAGTGACAGAGGAAAGAGTAGATCTGGCTCAAAGTGCTGCTTGTTTTGGATCAAGTGGGGAAAAGCAACATAAAGAAAGAAAAACAAAACAAAACAAAACAAAACATTTTCTTCTGTATTTAATTAAAATGCCCCAAGTTTTTTTCATGTAAGAAACAGACATTTTTTGGAAGCCAAACCAGAAAACAGACTTTGAAATCTGTGTGTAGTAGCAAACATGATAACTTCATTTAAAAATTAGTTTTCTTTCCTCAGACAGCTTGCACTCTATATTCAGCCTTCGACATACACAGAGTCCAGGGCTACTGACATCCCAAAAGAAAGCTTAACAGTGTCATGTTAAACATCTCAGTGACAGTCAAAGGGCCCCAAAAGCAGAATGTTTATTTCATCTTATTTTCAGGGGATCTAAAATCAGGGAAAGTCCCATTAAATTAAAACATGCTCCAGAGAGATTAATGAAAGACAACATTAAGGCTTCATCACTCTCAGCATCATGTGCAGCTTAGGAGAGACTTCAGAGTCCTGTTCTAGGGCTGGAGGCTCTGGTGTTACTGCCTGTCAATAGTGTAGCATTGCCTCTCTTTATGTCAGAGCATTGAAAAGGCCACGTAGAGGAAACGATCTGACTTCATCACAGAAACATTCCAATTGGAAAAGACCCTCAGAATCACCGCATCCCTACTCTACAAAGGTGCCCCCTAAAACATATCCTCAAGCACCACATTCAAATGACTTTTAAACACATCCAGGGTTCATAACTCCACCACCACCCTGGGCAGCACATTCCAATGCCTGACCACTCTTGCTGGGAAAAAAAAAAATCCCTAATATCTAGTCTAAACCTACCCAGTCACAGCTTGAAGTCGTTCCTTCTTGTTCTATCACTAATTATCTGTGAGAAGAGACCAGCACAAACCTCTCCACAACCTTCTTTCAAGTAGCTGTAGACAGCAATGAGGTCTCCCCTCAGCCTCCTCTTCCTCAAACTAAACAGCCCCAGCTGCCTCAGTCACTCCTTAAAAGATTTCTTCACCAAGAGAACAAAGGCATGAAGCTAAGGTGTTCTTCACTCAGCAGGAAACAGCAAAAGCTTTTGTAGCTTCTGAAATATCCTGGGGCTGTTGAACTCCAGGTTCTACTGCCAGACCCAGCTTTTAGCATGTAGTGACTGAAAAAGTTGAGGAACCACTCGCTTACACACAACAGAGCTTTGTCTGTAGTGGTGGGGCTTGGTTGGGCTGGCATTTTGCAGAGGAGTGGGGCCTGGGGCTGCCATTCACTTCTACTTCTCCAAACTCCTAACAATACTGAGATTGGACTCAGGAGCCTGCCTGTTGCTCAGGCCTTTGCTGTGCAAACACAAAATCAAATTGCATTCTCTGAAGAGGTGCTTTCAGGTTTTTAAATAAAGTCAAAGAGTCACAGGATGTCAGGAGCGGGAACGGACCTTGAAAGCTCACCCAGTCCAAACTCCCTGCCAGAACAGGATCACCTAGAGCAGATCATATAGGAACACATACAGGCAGGTTTTGAGTATCTCCAAAGAAGACGACTCCACATCACCCCTGGGCAGCCTGTTCCAGAGTTCTGTCACCCTCACAGGGGAAAAATTCCTCTTTATGTTTACATGGAACTTTTTATGCCTCACCTGCCACCCGTTACCCCTTTTGCTGTCAGTGGGCATCAATTAAGTCACTAAAGTCAGAGCTGAATCCCTCTGGATCTCATTTATAAATAAAACCCAAAATTATTTTAGCAAGTGATGAAAGGTAATAAAAGGCATAGCCTGTTATCTTTTTCACTGCAAGATAAAACACTTCCACTGGGTTATAGGATGGATTCCCTGTTACTTCATCCCACGCTCTCCTCTCTTTCTCTAATGATGTACTGCTTCTCTTCCCATTTCCTACCTTCACCATTGGGCATACCAGCTGATAACACTGGACTGTTATCAACAGAACAGCAAAAAGTCTCCTCCCTGTCTCTATACCAGTTTAAAAAGGGGAAAAAAAAAACAAACCCAAAACCCAACCCAAAAAAAACACAACACCTCCTTTGCTGCATCTTCAGTCTTTACAGATATGGCCCTAAGTATCTATCTGCTTGCACAGGCTTCGCAGGCAAGGCATCCCACTGGCCAAATATATAATCCTTGTATTTAAAGCCACCCACAAAGCAGGCAACTATTGAATCATTTTGGGGGCTAGCACAGCAGATCTGCATCTTGCTGGTTTCATTACCCTGAATAATAGCACAACAGATTTGTAAGTCACATTTAAATCGATTTTAAATTAATCCAAACCCTAGATGTAACCATAACTGAAGTACTGGCCAGGGCTGTGTTTTAACCCATTTTTAGATCTCCTGTGCTTCTGGGATAGCAAGGACTGAAAGCACAAATATCAGATGAAAGTGGGCTCCAACAGCTGAGCCACCAGCATTGTCTGAATTAAAGACACGGTCCCACCCTAGGAAAGAGAAGAGATAAAATGCTGCACACAAACATCCAGGCACAGAGAACAAACCGTTCTTCAGATTTAAAGCAAACTCTATATCAGATCTCCTCAGCACAACTTAAAGATAGGTGTTAGAAAAGCAAAATCGAAACAACTCATACACAGCCCCAACTGACTCAGAGATCTATGAAAACTATGCTAATAGCTAATGTTGTACCCAGTTCTTGCCCCCTTCAGTTCAAGGAGGACCTCAGGGAACTGCTTGAGAGAGTCCAGCACAGAGCCACAATTATGATTAAGTCAGTGGAACATCTCCCTGCTGAGGACAGGCTGAGGGAGTTGGGACTCTTGAGCTTGGAGAGAAAGAGACTGAGGGCTGCTCTTATTCATGTTGATCAAGATGTACAGGACAGTGTCAGGAGGACAGAGCCAGGCTGTGCTAAGTGATGCCCCATGAAAGAACAAGCTGGAGCAGAGGAAGTTCCATGTGAACAGAAGGAAAAACTTTTTCACTGTGATGGTGGCAAAGCCCTGGAACAGGCTGTTCAGAGAAGTTGTGGCATCTCCTTCACTGCAGACATTCAAAACCCACCTGGTCACATTCCTCTGTGACCTACTCTAGGTGACCCTACTATGTTGGACTCAATGAGTTTTCAAGGTCTCTTCCAACCCCCAATATTCCGTGACTCTGTGGCTGATGCTGGAAGAGTGTACCCCCCGTGGTGTGTGTTTTTGCACACGTGATGCGTAGAACTGTTCTTTGTTGTTTATATGCCAGAGAGACACACAATGCAACGTCTTACTGTCTGTCACTGATGGAGAAACAAGATCCAGATTCATCTCAGTGTCCAGGAAGTGATGTCACTAGCTGCAAAGAGCTCTGCTAAAAGGACCATGGTGAGGCACAGGATATCTCAGAGTTAGAAATGTTTTTCAAAGGGCATCAGAGCTCAAATTGACCAATATTCCTAGTATTAAATATTGAGCTGCAGGAGTTACTCAACTTTCTTGAGGTGTTATAAGTACCAACTTTCATTTTTCATTTTAAATAAGGTAGCAATTTACACTAAATCGGCATTTTTCAAAAGAGGTCTCCATCAGTCCTCCATAATATTGATGTCAGCTGACAAAAAATGGAGAAAGTAGAAACTTCTCAGACAAGTTTTCTGAAATGTTCTGGACTTTTTTTAGCCAAGCAATTATTTTCCCTCCTTCCAAGATCAAAGTCCTATGCAAAGAGGCAGAGAAAACAGATACAATGCATGAGCACTTTTCCCAGATGGAGTGAAGGCTCACATTACTGAGAACTCCAGGTTTCTGCATTCCTAGATCTCAATCAATTCCTCTACTCCATGCTGGCTCTGAGTACTGCAGCCCAGAAGTAGTCATCAACACAGATGGCACCCAGGAGTTCCTCCCCTGCTGCTTGCATCCAGAAAGCAAGCAGGAGAGAGGGATTTCCTCAAAACACACTTAAAAGCCCTAGGGCCACAGATGACACAACACTTAGAAGCTGTTCTCCATGTTGCTGTAAGTCTACCTGCTTCCACCAAAGTACTGGGCTGTCTCATCACAGATGCTGCAGGATACTGACTGCACCATAAATAATATTGTTTACAGTTTTAATTTATTTTCTTTTTTCAGAAAAGAAAGGGGAAAAAAAAAAACCCACCCCAAAATAATAATGTTTTAGCTGGCTCTGTACTGTTCTGGTGGAGGAGGAGTTAAACTCATGAACTCAGTAGGCCATCCTGTGTAAAGGCAGACCTCCCTCTTCCTCCTCCTGCCTGTCTCCCCTCCGGCTGGCGAAGCCAGGTGAAATTATTTGTAATAACTATCAGTAGGATATTTCTCTGACTCCTGGGGTTCCCTCTCACACAAGGCAAAAATAAAAGCAAACAAGATTTAAGGAGGCGATCTCTGCAGCTCAGGGCAATCGTTCCAAAGATTAAATCAGTGTTCTGCCTTCAGCTGAGCTTAGCACATTTCGCTGGCGCAGTCATTTGACTCTCCTGGCTGCCACTGCCCCGGCGCTGCGGTGCCAGGTGCTTCCCAAAATGCCACCACCTAGCTGGGCTCACCGAACAGCTCAGCCCCTCTGAGAACACCCTGTTAGCTCCCAGTACTGACCGAGCACCAGGAGACGCTTGCACAAGATACAGCATATCAGAGAGGTAGGAGAGACTGGGGGAGGAACAAGGGGAGCCCGGGTCAGGCTGGCAACAGGGCAGGGAGTAAGTGCAGGTGTTGGAATCTTTGTAGGACCGGCAAGCTGGGCACCCGAGTAGGTGAGACTGGGAAACATCCTGCCTGCTGCTACAAACTGCAGGTAGACACTGGAGTCTGTCCACCTACACCAGCACCAAAAACACCACCCAGAAAGATGCAGACAGCTAAGCAGGGTGAGGAGATGCTGCAGGTGTTGCAGAGTGCAGCTGAGGAGGGGGAGCCACTGCAGTTCAGTCTAACAATCACCACAGCACTAACAATCACCAGTTGGGGACATTATTATGCCATGAAAGCAGGCTTCAAAAGGTTTTAATCCACTTAGATTTCATAGAATCAGTCAGGGTTGGAAGGGGCCACAAGGATCATCTAGTTCCAAACCCCTTGCCATGGGCAGGGACATTTAGGACTGCATATCTTCACATGTTTATCCACAAAATCTGTGGTGATTAGGGATGTTCACATGGTTTCTTTTTCTTTTCCTTTTAAATCTCTATGTAGCTGCAGGTGTGCAAAACCTCTTTTAGGCTGCCCTCTCACAGAGGCAACCTCAGGCATGGAGGTTTATTCAGAAATTTTCTTGTAAGACAGTTCTCTTGAGTTGGGTGAGGGTTGTTTTTCTTTCTTCATCTGAAAATTTATTGCAGCTGTCATGGTAATTTTTCATGTATATTCCTAATCCACACACAGAAAAGCACTTGCATAAGGTTCTGTGCTACTTTACACATCATTGCATTTACTTCCCCAAAAGAAAGATAAAGTTTTCTCATCATCCTCTCCAAAGTAGTGTTTTTTGGGTTTTTTAAAAGTATGAATGTATTTGTTTCTTTTAATGGTGGTCACTTATTTCTTCAAGACAGGGCCAGCCAAAGAAACTGCACACTCTACCAAGATTCTAAATACATTTAGTTGGAGAAGCAAAGTTTTGTTTTCCAGAGAAAACAAAGTATTGTTTTCTCTGGAAAACAATATTAGAATAATAAGATCTATGCTCAAGCAAGAGCAAGAGACTGCCAATTGACCTTGAGCATCAGTGGTTGCAAAATCAAAAGTAGTATCAAAGAAAGGACAGTAATAAAATGCTGAATTTGCCATGGAACTGAAAATTATTTCTCCATCTCCCTCTGTTAATGTAGGCTTGTGGCAACCTTGAGAAAGTCATCCATGTCAGTAGAACCTGGGTCCCGTGCTGGGAACAAGATAACCAGGAACGGCTGCAAAATATCCTCAGTTGGAGGGTTTAAAACTCAGCAAATATTTGCATGGGAAGGCTTAAAGATTCTTGGATGACCTGAAGAAATGCTGTGTCCAGCAGGAGTAGGGAGGTGATTGTCCCCTTGGCCTCTGCTCTGGTTAGGCTGCACCTTGAGTATTGCATCCAGTTTTGGACACCTCAATAGAAGAGGGACATGGATGTGCTGGAGTTGGCTCAGAAGAGGGCAAAGCTAGGGAAGGGTCTGGAGAGTAAATCTTATGAGTGACTGAAAAAGCTGGGGTAGGTTAGTTTGAAAAAGAGGAGGCTGAGGGAAGGTCTCATCACAGTCTACAGCTACCTGAAAGCTACCTGGTCTCTTCTCACAGGTAATTAGTGGCAGAACAAGAAGGAATGACCTCAAGCTGCCGCTTGGTAGGTTTAGACTGGATATTAGGAAATATTTTTCCCTAGCAAGAGTGGTCAGGCATTGGAATGTGCTGCCCAGGGAGGTGGTGGAGTCACCAACCCTGAGTGCGTTTAAAAGTCATTTGGATGTGGTGCTTGGGGATATGGTTTAAGGTGCTGGTGCACCTTATAGAGTAGGGATCTGGTGATTCTGAGGGTCTTTTCCAATTTGAATGTTTCTGTGATGCTGTGTGAAGTTTGGGGGGAGTGCTGTTAAGTATCTCCTGAAACTTTGTGTCTAAAAACTGTCAGCAGTCCTGCCTTGACTTCAGCTCAATGAATGAAGGTACTAATCTTCATGAAGCCTGTGACACACAATTTTGGTAAGTAAAAGCAATTACAAAATTATGTGGGTAATGATATCAGTTACCTAAGTCAGCCAAAAGACTGCTTGGTTAGATGAGTAATAAAATAATCTTTGGACCAAATAAAACGTAAGCCATCCCTCATACAAAGGTGCTACTAAATGTGCATATTTAAGATAAGAGATTCGCCTTGGACACTTGGTCCTGTTGTCGTGCCAAGCTCAAATGACTGGCTCTGTGCACCAGCAAGGCAGGACAAGATGGGCCACTGGTCTAAATGGCCTTTTCAGCTTCTGGTTCCTTCTCATCCTGGCATCTGCTGCAGATTTTAGCCCCATGTGTGCTCAGGCAGCACAGATTGGAGAGGGGTAGCACCTCCAAACACTTAGTTGCCAGTGCTGGGACAGACCTGTCTCCATGCAGAAGGTTTTTTGCATCCATGAGACACAAAGTGCTCCCATTCGCAACGTGGAGCATGAAGTTTCTTGTCCTCAATCCATCCACAGTACCAACAAGAAGCTCCAAACCTAGTGCACAGTGCATCTTCAAGGCAGTTAGCTTAGTCTCTTTGCTGGGTTGTGTAGCCTCCCACTCACTGAAGCAAGCAGCTAAACACAGCAGGAGCTTAGAACAGAAGAAAAACCCAAGCACATCTGTCTGCAAACAACCACTTGGACTGGTTTTGTTATGTGGAAAACACTGGAGCAGGCTCCACAGAGATGTTATGGACCTTTCTTCTCTGAAAACATTCAAAACCCGCCCGGATTTGCTCCTGTGTGCCCTGCCCTAGATGATCCTGCTCTGGCAGGAGAATTGGACTGGATGGGCTTTTGAGGCCCTTTCCAACCCCTAGTGCTCTGTGAATCTGTGACAAAGAAGAGATCTCTGTCTGGTAATGTATCTGCTAAAACATTCTGACAAAAACAGACACATTGGTGTTCAGAACTCTGTTCTACTGGATTAGGTGTTTATCTGGGTCTGAAAAGATTCTGATACTGCCCTCAGCTACTACTGGGATTGTGGTAAATGTTGGATAGACATGGCCATACCTCTATACAGCATCCATCTATCTCCTCCATTCAGATAGCTGGAGTCCACAGGGAAATCCCCTGCAGGGAAGCATTGCTATGCTTCATTAAGTGTTTATTCAGAGCTTAAAAGAAACCTGTTGCCCCAAAGACACCAATACCTTCTGAAATACTCCAGACCACACCAGCCTAAACTAATATTAGGTTAAAAAAAAATCTGGAATGTTTTTCTCTGTTCTCATACCTGGTTCTTCCCAAGATACTTTTCACATCAACTGAATTACTCCTGATTTACATCCAAGAAAACATACTGAAATGCTGCTCTACACAATTTTTATAGACATGTGGGAGGCAGCTTTCTGCCAACAAAATCAGTTTAAGACATGAGCATGGATATCCAGGAAGCCTTTTGCTTTGCTAGAAGCTGAAGACAGTGGGCTGAGGGCCAGCGTTGCATTTTTCAGATTAAGTGTTCATTGCCTCCTTCTAGAAAGATGCTGTTTCAGATCAATACTTGCAATGCATTTACCACTAAAGTCATTTCCTGTATCAAATAATGATTAGAAAGATCTCCTACACCTTTCCTGCTGGAGTTTAAAACTGCCTGGAGCAGCTGACACCTTCCTATTACCAAATCAGTTCCTGGATACCTGCTGGACTTGCAGCACATGCTGTTCTTATGGGCACAGCCTAACAATATTCCCCCCTTACCCCCCCAAATATAGAAAATAAAAATCCATGAGGCTTCTCTTCTAAATAGCAGGAGCTAGGTCTTGCTAAAATGAGTGAACACTTTGAACATTTCTTGAGCTTCAGCTATGGAAGCAATTGCTGCACGCAGGAGATTAATCACCTCACTTAACTCAGTGCAAGCTTCCTTAGCACACACAAGGACGGAAAACTACAGATTCGAGAAGTGAAATAGCTGTCAAAGATTGCTGAAAAACAATATTCAACCTCTCTGAAGAGTTTGTAAATAAGCTGTGGTGTTACTTGGCTTCTGTATTTTTTCCTTCCTTAAAACAACAAGCCCTGTTGATTATTCCCATCCTTTGTATCATCCCTTCTCTTTGTAACACAAATCTCCCCCTGTCCTTTGTGTTCGAGCACAAGCCTAGCAAGAGACATCAGTTCTGAGCACCAATGAGCACATTGCCGTCATTTCCCAGGTACAAGGTCTTTCTCTCATTTGAAATGAGCAGCAAGGCTTTGGATAGACAAGTGCTGAAGTACCTAACATGGCTTCAAGTGAACTAGTCTAATGCTTGCCTCATTGAGAGTCTATTTAGAGCTTAGATTTAACTGTCAACTTTCAGTCTTTTGACTGAAGAGTCTACTCAGATCTGCTACTAATTTAAGTTTCTTCTACATAGGAGTTTTGAGAGTATGATCCACTTGCTCTTGAACAAAATAAAAACAGTTACTTAAATCATTTCTGGAGAATTTGCATCTTGGGATCACCTGAACAGTACGTTTCTAGGGGCCTTCCAGCAATGTATGCTTGTGGCCAAGGGCCATGTGGTAAATGCTTTGGGCTGAGATTAGTAGGTCAAGAGAGTTTCTGCTTCCCCTCTATTCTACACTGGCAAGGCCACATCTGGAATATTGTGTCCAGTTCTGGGCTTCTTAGTTCAAGAAGGACCTCAACAAAGTGCTTGAAAGAGTTCAGCACAGAGGCACAAAGATGCTGCAAGCAGTGGAATATCTCCCTGCTGAGGAAGCTGGAGCTCGGGAGCCTGAGGGGTGACCCCATTCATGTTGATAAATATGTGAGAGACAGTGTCAGAAAGACAGAGCCACACTGTCAGTGATGTCCAGTGACAGGACAAGGGGCAGCGGGTGCAAGCTGGAGCAGAGCAGGTTCCACATGAACAGAAGAGAAAGCTTTTCCCCTGTGAGGGTGAAAAAAACACTGGAAGGAGCTGCCCAGAGAGGTTGTGCAGTCTCCTTCTCTGGAGGCATTCAAAACCCACCTGGATATGTTCCTATATGACATACTCTGGGTGTACTCAATTTTTTGAAGTCCCTTCCAATCCCTAGCATTCTGTGCCTCTCAGGATCCTTTGGAAACAAGGACACCAGAACCAACAAGAGTCTTACAGCACTCTGAGAAGACAATTCTGCTTATGATTCCCAAGAGCATGCATCCACAACCTCACATTAGAAGAGAAATTTTGAAATTATTATTAGGTGTTGGGTAAAAGTTTTTTTTTCCAGTGTTAATGATTTAAAAGGCAGTTTCCCAGTTAGCAAACATGACATACATATATATTTTTTTCCCCCAAAAGTACTTGGCCTTTCCTTTTCCATCTCTCAGCTATGCTATTTAGGTGATCACACTTTGCCAAGAAGTTCATTTTACCCTCTTTTTCTAGAGCTCACTAAAACAACTTGACTGGTAACATTTCCCAGCCCTCCATACTTTAACTGAGGGTTTCTTCATACACAGACCCTAACCCTCCAGCAAAAAATCCAGGTCAGCCACCACCAACCCACAACTGAGCAGGACTGGAGCACAAAGGAGGTTGAAGCAGGACAGCATCCATCACCTGGCCATAGCTATGTTCTTTCAGAAATCTGGAGCTTCTTGTAATAACAGTTAAATCCATTCACAATGCACAATAAAGGAAGTCACAAAGTCTTTGTCTTCTTGCTTCCCTGAAAGACCATAAAGCTTTTGCTTTGTTTTTACCCTAGAGAATAATAAATAATCAGGAGGTTATGTACTCAATTTGACACATTCCCTTGGTTGGCACACAGTTTGGGTACAGGCAGGAGCAGCAGGCTGCCCAAGAACATATGTGCAAATAGTCAAGAATAGCAAACAAGGATAAACCTAGCTGGACCAAACAGCTTTACTGAATAGAAGGGAACACTTGCAAACACTGCTTTGCAGTATTTGCCCTGCACTAATGAGCTCTTTGTATTCAATAAGTTGGTCTTTCATGCAAAGAAATCTTGCTGATGAAGGGCACGCACCTCTAGCTTCCCTGTGGGGCCTGAAAAGGACTCTGAACGAGCATCTCAGAGATAACACCAGGTGTTTGGGGTGGGGTTTCATACACACACACATATTGCATCTTGCATATAAATTCCCCAAAGCAACCAGCTTAAATGTGTAGCCTTGATGAACACTCATGTTTACTAATTATTGTCATTCATCACATGAATCTACTGAGCCTTAATACTGGGTTAGCATTAGAATTTGACAATGACCTATGTGTTTTTTTAAACTTTCTTAATTTGAACCTGGTCTGATTAATATATATTAATTATCTAGCCCTAGGATTATCCACTGGAATCTGTGTCATTTGAAGAATGCTGGTAATTTCGAGGGGGACACTTCCATATTTTGCAGAAGTGAGCATGAAAATTGAATATTAAGATTCTGCAAAACAAGAAAAAAAAAATCCCTCCAGCCAGCACTAGAAATTTACCTCCAATGAAAGAATAATAATATTTATGTGGAGGAGCAGCAGCTCACAACAGATGCTGCCAAAATGAATGATTAATGCACATTAAAGGTGGTAAGGAGTTTTCAATTTCAAGTGATTTGGAATAAAAAAATTAGGTGCTTTGATAAAAAGAAAAGAAAAACCCAACCCTCAAAACTACTCTTTTCATTCAAGTGCCTTTTCAATCTTCTTTCTCCCCCCCACCCCATTCTTCTTCTTTCTGCAAGACAAAAGGGTTCTTATCTAAGTGACATTTTTAGTAAAACACATGGTTAGGTGAGTTAGAGTCAATTTCTGACCTTTCAGTTGCCAATTTATCCCCATTAAAAAGCAAGGAAGGGAAGGACGCAGTCTGGGAAGAAAGCAGCTTCCTGCCAGCTTTAGCATACTAATAGACAAAGCAACCTGGAATGACTTTCCTCTTTGGTAATATTGATCTGAGCAACATCAACAACAGTTGCCAAAGAATGAAAGCAACATCTGGTACAGGAAGTTTGGAACTGGGTTTCATTCATTTTCAGCTTTTGGAAATAGAAGACTAATGCTGGTCAGAAAAAAATGGTTTTGTTTGCATCTTATTTTATCTACATGTAGATATGCAATGTGGGAAGAGACCTTTCTTAAGTACAGAAAAGAAGATCTGAATCCCAAAATTCAGCCCTTCTCCCTGTACAGACTCCCACAGAATTCAAACCCAAGCTTGAGCCCTGGTGTGCCTTGCCAGCTGCCATGCAGCCAGAACTAGCACACACCATTGAGCACCGCTGCCAACCTGAGGAGTGATCTGGGATGGACTGCTGGTTTGGGTGTGAGGCACATCATTTCCAGAGTTCTGTTGGGCACCACAAGTGATGCTGCACACTGTGGCAGGGCACACCCAAGTCCGAAACCGCACGAAACGGTTTCCCTCTCCCCCCTACCTCTGTCACCGGAGGTTTGTAATGTGGAGTGAAGTAGTTGGGAAGTTCCTTCTCCCAGCCCCATGGACTTGAACAGGGAAGGAAGAAATCGCCCCAGTTTATATATAGCAACTGGACAGATTGTCGTCGGACCTTGCAGGCACCTTGAGCCAGACCTTGAGGAGCGTCTGGAAGAACAGTGATGAGAAAAGCATGGTCCCCGCTTTTGCACTGTTGCATCCTGGCTTCCTGCTGCACGACCTGACTCTATGGTAAACTGCCATCTTTTGTGGGAACACCACGGAACACCCCAGCTTTCCCCTGTGTTGCTTTGCAGTTGTGGCTTTGTGAAAGCCGTATCTACAGTCATTTTGGACTTTGGAGGGCACTGGACTCTGTATGATGGTGATCCACTGCTGGATCGTAATTTGCGACTCTGCACACTGCCACGAAAGCAACGGCCTTTCGTTTGTAAGTAGAGTGTGCTGGTTTGAACTAATTGGAGAATTTGAGTGAGAAATTAGACTATTGGCTGAGAAATGAAAATGCATGGTGTCACTTTACTGAGAAAGAAGAAAAAAAAAACAAAACCCAAACGTTTTAAGAGTGTAACCCAAACATAGATAAGTCAGAGTGCTTCAGGCTGCTCTGGGCTGCGGCTGCTCCTTGCATGGTTCCTTTGCTCGTCCTCTGTAGTGGAATTATTAAAAATCAGCTAACTTCTTTCCTACTACTAATCTCTCTGGCTGATCTACCTCAGCTTCTGCAGCATCAACAGGTGGTGAGGTAAGATTGGGGAAGGGGTGAAAAGGTGGTAGGGAGTGGTTGGTTACCCCTCTTGGGGATTTTGATGTCTGAGAGGGCTGTGGTGTTTCTGTATTACCTTTTCACTGTATATATTTGTAAATATCTGTTATACATTGTATATATTTGCTTGTATATTGGGTATTGCTGTAAATATAAAGCTTCATTTATCAACTTCCAGTGTTCTGAGTCCTAGCCAGGGTTTATATCAAAAGGTGTGTAGGGGGGAGGGGGCAGGTAACTGCAAAACCACCACACATTTATGCTGTTTTATGCCCAAACCTTTCCAAAATTTCTGATTTTCCTGAATTACCTGAAAAGCATCCTTGTTAAGATTTTTCCTAACCAATTAGGACCCAGACTTAAACTAGTTTGTACATAGATTGCAGGCGGGGCTTTTGGAAATTATAAAAACTACATAATTCTGGCCTCTTTAATTGCCCCAAATCAATTCAACGCATGCTGCTAACCACCCAGCTTTCCCTGAAAGACTGTTCACCAAAGCAGTTCTCAGACACACAAACAGCACTCCCCCCTGTCCCCCCCCAAAAAAACCAACAAAACCCCCAAAACCCCACAATCAGGAGACATTCTCCTTTCCTGTCTTTCAAGAGCCCTCNCCCACAATTAGGAGACATTCTCCTTTCCTGTCTTTCAAGAGCCCTCTCTAAGTTCAGACATAACTACCTCATTTTTTCCACAAGATCTCTGAAATTTTTATCTCAGCCTCTTTTTGTTTGATTCTGCTTCGACAAAAGTCTCATTTCTCTTCACTGCTTCATCCGACAGCCACACAAAATGCTGCAGAAAAACCACCTAAATGCAGCTTAGAGCACCTTCAAATTTGTCAGCCTCTGTTTTTGTTCTCTCTGTTGTTTCTTAACACCCTGCTGAGATGCAGCCTGCTTGTTCGATCAGGGAATTCCTCAGTTTCACCTGGCTTACACTGTTTCTTCCCTTGGGACAAGCAAATGTTTCCTGCCAGAACATAAAATAGAACAAGAAGTTTTTGGGGATGCTTGATAGCAACATGCTTTTCCCTCTGCAAACTAAGCACAAGGTCAATGAAGGCATCTCTGTTTTGCTTTAGGCATCAGCTTCTTCACTTTGAAGGTGCTGTGAGCTGTGTGTTTGGTTGGTTTTCTCTTGAGGTGATTGATGCCCGAACTCACTCCTGGAACCTGCAGACAGGGTCCTACCATTATAACCAACTAATCCAACCCCCCTGTTCAATGGAGAGTGGGCACACATTGGTCTAAAAGTAAGGTTACTCAGTTCTGCTCAAAATACTTCAGGAGACTTAGACTGGCACATTTTGCTTCCACAGACCTGAATTTGGTGGGGAGGAATTTGGTGTCAGAGGAATTCATGGTTGTTATTTGCTCAACACATTGCCTCCCATTTCCTTAAACAGAGAGAATATTGCATTACTAAGGCTTTTATATCATCTCTGTCTGTGAGCTTTTCCAATGCATCCATTCACAAGGCGATAGAAGAGAATCAAACTGCCCATGGAGAAAGCAATAAAGCCTCAGATAAAGGAAGAGTCACAAGTACAAGTATCAATCTCCATGAAAGATGCCAAATGTCAGCATCAAGGAGAACATCTCAACAGCCTTGACAGGACTGCAGGAAGACAGTGTCCCCATTCTCAATGCTAAATTTAATCAGGATGTGATGTATCATGCAAAGCCTGGCTGCAGATTATACGCAGCTGAATCTACTAGTAGGAATTGTGAGCAATTAAAAGAAGAAAACTTGAATTTACTTTGATATCAGTGGCAAGTGTTCCCTGTATGAGGCACGAAAGCTGAAATTGCCCCAGATATCATATACTTTGTTTCCATAGAGACTCCTGACAACTCTGCACAAACCACAAGGTTACTTCCTCAGCACAGCCCGTGAGGCAGACTGTTGATCAACATGAAGGCAGGCAGAGTCCCGTTTAATTAGCATAAGTCGGGAGAACTCCCACTGATCACTGAACTGTACGGTCCCCAGGTCTGAACTTTGTATCTAGGTCAAAAAAAGAAGTAAAATTCCAAGCACAGAGCACACAGCATCAGTAGTTTCCCAAAACGAAGTAGCCTCTCTGAAACACTCCAGGGGAAAAAGCACACCCAAAAGGAGCAGAGAGGTAGTCTGAGACTGGGAAATAGAGGCAATGCCCACAAGGAATCACAAACAATCACACAGAAGCAGTCTGTCTGGAAAAGCCCCTCAGGATCACCAAGTTCAACCCATATCTCTACTCTACAAAGCGCACCCTAAACCATATCCTCAAGCACCACATCCAAATGACTTTTAAACACATCCAGGGTTGGCAACTCCACCACCTCCCTGGGCAGCATATTCCAGTGCCTGACCACTCTTGCTGGGAAAAAAAATAACAAAACCAAAAACCTAATATCTAGTCTAAAGCTACCCAGTCACAGCCTGAGGCCATTCCCCCTTGTTCTGTATACAATTACCTGTGAGAAGAGGCCAACAGCAACCTCTCCACAATGTCCCTTCAGGTAGCTGTAGACAGTAATGAGGTCTGCCCTGAGACTTCTCTTTCTCACACTAACCATCCCCAGCTCCCTCAGTCACTCCTCATCAGATTTCTCTCCAGGCTCTTCACCAGCTTCCTTGCCCTCCTCTGCACTGGCTCCAGCACCCCCACATCCTTCTTGTAATGAGGTGCCCAAAACTGAACACAGCACTCCAGGTGTGGCCCCACCAGAGAAGGTGCAGAAGCAGCAGCTGCCAAGTCAAAGGGAAAGGGCATGGTTTGAAACAGATCATGTTCACACAAAGCTTATCTTCAGTATGCACTCTTTCCATCTTGGCTAGATTTATATCTTACTAGTCAGTATTTCTCCATAATTATATGGCTGGATATAAAGGTCTGTTGAAAACAGAGCAGACCAAGAACAGGCACCTGAACATCTCCTAATTCACAGCAGGGAGTGGTACATCGCTCTGCAGTTAACTGCACCAAGAAATTTTCTTCCAGGGTGAAGACAAATGAGCACAGCTGAAAAAAAACTAAATGAAGTTAGGAGGTGAATCCTCTCTCACATTTGTATCCAGGACTATATTTCAGCAAACAATCTTTTCTGTCATTATTTTCCTTATTTGTTTCCTTTCTGTAACAGCAACCAAATAATAAAGGGGACTAAGAGTATGCTAGATAGAAGAAGCAGCATTCCTTACAGAGCTGTGGGAAGCTCAGGAAAGACAACATAATGAATCCAAGAGAGGAAGAGTCCAAAGTGTCAGCACTGGACCTTGCTTGATTTGTCAAATGAGTTTTTTTTCAAATTAAATCTGCAAAGAATGCAAGCAGAATATTTATTGCAAGCATTACTCAAAGTCCAGTGTTTCTTGGAAACAGATTTCATTAAATAGTGAGGACCAACAAGCAGATTAAGTAAATATTTTTTTTTTTAATTAGAAAGATAGAATCAGAAACCAGAATAAAAACAGGGGAAAATAAACACCAAATAGCTAGGGGAAAATCCTTTAAACTCCGATTTTAAGAGTCAACCCTTACCTTAGAATTCTAGAATGGTCTGAGTTAGAAGGGACCTCTAAAGGTCCCTCTGCAGTAAGTGGAGGAATTCTCAACTAGATCAGGTTGCCCAGAGCCCTTTCAAATGCTTTCAATGCATTCTTGCTTTCTCCAGAAAGAGATGATATTGGTTTTGAGCCGTCTTCTACAGCAGCACAGCATGAACCTGTCTAGGGACCATTTTCAGCTTTTAAAGAGACCAGAGCCAGTTCTCTCACCTTCCCCTGACTTATGCCATATCCACAGGAGAATGTCTTGAGGGGTTGTATCAATATGTTGGTTACCTCTGCCTATTCTTCGGACTGCACTTTTGGTATATGGTAGGAGCTTCATTTCAAATTCCCTACTGTGCCTTGGCTAATACAGAGGTTTAAAATTACAGCTTTACCAGCCCTAAATGATATGACTGGGAAAAAAGAAAGAGGAAGATGATCACTCTGGTGATACCCCATCTTGTTCACTGCATTCAGTTTAAGGCTCCCCAGTTTACTAGGGACAGGGATCTGCTGGAGAAGATCCAGTGGAGGGCTATGAGGATTAGGTTGCTGGAGCACTGCATAATGAGGAGAAGCTGAGGGACCTGGGGCTTTTTAGTCGAGAAGAGAAGAGAGAGGTGATTTAATAAACGTTTATAAATATTTGAGGACTGAGAGTCAGGGCAGGGGTGGGGAAGAACAAGATCTGCTCACTTGCTCCCTGTGATAGGACAGGCAGCAATGGATATAAGCTGCAGCACAGGAGGTTCCACCTCAACACAAGGAGGAGCTGCTTTACTGTAAGGGTCACACAACACTGGAACAGGCACCCCAGAGGCTGTGGAGACTTTCAAGGCCTGCCTGGATATTTTCTTCTGTGACCTGAGCTAGATTGTATGGTCCTGCTCTGGCAGGGGGGTTGGACTTAATGATCTCCTTGGGTCCCTTCCAACCCCTGACATCTTGTGATCCTGTGAAGGCGGTGAGATAGCAACTCACCACTTACACATAGAATGGTCTGAGGCTGGAAGGGACCTCCAAAGCTCCACCACCCTCATAATAAAGAACTTGTTCTCAACATCCAAACTAAATCTGCTCTGCTCTAGTTTGAAGCCATTGCCCTTGTCCTGCCCCTGCAGGCCTTTGCAAAAAGTCTTTCTGCAGCCGTCTGGTAGCCCACTTCACGTACTGGAAGGTCACTATTAGGTCTCTCCCCAGAACCTTCTCCTCTCCAGGCTGCACACCCCAGCTCTTTTTGCCTGTTCTCATAGCAGAGCTGCTCCAACCCCCAATAATTTTTGTGGTACATCTCTGGACCTGCTCCATCAGGTCCATATCCTTCCTGTATTGAGGGCTCCAGAGCTGGATGCAATACTCCAGGTGAGGTCTCACAGGAGCAGGGCATAATTGCAAAATCCCCTCTCTGGATCTGCTGGCACCATATCCGAGTTAGTGCTAAAGGTGTTTTAAATGTGGAAAATTAAGCTGATTTAATGGAACATAGAAGAAAAATTTGTGGTATCCTTAAAGTCTCACAACTCTGAGTTCAGCCCAGACTTCTAAAGCTCTTTGAGCAAGAGGAATCAATATTCAATTTCATAAAAATTTCAGTCTCCCCAGGCTCTGCTCTTCCAAAGCCCCAGGTGCATTGCACCTCATCTAGACACATCAATAATCTCACATGTACTAATGCATGGACTTAGGACCTGAGTCCTAAGTCACTGGCAGATCCCAGGCATGGCCAAGTTACCGGAATCAGATAGCAGGACCAACCTGTACTACTTTTCCACACCCACAGGCACACCAGAGGCTTAAATGAGGAGCCAGTGGGTGCATTGAGGGTGCCAGGTGAGAGACAGGCAGCAGTTCTGTTGTTGCCGATTTTCCCTCATGCAGATCTGATGCACAACGGTAGGTGAAAGCACTTCCCTTCAGCAAGAGAACTTCGATGCAGAGCAGCCAGCCATTAAGTGAAGTCTTTCTGCCCTCTTGCATATGAGACTACTCAATTTCAGTCCTCATTTATATAGAGAGCCTTCTTGACAGAAAGGAATGCTAACTCCAGAAAAATGTTAGCTGCATTTCACCCTGGACAGAACAAGACAATTGAAGTGATGTTGATTTATTCATGTTCAGAGCACACAGGTTAGGAGTTGAAGAGCTTAGAAAAAAAAAAACAATCTCAGAAATACACTTCAAGGTAAAACTCATCCAAAGCAAAGTAGGTTGTGGGGTTTTTTTTCTTCCCATAAAGGTGTGAATAGTAATAATTTTTAAAAATCTTAATAGAAGCTTTAGTATTTAAAAGGGTTTTTAAATCTATGTGTGGATACCAAGGAGAAAAGAATTCTGTCAACACAGACTGACCATGTGAGGCATATGAAAAGAGTAATGGGTGGTGGAGAGATTACAAAAGAAATTACTACACCTGAAGTGGTTGGAAAAATAATTTTAAAATTAATATTCTAGGTGTCACCCCTCCTGAAAAGAGGCAGAAAAAAAAAAATTAAAAAAAAGACAGCAGCTTTCAATAGCTCTTGAGTTTGCAGACATAATGTTACAGCTATAGAACAGTGTCTATACTTAAAATTAGAAGAGGAAAAAGACACTAACCTGTGTGGTGAGAGATCTGTTAGACTGACTTTAATAGCCTTCGAGTCTTTAGAACAGGGTTTGAAGCAAAGTATATTCTATGTGAATAGAGACCAGACTAAAATGCAAAGTGAGGGAGTTGGAAGAACTTAACATCCTTCAACAGCAAGAGAGGCAAAGGAGATACTTTTTTTCTAGAATCAAAAAATGGGTTGGGATGAAAAGGACCTCTAAAGGTCATCCAGTCCAACACCCTCTGCAGTCAGCAGGGACATCCTTAACTAGATCAGGTTGCCCACAGCCCTGTCAAGCCTCACCTTGAATATCTGCAGGGATGGGGCCTCAACCACCTCCCTGGGCAACCTGTTCCAGTGTTCCACCACCCTCATGGTGCAGAGCTTGTTCCTAATACCCAATCTAAGTCTACTCATCTCTAGCTTGAAACCTTTGCCCCTTGTTCTATGACTGCAGGCCATTGCAAACAGTTTCTCTGCATCCTTCCTGTAGCCCACTTCAGGTACTGGAAGGCAGCTATTAGGTCTCCCCAGAGATTTCTCTTCTCCACGCTGAACAACCCCAGCTTGTTCAGCCTGTCCTCACCGCAGAGATGCTCCAGCCCTCTGATTCTTTCCAAGGCTGCCTTCTGGAGTGTTCCAGAGCTGTATGCAGTACTCCAGGTGAGGTCTCACCAGAGTAGCATAGGTACTCTAAGTTTTACCAAAGCAGGTTTCATTTGCAATGATTACTTTCCAGCATAACTTCACTATCACCTTCCCTAACAAAGAAACCATAGATGACATTTGCAGATGACACCAACTTTGTTGGCTTCAAGAGAACAGCAGAAGACTGTACTCTCGTGAGTGTGGATGACATTGGCCGCTTAATTAACCAAAATAGATTAATTTTAGTGTAAAAATATGATTTCCAGTATAAGATATCTGCTTGTGGATGGAAGTGTTTGAGGAGGATAAGATGGGGGTCCTATGACTACTGAATTACCACTGTGAAGCCACAAAATAAGGTCAGTGGTGATCCCAGAATGCTTCAAAGGAGATCCAGCCCCTAAAATTGCAGTAGTGCTGAATACCATTTACAAAGCAGCTGTGAGGTATTTATCCAGGAAGTTTTATGTACTTCAAGCACAATTTGGAAAAGACTTACTCATTCTAGAAGAAGACTGAAAGACTTTTAGCATGGTTTAAGCAGTGGAAAGTCTTCTTTCTTTGAGAACTATACAAGCTGGATTGTTTTAGCTTGCCAAAATGAAGGTTAAGAGGGGATACAAACCCTTTGCTTCAAGATTAAGCAGTAAGAGAAGAACTATCAGGGCTAAAAGACAGTGGTGTATGAAACATCTGAAAGTTGATAGGCAGGTTTTAGCTCTCAGAAGGGCAGGACTCAGGGGTAGCTAGTTCAGTAGGACAACTGAGGAAGGAAAATTCAACCTGCCTGGCAGTACAGCCTGATCCTTTGTACCACTTCTCCGTGTTGGTAGGGAAACCTGCTCACAGGCCCTGGCTCCCAATACCTCTTCATAAAATATGTTTTTTAAAGAGGACTACAGCAGTTGCTGAATTCTCCAGACAGCAATCTGCATTACAGTCCTGCAGCCAGTGTGGGCAGCCTTAGGTGTCATTTTCTTTTCTTTTTTTTTTTTTTTTTTTTTTTTTTTTCCCCTCAGCCTGCCTGAACAACCCATAAAAACAGGAATTACTACAGTGAAAGAGTGAAATTGATTATGCAGATAGTACTGTCAAATGTGGGAGGAAAACAAAATAGGAGGAAAAAAATAGAGCAGAATAAATTGTTTCTGCAATCTCAGAGAGTCATATTTCTAAAAAACCCAAAAAAAGTCTCAGGAGAGAAAAGTGAAAAGGGCAAGGAATTTTTTGTTTGGAGGGTGGTATTTGTGTGTGTTTGTTTTTTAAAATTATTTAAATTTAAAAACCTCTTTTATGCCATAATATATAACCTCTACGATTGTGGTGGGGTTTTTTTGATTTTGTTTTTTTTTTTACCCTGCACAAACATCCTGCATATGTTGGGGAGGAAAAAAAAAAAAGAGGAACAATCAATAAAAGTACTCAGAAGGAATACTTATCTGCATCCTCTTCCACATCGACATAGGAGGTATTAATATTGCATGTGCTTGTCTAGTGGATAAGATAATCGTGCACCATCGAAATGCAAAGCACCACTTCCTGCAACTTCTCCAGCAGAAAGGGAAAAAAAAAAAAAGGTTCTCCTTTCTCCTGCAATGCCATCTAGAGGAAACCACCCAGATGAAAGGCACGGCACAGACAAAGGGATGAGAAAGCGGCAGGCACCTGCTGAAGCTTTCCCCAGACCTAGCTAATGAAATGAGTTAAGCTTTGCAATTTGTGAAGCCATGGGAGGAAAGGCAAGCCTTGGCTCTGGTGTCTGGCTGGTACTTGCATAACAAATCGCGTTTGAACGGCAGATGACTCAGCAAGAGGATTTCCCCCGGCACCTTTCTAAGAAAGGCACCATCTCTGTCCTATAGGCTGAAGAAATCCTTGGGAACTGCATCCCTTCTCCTGCCTCCTACAATTTAGATCTGAAAACGTATAGAAGGAACATCCTTAAGCACCTCAGGAAAGAAAAATCAGAAACTAAGATATGCAGTGAGTCAGAGGCACCTCTAGGCAACCCAGTACAGCACCAGGAATTTGGTTGGGGAAAAAGTTTAGACTCAAATTTTCACCCTTACAGCCTCCTTGCTGAGACTTCGGGTACTCACTTAAACCTCTGTAATTTAGCTCCCTAATAATCTCTTCTCAGAGAGGTTGTGTTTGTGCAAGACTGAGATGTGGAAACACTCAGACAACAGAAGCTACTGCATCCTCAGTCTCCACCATCGTCTTGATTTGTACAGCAGCTGGGTCTGCAGTCACCAGCTCTTAATTCCACAAGGACTAACACAAGATCAAGCAGTGTTAAACCTTCAGCAGTAGCTTTGCCACATGCAATATAGAGCGCTATTGGAAACACATCACCTTTTTACCCTACACAGAATTTAAACAGTTCCTCTCAGATTGCAGCTCCCAAATAGTGCTAATGCAGACATTTCTATCCAAGGGCTCAAGCTTTCAACTCAGAGCTCCCGTGGCCTTTAAAAATTAATCACAGTCAAACTGGAGAGGGTAAAAAAACACAACAGAAAACCAAAACCCCAAATCCCCACAAAACAAAAAGCAGCCTTTAAAGGTTTTAGGGAATAGAGCAGTTCAAAATATTTTGTTTTGACAACCACTGGCTGCAGTTTTTTTCCCCTGAAAATTTAGAGGACATTAAATGACAAGTTTGATAAAAGTAGTAATAAATAAGGTCATGTTAACAGACCTCAATGCTTTTGTTAAAGGGTCTGAGCTAAGGGAAAAAAAATATTCTTCAAATCTTGCCACTGCCTGATTTTTTTCCACTGACATAACAACTTATAAAGTCCTTTAAGTAGTGCACAGTAAGTGAATTCACTGTTTCAGAACAAGTTAAAGAAAACATCCTCTGATTAAAGAGAAGAGAGGGTGTGCTCAGGATGCATTGCTCAAACACAGATTATGACTGACAAATCTCAGTGCTGTGTGAAATCTGTTGTTCTACATTGAGTTTGCAGACAGTTACCTTAAAAGCAGGAAAGTTTTAAAGTTGTATTCAGGGACAACCTCAACCCAGACATCAAGAACTGAGGGAATAAACAGCCCTGCTGCAGCACCGCCAGAGTACAGAAGGCTGTTGGGGGTCTGTGGATTGCTCTCAGTTTTAGGAAGATGAGTTGTATCCATTCTTACAAAGACTTTCACCACCCTTACAAAAATAATCCACACTTTCTACCAGTCAATGTATTTTACAGGTTGAGTTTTGTGGAACACATTGCTTGCCTAGAAGAAGCAAACTTCCTAAGGTCTGAACCCACAGCCACACCTAGGCACCGCTTCATCAGGGATGTACTAGGGTGGATGAGGTATTCAAATCGTAGTGATAAAATATCACCTCGATAAACAAGGCCTTAGATAGCCTGTTGGGAAGTCTTGGCTTCTGCCAAAGGGGTGACAATCCAATCTCCAGGACTCTACTTGGGAAAGATTGGTTTGTATTTCAGAAGGCCTGAGTCATCCTGAGTCAGCCCTACTTTTCAAGAACAGAGTCCTGAGCACTATCTTTAGACAGCCACCAAAATGGCAGTCTCCTGTTCCCCCTCTACCAGGTGAAACAAAAGGTTCCAGTTTATCAGTGCTGAAGTGGAGCACAAAGACTACTTCCAAATTTCCCTTGTAACAGCCTCCAAAAACATTTCTCTCTCCTAACAAGGAATTTCTGCAGTTCTGGCAGAAGCAACCTGTGGTAGTTTGGGAAGTTACCCCAACTAGACTCAGCCAGACAGAAGTTAATAAATGGAGCTTTATATCTACAGCTTTGCACAATATACAAGCAGGTATTTACAATATATTACAGATATATACAGTGAAAAGGTAATAGAGAAACACCACATCCCTCCCAGATATCAGGGTCCCCAAGAAGGGGTTCTCAACCACACTACCACCTTCCTCCCACTACTCAATCTTATCCCAGTGTCTGTCTTATGTGCCAGGTAAGCGAGGAAGATTGGCCGGGGGTGGGGTTAGAAGCAGGAATTGATTAGTTGGGTTACACAGATTTGGCTAGAAGCCAGAGAACAAGATCAGCAGCTAGAGTGAGCCAAGGCAGCTCTGCCTTATCTATGTTTTGATTCTTACTTCTATACGTCTCAGTAAACGAATGAGCGAAGGAGGCATCTCACATGTTTCCCTTTCTCAGCCTATAATCTAATTTCTCATTAAAATCCTCCAACTAGCCTCAAATCAGCACACAACCATCACAAATTTGGAAACTGTATGAATTGAGAAAGATCAGCCAGCACTGCCTGATTTCTAAACTCACAGAGCAGTCACCAGGTCACTTCCAGTTCTCCAAGAAGCACACAACAAGGACCATTTGATGCCTCTACCTCATCCTTCAGATTTTATTGACCAAATTGCAATCAGGACATGACCACACGCCAGCTCCAGCAGCTTCCAGCAAGACAAACCCCATTATGGGCTGCATGCAGTGGCCATGCACTGACACAGTTCACCAGCCCCTTCTTGAACATAGGTATTCCCTACTCCTATAGGGCTAACTGTATCATATTCCTTTCCTCATACAGGAACCTCTACCTCTTCTTATTAGTGCCTTAATATATCATTGAGAAAATTACCCCAAGGAGTTGAAATAGACTTCCTGGGTATCAGCTCCTCTGGTAATCTGTACTAATCTGCAGGATTATTTTTTCCACCTGCTCTCAGTTTGGCAATACCCAGGTGTAGTCTTTTCACTTTCTGCCTCAAAGCCACTTTGAACCAGTTGTCTAGACATAGGCACCAGGACATCCCTAAGTGCAGTTTAAAGACAGAATTTTTTTTTCTTCCCCATGAAGTAGCTACTCTGCACAGAGCAGACCATAAGATGACCTTTGAAGGTCCCTTCCAACCCAGACCATTCTATGATCTTCCAAAGCCAGCCCCTCTGGAAGAAATAATTTCCTCAGCTTACTGCCCTGAGGATGGCAAAGGCTACTTTCTATATATCAATTCCAACCCATAAATTATTTCATTTACTTTATTTTTTAAAGCACAAAACAGGCAATCAATTTGCAAAAACAAATAGCTGATGCCTCATCCTAAAGAGCCTGAGCTCTCCCAGGTTCATAGAGAAAAGCTGCATAGTTGCTGTCCTCACATGAGTGACTCTGACCTACAGCTGCTCACAGGCTAGGGGGATCTACCGGGACCTGAGCATGTGGCTGCAGTTCACTCAGGTATGCACCACAAACTGGTGCTGACAGGACTGTGGAGCCCTAAATATTGAGTAGTGCTGGTACACGGTAGTGAACCACTCCCAGGATGTGCTGAGCTACATTTTAACTTGTTCTGTCACAAAGCAAGAGAAGGGAAAAAAATCAGAAGTGACTGTAATGAAGACACAACAGAACCACTGCTTACAGTGGGGGGAAAAATGGATCCTATTTTAATCTTCTGTATAAAGAAAGATTTTTAAGATTGTAGACTGTACACATCAGGGTGCTAAAACCTGTTCTAGAAACTTCTTTATACATTTAGGACAGATTCATTAAAGTGCAAAACCTGAGTCAAAAAAAGAGTGGCAACCACTGCCAAGTGCTTACTGTCTCATAAGGACTGGATTTACCAAATAGTTTATCAGAGGTAACTCCAGCTGCCTAGCCAGGGAAGGATGAGTACTGTGAGCACTGAGGTGGATTTGAAAGGAACAGGTTCTCCTGCAAAGGCTGAGTGCCAGTTTGCAGCTGATTCTGAGCCAAATGGGAACTGGCAACAGGGACAAAAAAAAAGATGGCTATTCTAGCAGTCACCCACCTACTCCTGGCTCAGAAGACTGAAGAGATGCTTGAGAATATAATACTTTGCCCCCTCCCCCCTCCCAGTAATCCTTTATCTACTATAAAAGAAATGATTGTGTTCCTTCACTAGGAGAAGAGTGACAGTAAAGAAATAGGAAGTAAATCAGGCCATAAAGCACACAGGTAAGGTAGGATGCTGTGAAATTCCTCAGGTGATTTGTTGGTATATTAAAACAAAGAAACCAAACCCATCAAGCCCAAATAACACAAGCACTGAAGAATAAAGGTCAGGGCAATGCCAGCCTCCTCAGTCTAGCATCAACTCTGGAGCAACAGCCCAAACACAGCACACAAAAGTTTTGTTAAAGAATATATTAAAACAACACACACACACAAAAACCCCAGAAAAAAACAACCAAAACCAAACAAATACAAAATCCCCCTCAGGATACTTGCATTTGAAATGTGCACCCATACAATACCAGTAGTTAAAGAAATGTCAGACTGCAAAGCCTTTGCAAACAGCTCCCAAGGCTCAGAAGAGCTATTCCTTAGGGATTGTACTAGTGGTTCTCATCCCTTTCTGATTCAATACACACAGGAATTGCTGTCATTTCAGGAATTCATAAGAGATGAGAGAAGAGCCTATGCCCCACCCTTACAGGGAAAAAAAACCCAACCACC
>VWZI01014717.1:37905-104113 GCA_013396835.1 Psilopogon haemacephalus
AAAAAAAGAAAAAAAGGCTGAAAATGACTCAAGGTGGTTTATACTTTAACATTCTACTCTACTGCGCTTCATTATCATTGAGAAGGTTTTGAACATTTCCCTCAAGCACCTCCTTCTAATAGTGATTGTTCTGAACATAAAATGCATTTTCTTGTGGTCATAACACAGAAAACAGCTTCACTTCCAGTCCTTCAAGGCTCCCCAACTACCTTGGGCATTCAGTTGTGAGGAAGAGCAGCATGTCCTTGAACACAAGGAGTAGGCAGCATGAAATTAAATAGAGCAGATGCAATATAGCTTCTATTCCAGGTAAAAGGTAGCAGCTGGTCACGTACACAGGAGATTCCCTCTAACTTTGTGGCTACCTGAAACATTCCAAGACATAATTGATGCTTTTCTCTTAGCATTTTAGTTCAGAGAAGAGGTAAGGTTTGGAAGCAAATTTCGCACCCATCCTTCCTCACTACATTTTGGTCTGTACCATGGAGTGTTTTAAGTGCAAGAATTGGTTTCCTTCCAAAAAACCATGCTGCAAGATCTTTCTAGGCATGCTCCAAGGTGTTTCACCTGCTCACAGGTTCAGCCCCAGGACTAGGTCAGAACCAGCACAGAGCAACTGGTGCCTGTGTGTATGTGGTGCAGAGATGAGTTCCTCAGCAACACGTTGCTCTACAGATGTGCTCCCACTGGGGTGCCTGCTAGACGGAGGGACAAGACTAACTGATACAATTTGGCTCCTGAGACTGGATACTGTTCCATAGAAAACTCCCACTGGCAAACAGTTGAAAACACATCTACATTCAATCCCTTAGAGATCATTGGAAATCGTTCCCCGAGTGATTTATTCAGAGCTAAAATCCAGTCAAGATTATTCTTAAGGACCTGGGATTAAAAAAAAAAAAAAAGTAACCACATCAGACATGCGCCTCAGGATCCTTTAAAATACAGGTCTAGCAGCCTCAGAACCCATGCCAGTAGCTTTAAAAATTTTCAGTCCATATCATGCAAGTGTACAGTGGAGTGGATTGCAGTAATTAGCAACTTTATAAGAAAAAATGAAAGCCAATGCCCTCTAAACTAGACACAACAGGTCAAACCCCTTAAAATTAGCAACCCCCACTATCAGAACAAATTGAAAGAGCCAAGCATAAACAGAGTTCTGTTACCTACTAGTAGTGCACTCCGAGGCTGTAACATTTTCGTCCCTGTTAACAGCATTCACTGGAGCTTTAGGAGAAATCCTGCTGCTCAAACAAAACAATTAGCAGCTTGCAACAAGCTGCCACGATGAGAAACTCCGATCTTTCTCTGCAGGACATCTCTCGGTGAGGCTTTATTTAGACTGAACCTGAGAACACCCCTGTAGGCTAAGTGACTCCAGGGAAATCTAGGGACGTTGATTGTCCTCAGGTGTCTCTCATTTGCCACTTTCCAAATGACTTCACCTGTCTGATGGGTGTGATTGTGCTGAAAGTTCTCTATGCAACCATAGCCGTTTGCCACCTGATTAGCAACAGGTTCACCAAATGAAATGGGCAGGCACCTGGGGGAAGTGGACACAAGACAGCACAGCACAGCTCAGCGAAGGGCCCACCATATCTTCCACTACAAGGGGAGAAGCAGCCTCAATTTGTGGGGCAGATGATTGCAAGATCCACACACTGCTGAATATCGAATTTGGCATTTAAGTCAAAATACTCCAGATGCCACCAATCTAAAGTCCTAAAGGAATCAAACGCTCTGTCTTGTATTTGTTTATGCCAGGGCATTCTCTTGGCTTGCTTGACTCAGGGAAGGACATTGTCATTGAAGCATTCAGTAAAAATTAGGGTGGTACAACAAGCTCAAGTAACCACCCTCAGCTGAGCCGCTGAAGTAGCAATTTAGCTCATCCTGAGGGCAGCATATAACATCTAAAGCAGACTTGACTTTTTTCTCTGACGTAATCCTGATAGCCTAAATGGATCTTTGTACCCCCTCCCTGTTTTTTGGTGTTTTTTTTTTTTTTTTTTTTTTTTTTTTTTTTTGGTGCTGTGGGATTTTTAAGCATCATGGTGATGTCAAGGAGACTTACAAAGAGAGAAGTTAAGGAAGGTGAATTGTGAGGCTTGGTTTTAGCCTTGTTTGACTAAATACGTTGATGTTTGAAAGCTANAAACAGCTGCAGCAAAGCAACCTACAAATGTCAGATTTCAGTTAAACACATTGTGGGGCTTGGGGTGGGGGGTGGAGAGAGAGTGGGATCTAGCATGATAATTGGAGAAGAGGATGCTCCCAGGTGACCTTATGGTGGCCTTCCAGGATCTGAAGCTGCAGCTGATGATTGGAGCCTGCCACACCATCAGTTTAGCTTTTTCACTTTCTTGGAAGAAGAACTGGCTGCCACACCTGCACCCGCCCTTCCAGTATCTGAAGGTGGCCTACAGAAAAGCTGGGGAGGGACTTCTTAGGCTATCAGGTAGTGACAGGACTAGGGGGAATGGAGGAAAGCTGGAGGTGGGGAGATTCAGATTGGATGTGAGGAGGAAGTTCTTCACCATGAGAGTGGTGAGGCCCTGGAACAGGTTGCCCAGGGGGGTGGTTGGGTCCACATTCCTGGAGATGTTCAGGGCAAGGCTGGATGAGGCTCTGTCCAGCCTAATCTAGGGTAGGGTGTCCCTGGGTATGGCAGGGGGGTTGGAACTAGGTGATCTTTGTGGTCCCTTCCAACCCTGACTGATTCTATTCTATGAATTTTTCTTGGGGAAAAAAAATTAAAATTCACAAGCTGTCAATAATTAGTGGTAAGTTAATTAAGTGAAGCTTGACACAAATTGGCATGGGATTCTGAGATCCTCTTCTCTGTCTATATAGTGCTCTAACTGCTGATGAAGGTAGCACAAAGGAGAGAGAATCAAAAGCTGGTGTACCTGGAGAACTGGTATCAGAGAAACAGCTCTGTGAAATGAGTCAGTGCTCTTGATCTCCTGTTCCATCCAGTAAAGGGAAGCTTAGGCCCCGAACAAAATGTATGTGTCATAAGAGAAAGCACCATGGGAGAATTCTGTGCAACTGAAAATGAATTCCTGACTGGTTGCTGCTTGCACGGTGGTGAGATTTGTGTCAATGCTTAAGCAGATCAAAATGTCTTTAATGATCAGTCTCTACAAGATTCTCTCTTAATAACCCCCTCCAGCTCAGTTAAGCAAAAGAAAATGGTTGAATGCAGTAGAGTGGACTGTGCTCAGCGATCACATCTTTCCAAGCCACAGCTGGCTTCTGAAGAGAGCAGCTGAGGAATAACTAAAGTAGCAACCTGCTCATGAAGCCTGTACATCAAAGAAATGTAACACCAAAGTTTGGGCTCTTCCCATGCCAGTAATAACTCCTGAGAGTCAAAACATGAAGAAACCCAGCCCTGCCATCTCTTAGGTGCTCAATTTTCCCATTAAATCAATTTAAAAGTATCTTCTTTTCCTTTAATTCACTTTTGGGTTCCTCACTATGTTCATGAGTTTGCAAAGCAGGGGCTCCCTGTATGTTCTCACCCAGCAAAATGCCTCCACCTGGGGCACAAGGGACAAGATGGGAAGAGGGCTCCAGCACCTGCTCCTCATTTTGCCAGAGCTACCTGCAGAGAGGCCACACATCAGGAAGGGTTCATATTTAACACTTGCTAAAAGTCTGCCTTATATTTTCTACCTTGGAGCACTCCCTTCAGAGGACGTGAGAGGACAGGTTGTGCGCCAGCGAAAAGCAGTCCCCAGGGCAGTGCTGCCTGTTCCCATTCCCCTTGAAAGCTCCAAGAGTTGGTTTTTGGGGTTTTTTTTTGGTACACCATGCAGCTGCTCAGTAAAAGTGTTTGGCTTTAATGAAAAAAACAAAAAACAAAAAACAAACAAAACAACAAAACCCAAAACTAAGGGAAAAAAAAAAGGTATAAACCTGTCAAACAAACGAAGTAGCTATCTAAGGGATCTAGCCAAAAGGAACAAGCCTATTAAAGGAATCATTTTCTGCACCAATATGTCACTGCACTATACTCTGTGCATAATTATTACTTAAATCCAGCCACCCCATGCATTATTAATAGGACCAGCCAACATGAAGTCCCCATGCAGCCTTAAAGCAGATATATTAAATATTCCCAACAGGAAACAGGCAACCATCTGTTATCAGCAGTGGACACCACAGTTAAGTCAATGATTCTTTCAACGAGGTTTTGTTCTGTTTTGATCAACAAGGTTGTTCTCTCCCATCCTCCAAAGTGTCTTTACTGTCATATCTGGGCAGCATCTCTTTGTTTCTCCATGGTGTCTGCAAATTCACCTTTTATTGGGAGCAACAAAATGTGTATAGCTGTGAAAATGCTCTGGGAACAGGTAGTAACATAAGCAAATTGACAGCAGGAAAACAAGAAGTAGTGCAGGGTCCTGGCTCACCCATCCTCAGTCAGTGAAGAGCAAGGAATAAACAAGCTCTTGTTGCTGCTAAGGGCAATGGGCATATTTGGATGCTTTTCATGCACCTGCTAAGACTATAAACATTATCAAATACAGGTATGTGCCAGTTTATCACCTTATAAGTCAACATTACTTAGATCTGGGAAACCATGAGTCTTGTCCCTCCTAAAAGTACTCTAAACTCCTCCAGATAATATTTCTAACTGGTTGTGCTCAGCTGTAGTGGTTTTATACAAAGCCACATCACCCAGGAAAATGCATGACTGAAATGCTGCTTTTCCACAAGAGGGATTGTGGTTTGTCATGCAGGGACAAAGACCAGAGCTAAGATGCTCCAGTTGTGCAGAAGGAAACTTCTGTCTCAAATAAAGGATCTGGAAGCAAACCTTTTCCTCAGAAAACACACAGGTTTTCCATAAATAAGCTGGACATGAACAGACAGTGTGATCTTGCAGCACAGAAGGCCAATGTCATCCTGGGCTGCATCAAAAGAAGCATGGCCAGCACATCCAGAGAGAGGAATCTGCCATTTGCTCTGATGAGACCTCACCTGGAGTGCTTTGTTCAGCTCTAGAGCCCTCAACACAGGAAGGGCATGGACTTGATGGAGCAGGTCCAGAGGAGGGCTGTCAAAAATGTTCAAGGGATTGGAACACCTCTGCTACGAGGATAGGCTGGGGGACCTGGGGTTGTACAGCCTGGAGAAGGCTCCTGAAAACCTGAAGGAGGCTACAGGAAGGCTGGAAAGAGACTGTTTGCAAAGTTCTGCAGGGACAGGACAAGGACAATGGTTTAAAACCAGAGAAAAGTAGATTTAGATTGGACGTTAGAACAAGTTCTTTACCATGAGGGTGGTGGAACACTGAAACAAGTTGCCCAGGGAGGTGGTTGGAGCCCCATCCCTGAAGATATTCAAGGTGAGGCACAACAGGGCTGTGGGCAGCCTGATCTAGTGGAGGATGTCTCTGCTGACTGCAGAGGGGGTTACACTAGAAACCTTTGTATGTCTTTTCCAACACAGACTGTTCCATCATTCTAAATACATGGCAGTAGAGAGTGCAAATTATCATGCTCCTTGCATGCTCCTGTGTCCTGCTTTATTTACAGGCATCCTTACATTGTGGAAATATTTGGTAGTATCTCATGTGAAGTGTGATTATGGAGCAATTCAAAATAGCAGGCCTACAAATTTCAATGCTTCAGCAGCAAGCCAAGGAAATGGCCAGAAATTGTGTGTTAGGAGAGTATTTGATACATAAACATTTGTCTAGAGAGTTACAGGGGCCAGCAGTAACAGAAATGTGAATATACCTTACTAAAAACAAACCAAAAAAAGTGAGGAAAGTCGAAAAAACCCTAAATAATAATGCCTCAATACCTAAAAGTGTATTCTTTTTTCTAGAAAGAGCAGAGGGAATGAAATAACTAAAAGTATTTCAATACCTGCATGTGTGCTTAAAATAAGATAAAAGTTAATTAATTCCAACTTCAGTCCTTCCCTTCTGCTGATAATACCTTTTTTTTTTCTTTTTAATTAAAAAAAAAAAATCATTCTATAAACAACTGGCAAAAGACTAGCTCTAAAATCAGGCTGTTTGAAGTAATTCCCCCAGTGGTACTCTCCACAAAAGAGCTATCCTGAACTCTTAATGCCATGGTCTTAATTTACAGCACAAAGCAGAATTTTCTGCATCCCATCCCTGCAGCATCACAAACATCTCAGTGCAATACAAAAGGGGCAAAGGAGGGGGAGAAAACGATTCCAAAGAGGCTCTTCTCAGTATTGACAACCAAAGATGCTATTAGCAGATTACCTAAGCAATGTATTATTGCTGAACCAAAGATGTGGTGTTGGGAAGCACTGAATTCATGCCACTAAACTAATGAAATGAATTTGAACTTATGTTTTCCAGCTGAACTCCAGCACAGTTTGGGTTCTTTGTCAGTCACTGTAAGCTTCCACAACAGTAGCCCATGTTACTTATTGTCTGATTTTGCTCCTTGCATGAGTAACAGGTGAAACTTGAAACTTGAGGTTCACAGAAGCCAAGTTTTGGGGAAAATAAAAGCACAATTATCAGAGTAGCATTCAAAGCCACATGTTGTCCTTGCCCTAGAGGATTTTTGTTCAAGCATCTGCTTGTTTGACATCTTGGTTCAAGCTATTACCAATGAGAGAGACTTCACCTGCAGAGGGTTTAGAAAGGTTGCTTGCTAGGATATATAGTAAGGTAAAGCATCTCAAAGCAGCAGCTACTTGTACGACTGAAATGAGCCTGTTTGCAACCATCTCAAGGTTTACTGCAGGATCTTAGATCTTGAGACTTAACCTTATTTTTGAAAGTGAAAATTTTAACTCAAGAGCATTAGACAAAAGTTCGGGCCGGGGGGGTGGGGGTGGGGAAGGGGGAAAGGGAAAATAAAGAAGGCTATTTTGGTTCTGCTTTTATTTCTGTGGTTTGTTAGACACTGTGGGAGTGTAGAGAGATAAGATAAGCCAGTCTTAAAGCCTCCCCTTTCTTATGTTTATATCCAGACAGACCTGCTGCTTATCACTCTGCCATTTAACTCCCTTTCTATTAAATAAGAAGAAAAGATGAGGGAGGAATTGTCTGGCTGACCCACAAACTTCTTCCTGAAAGGGATGTGGTGCAGGCAGTAAGAATAGTTGTTTGAGGCAGCACTGCAAGCTGAGCTACTTATCTAAGGTAGCCAAACTTTGGAGGTTGAGGAGCAAGGCTGGTTGTCAGAAGAGACCAACATGTCTACCTCTGTTTCTTTGTCTCCCGTTTAGTTTAGCTTCTCTTTTAGAGCTCAGAGCCCCTGTCAATATGCCAAGAACAGTGCGTAGTTTTGATATGGTGATTAGGATGATCCTGCTGTCTCAACACAAGAAAAAGGCATTTGGATCTCTGCATCTCTCTAGATCGCCTTGTAGTTTGGTCCAGGAGCAAGGTCTTGAACACCCAGGATGTCCTTGCCTGTGCACAGAAGAAACCACTCCTTTGAGAATAGCCCTCTATTTTGCTGTATCAACAGCCTCTTGGCTAAATCTCAGAAATTTCAAGAAAGAAGGAAAAGCTTTGGCACAAAGGCAGAGACTGTTCTAGGAACAACTTTGTCCTGAAATATATCAACCTCTTCTAGCGCAGATCACTCCTTCCACAGTGAATTAAAGTCACAGAATCACAAAATTGTCAGGGTTCAAAGGAACCTCAAGGATCATCTAGTTCCAATGCCCCTGCCATGGGCAGGGACACCTCACACTAGATCACATTGCCCAGAGCCACATCCTGCCTGGCCTTAAAGAATTCCAGGCTTCCATCATCTCTCTGAGCATCCTGTTCCAGTGTCTCACCACCCTCATAGTGAAGAATTTCTTCCTAATATCTAATCTGCATCTTCCCATCTCTAGCTTGGATCTATTGTCCCCATGTTATAGAGGGGCAATTAATTGATGTGAGATGATATTTTTCAAAATTATTATTGTTTATTAATTTTCAATATTCAGAACTCTCACCACCCCAACCACTAATTTTAATAATAATCAGGTTCTTCTGCAACAGTCATGGAAATATTATACAGAGGATAAACTAGATCTATAAATAACTAGCAATATAAAAACATTTAAACCCAATTGAACTGGAAGAGAAGGTTTTTGGGGTCCATATGCCGCTTGCCCACTAGATGGACTCAAAGAAGCTCCTTTCTGCTTATGGCAGAAGGCAATTGGTGAATTACAAGAGGCTTTAAGTATTTACTCACAAAATATTATTTCCTGACTCACGGGACTAGCTACAGCTTAAGGCAATACCCAAATGCTTGCATGGGGTTCTGTTGATGTGTTAGCCACTGGGGCTTCTGATACTTCCCAGACTTCACAGGGTGCTGGGGAAAGGGGGCAGATGATCTCTCACCTGATCCTGGCTCCTCTGGATGATCTGTGTACCTACAGGACTTCCCATTTTGGCAGGGAACTCTCAGGTGTAGGCAGGATGCCTTGCGATGTGCAGTCTCAGCACAGATGTCACACTGGCTATGCAGGCCTATCATGTGGAGGCATTTAAAGCCTGTTCCTGGTAAACTGGAGGCAGGCAGTTTCCAGGCTGTTCAGCAGTGCTGAGTTATAGCTCAGCAAAGCATAATGCTATAAAGTATGGCAAGACCACTGCCAGGAGCAGAGAGGAACAACAGCAGCAGGCAAGCACAAATACAAGGGCAGAGCATGTTTTATTACCTGCTCATCTCTTTTATCAATGCAGCCCAAGACTAATGGGCCTTCAGACACAGAATAGCCAATCAGAATGGCAGTTAGCCAAGCTTGACCATAGTAAGTGAAGCCATAGGCTTGCTTTATGCAAATTTGGGAATGACATAGGCCTTGCACAAGGCAGACACAAGCCAAGTGCTTACCACGGGATGCAAATGGGAGCAAAATAAGTCTGGGATCCTCAGACTAAGTGGCTCCAGGTTCTTTTGTCCTCTTTCTCACGGTTGCTTCTCCCCGCAACAGAAGGAGGGAGAGCAGAGGAACATGTCTGGGTGAGCCAGTACATGTTTAGGCCTATTTTGGCCTATCAGGCCTACCACAACACCCCAGTCCTGTTACTACTTGACACCCTAAAAAGTCCCTCAGCAGCTTTCTTGCAGCCCCCTTCAGATACTGGAAGGCCACAATAAGGTCTCTTCGGAGCACAAAAGTGTGGTCTCACACCTGCAGCTGTACTTAGACATTACAGCCATGCTATAAAAAAAGACAAAAAGCAGCAGACAAAATGCTGTGCTGGATGCAGGGCTTGGAAAGACTGACCAGAGTCTCAGTCAGGAATTTTGTTTCCAAGAGAAAGATTTAAGATAAAAATCCTGCTCATCTGTCATGAGCACTGCAGAAATATACAAAAGCCAAACTCATTGGAGAGAACATGAGTGCAGATAACCCAGTGGAAATTGGACAGATAAGGCAACAAACATTAACCTTGGTGTCCCCCTGTGATTATTGTCTACTAGCTCTGCAGTGCACTATCTGCTCTTCCTAGTGTTTGAAGCTGAACACAGTGAGGGGACAGGTTAGGGCTGCCCTTTGGCTCAGAAGCAAAAAACCAAAGGATTTTCTCAGCTCTCAAAGAATTCCTGACATCCCCAGAAGTAGCAGTTTAATGCCAACACATTTTAGAACTCCAGATCTGATCCAGAGCCACAAACTAGGGTGCAGAAGCTCCAGACTCAGTGCCCATTTTCTTGAGTGGCAAGAAAAATGAAGCCATCTCTTCTGGGCACTGCCACTAGCTATAGCTCTAGTACACCTGCTGCAATTTGGCAGCATTCCTTCCTTTCCTGCTTTGGATTTTATTCCTCCCACAGTTCTTTGGCTCTGCATGAATTAAATCCCTACTGGCAATGCTGCGTTAGAGGGAAAGGCACACAGCATTGTGGGCTGCATGTCCTGAATAAAGGACTTCTGGTAGTCCAGGGTCATTGCAAACAATTACACCATGCAATTTTTCACTGATCCTGCCTTGGACACTGAAGTAGTGCCTAGTTTCATCTTCTTATGCAGTCTCTCTGTTCCACTTGGGTTTTCAGAGACAAGAAAGCATACAGCACACAGCACACTGAGCCGTTGTAAGTTATTGTGGGTTTCCCCTCAATCCAAATCACTGAGACACAGCCTGGGAAATGGTAAATTAGGCTGACAAAGAATCAAGAAAAATGCTGTCCAGGGGAAACACTGCCTCCAGTTTAACATTTCTAATTTCTCTTTTCATCACCATGGGAGCAGGAGGGAGGAGGTTCTTGTTTCTCACACTGTCTCCAATTATAATAATTTTCACACAGCACATGAAGGAAATGAAGCAATGAAGGAAAAAAGTGCTGCCTGGGGAAAAAAAAAAAAAAAGTCTAAGGCTGTATTGTTAGGGGGAAAAAAAAAATCAAGCAAGGATGAGTACAACAGTTCCTAAAGTAAAGATGGGTATTGTGACAGCAGACAGTAAAGCAAAAGAGAAGACATTTTAACCACAGTGCTCAAGCAGATACTTCCTAGTTAAATAACCACCCAGAAATCAAAACTGTCAGCTGAAAAAAAGCTCAGGACAACTGCCCACAGACATAAAAACACATTGTAAATCCTGGCTGTGCCACAGCGTGGTGGCTTGGAACTAACACTCTAGCCTGCTTCTGAATTTTTAAACATAGGACAGGAAAATTCCAAAGACATGGAATAGAAAAAAATAGTAAAAGGTAAATTAAATAGGGAAAAGTAATAGATAAGTCTATATCATTCCATTTGCTTGCAGATTAGGATAAAGTCTGCTGCACAAATTATTTTTCCTTGCCTTTTCCCTTCATCACTCTGCCTGGTGCCTATGCATGGCTTTGCTGATCTTGGCTGAGACTCATCTCATGGCCAAGTAGACAGCAGTTGGCTTTTTTTTCATTTCTCTCCTTCTCCCTAATACAGGGATGGTGGTGGTGAACTATTTCACTTTTCCCTTTGTCCAGGGGGGGTCCTTGTTGTTGTTTCTGAATTGTAAATACATGTAAATATATTTTATACATACTCATTGCATTTCACACTTTTAGATTCTTAGCTTGCTTGTAAGTATAGCTTAGATTTGCTTCCAAACCTTCTGAGCCTTGTCTGGTGATTTATTTTGGAGGGTAAATTCAAACTACCACACACAGGAAGAGAAAGTAGTCAAATCTCATCTAGGAGGCCAGAAAGAAAGAAAAAGATGTACATCAGTTGAATTTGCATGGAATCTTTTCCCACTGATGTACAGTTCCTGGCTTTTTTTTTTTTTTTTTTAATTAGTTGAAAAATCAGCCTCCTATTGGGATTTTGTGAGTGATTTAGGGGTAAAACAAATGCCTGGCAATAATTTAAGGTAATGTTTTGCTATCTTTCCACTGAAATGAAAGAAAAAAAGAAACAAGTACCACATATAAAAAACAAAACAAAACATTCCCTCCCAAAAATTACCAACCCATAATCACACTCTATATATTCTCATAAAGAAACTGAAGGATATTCTAGAAACCCAGCCCAAATTAGCATCCATGCCAACAAAGGGTGAAGTTGTACATGTTGCATAGACTCTTCTGCTGGCTGGATACTCACTGCTGTACAATTTGGATGTTATGCTCCATATCTCAACAGCAAAAGTAAGAAGGTTTCAGCTGCTGAGATAATTCTCAGGCTTCTATTATATAGGCACATCAGGAAGGTAAACAGCTTCAGGTGTAGTGGGAGAGAAGTGAACAATGATCTCCAGCAGGAAGCAGCTGTGCTGATGCTGCCACAGCCTCAGCCTTGCCCTGTGCAGGGGAGTGGCCCAGGAGTACTCAGTAGTTCAGGGCTTGCTATCACTCCCAGATATTCCACTGCTCAGTGGCTTCTTTCTTTTGGGCTCAGCAGTCCTAGATTCAATACATAATTTTATTTTTCGACAGTTTTGCCCATGTGAAGTTTACCCCTACATGAACAGTCCCACAGACGTGTTACACTGCAGATACCACCTCTGAGGCTGGTTTCCCACCTGTGCTGCTCATCATTTGCATTGACCAGGGCTCTGCAGAAATCTCCCAGCCCTGGTCGCAGACTAGAGGGACAGTTTTGCTTCATCCTCACTACTGGATGTCACAGCATCCTTATGAGTCCATTGGGAGGCCTGAGGAAGGTTGGTTTCCAGCCCTGCTCCAGAGGCTACTTTCCAAACTGCAGGTTCTGCTGATTCATCCCCTGCTGACATTGCTGACTCCCTGTAAACACCTGACCTAGGAACATAAATTACCATTAAGGCTGACAAGGATATACCCTCTGCCACAATAACTCACATGGCTGCTATTCCTTAGCACAAAAGAACACACCTTTTGCTTTGGCACAGTAAGGAGATCATTTGGGATTATTAATGCAAGTGTCTCTGTCTGACATTAATGAGGCCAGTGCAATGCTGGCACAGGATGACAGCCATGCTTACACCATGGGGCTCAGACACAGCACAGTGGCCATCATTCTTCTGGGAAGGAGTGATTTGTTGCAAAGGAATAATTTCTGAATATCTTCATTCTCAGCACAAACCTCTAAAGGGCATTGCTCATCCCTCATGATACACGAGGCAGCCTAGAAAAAGGCTACTGCTGCTAGGCAGGGTGGGAAGTCTAAAATCTATCAAATCAGTTCCAAGGCTTCAGGGCAGGAGCTGATCATCAGGTGGAAGCAGGAAGGATTCTCTCTTCAGTGATATGGCTTGGAAAGATCATGGAGCGGAGAAGGCAGGGAGGGCAATTTATTTGCAAATGTGCAGTGGGGGCTATGGCTATGCTATGGGGATGTGGATAGGTAAAGAAGCCCCTTTGAAGGCAAGCAAAGTGCAGAGTCTTCACCCTTCCTAGAGTAAATTTCCACAAGGCCCCATCTGCCATAAAGCAATCATATAATTCAAGGCTAATGCTTCAAGACACCCTTAAAGGTATAAACCTGATACAATATACAATTTTTTAATTACAGCTAGAATTATTCCCAGCATTTGTACTTTGGCACCAAAACATCTGTCTGCATCTGCAACAAGACTCTCTTATCCCACAGAAAATTGCATAATGTTTTCATCAGCACCACCTAGAATATGACAAGACAATATTCCAGTAATGTTTCTCCAACTAACAGATGTGATCTTGTTGAAATCTCTCCCTTTAGTTCCCTTCACCTTCTTGCTCCACTAGAATGAGAGTACTTAGAAAAAGGGGAGCATAAAACATTGAAATGAGCAATCTCATTTCAACCAGCCTAGAGCAGCAAATTACCAGAATTAGGGGAAAGGAAGCTTGGACGATTATTTGCAATTGTTCTTGTGGATGTAATGACCAACAATATGCCTCAACTCAAAAACTTTATTTTAAATGAGGTAAATACAACTGTAACACTTGAGTGAGCTGACTGGCTGCTCATCACCTAGACTCAAACACATTTGCAGACTGTATTTCTTCTTTTGGTCTCATTTCTAGACTGATGATAGAGGTCTCACAAATTTCTGTCTCAACTTAGCCTTTGGTTGAGCTATTTAAACCTTCAGTACCTCACCAGGATTTGGATCCAGACACATCAATCTATTGTCTCTGGCTGTGGTGAGAGTGCTACTCGGTGAACAGAGAGCTCTTATAAATTCAAAGTATTAGAGAATGAAAGGATGTAGCAAGCAGCATACAGGATCCTCACATACTTTTTTCACTGGATTTAAATTTCTTGTAGAAGTCCTGACACAGCTGAGTGACTCAGTCCCTCTCAAGCTTCCACAGCCCACATTTCCCACACAGGCCATTCCTGAACCTTTCTTGTTTTGAGAGAGTCTCCTTAAAACCGTTAGGGGTTTTTATAATGTTGCCACCCTGAAAGATGTTGTGCTACTTTGTGACCCAGCTGGCACTTGAGGCTGATCTCCATCAACCTCCTCCAAAGTTGCTGTGACGGCCCAGCAGCCTGGCTCAGGTTTGTAGCCAGATGTCTAGCTCACAAGTAGGAAAAGGTAAACACAGGTGGAAGACACTAGCTTGACCTGTGTTTTGTCCCTAAGGGCTGTGTGATGCTCTGATCATAGTCCTGAGCATGCCTCACCTATTCAGTATTCATCTTCCAAGAGTATCTCAGAAGACCTGGTAAGCTCAGCTAGTCCCTAAGCCCTCTTCCCATGATGTCCAGCCTTGATGGCCTTTCACAAAAATGATGCACGTGGCAAAGACACTTCAGGGAAAATGCAAGAGTGGATGAAAGTTAGGGATAAAGGAGAAAGTTTAGGGATAAAGAAGAACTCAAGCTCTAGTGATGCATCATGGACTTGAGGACATGGATCTGATGGGGTGGGTCCAGAGGAGCACCATGAAAATGATCAGGGAGTTAGAGCATCTCTGCTGTGAAGGCTTAGGGAGCTAGGGTTGTTCAGCCTGGCTCCAGGAAGAAATAAGGCTCCAGGGAGAAATAATAGTGACCTTCCAGTACCTGAAGGTGGCTACAAGAAACCTGGAGAGAGACTATTTGCAAAGGCCTGCAGGGACAGGATGAGGGCACTGGCTTCAAATTAGAGCAGAGCAGATTTAGGTTGGATGTCAGGAACAAGTTCTGCACCACGAGGGTAGTGGAACACTGGAACAGGTTGCCCAGGGGGGTGATTTGGCATCCCTGGAGATATTCAAGGTGAGGCTCAACAGTGCTCTGGGCAACCTGCTCTAGTGCAGGATGTCCCTGATGACTCCAGAGGGGTGTGGACCTTTGGAGGTCCCTTCCAACCCAGACCATTTTATGATTCTATGATCATGGAGATGTAGCTGGAGTAAACCATGGGTGAACTAAAAGAGTACAAGTAGAAGTGCCTGAGGGCTGGAGTAGGCAGTCTTAGTATAAGAACACACAGGAGCTGCTATCAAAAGCAGTGGGAAAATACTTCTTCAGACCAAGTCTCTTTCTTACATTGTTTAGAGCCAATTACCTGCTGGTACCCAGAGTTATTGAAATTAATCTTCCAATCTGTTTTTAAGAGAATTGTGTTTGGTGTCTGGATCCTTTCTGTTGCTCTCTTCCTCCCTCTCTTACTAAGCAAAGACAATTCATTGCACAAGAGATGATGGATGCAGTAAACAGTAACTTTATGCCACCAATCAAGCACTTTATAGCATTGCTAAAATTACAGCATTGCAGTTCCATAGCTGTAAGAAATGTTTGGTTTTTTTTATTCTTCTCACTTAGCCTGGAGTATATAAGGACTTCATTTTCTAAAATCGATAAGAGAGAAGAAAGTCAGATTTAGTGCATGAAAGCAGCAATAAAGTGAGAGTCCCTCTTGCTGTTCTCTCACTGGGTCTTGGTATTGTCCTTAAGGGCTTGTTCCTAAAGGATTTAACATAACATTCACAGTCTGCCCAAGTTTTTTTGATGGTCCCGCTGAAAGTACCAATGGTCCACAGATTGCTGGGCTGAAACTCAATGAGCTTTAATACTACAGAGATTTAGCTCTAGTGTTTGCAAAGGTTATCTGCCCCAAAACATCTCAAATGAATGTTCTAGTGTAGCTAGAAATGAGCTGAAAAAATACCAAACTGTCACAACAGCAAAAAGTTAATTTTAATATTTTCCGGGGATTTTTATCCTTTAGAACTCTCTTTTCCCAATCTTGAAGGCTACCAAAAAACCCCCAGAAACCAACCAAACAAAAGTTTAATTTCCTCTCAGTCAGGTGGGAAAATAAAGAAAAATTACTCTTGCAATGCACAGCAATACTCTGTTCTCACAGACCATCACCAGACAGTTAGGAAACAACTCAGATCTCCAGACAAAACCTTTAAGCAAATAACAACCAGTTTGGGTTAGCCACTCTGTATTTTCTGACCTGCTCTCTGGATACATTCTTGCTGCAGACCTCATCTTGAAGATTTTACTATGGCTTCTCACCCTCTGATCACTTGGTTGGAAAGAACCTTCTCAGCATCTTCCTTTATAGTCCAAATTCCTCCCAACCTCATGGCTCCTGCAACGTCTGCAGGCCATGCTGCTGAACTTCTGTTTGCTTTGCAACATTTCAAAACTAGCCAGAAAACAGCAGATTTGTGCCAGGTTTTCCATCAAGGTATTTGAACCATATTTGTGTTGTGGCTTAAAGGCACCAACCAAATGATGAAACTCTTGAATCAGAGAATCACCGAATTAACCAGGTTGGAAAAGACCTTCAAGATCACCAAGTCCAACCTATCACCTGACACCTTCTAACTAAGTAAGCCATGGCACTAAGTGCCTCATCCAGTCTCCTTCTAAACACCTTCAGGGATGGTGGCTCCACCACCTTCCCAGGCAGCCCATTCCAACGCCAATCACTCTTGCTGTGAAGAACTTCTTCCTAGCATCCAGTCTAAACCTGCCCTGGCACAGCTTGAGGCTGTGTCCTCTTGTTCTGTCACTGCTTGCCTGGGAGAAGAGACCAACCCCACCTGGCTACAACCTCCCTTCAGGTAGTTGTAGACAGCAATGAGGTCTGCCCTGAGCCTCTTCTTCTCCAGGCTGCACACTCCCAGCTCCCTCAGCCTCTCCTCACAGGGCTGTGCTTCAGCCCCCTCACCAGCCTTGGTACCCTTCTCTGGATACCTTTGAGCACCTCAACATCTTTCTTAAATTGAGGGGCCCAGAACTGGACACAGGATTCAAGGTGTGGCCTAACCAGTGCTGAGTATGGGAACAGGAGGACTTCCCTAGTCCTGCTAGCCACATTATTCCTGATCCAGGCCAGGATGCCATTGGCTCTTCTGGCCATCTGGGCACACTGCTGGCTCATGTTCAGCTGCTGTTAACCAGCACCCCCAGGTCCCTCCTTACCTGGCTGCTCTCCAGCCACTCTGTCCCCAGCCTGTAGCGATGCCTGCTGTTGTGGCCAAAGTGCAGAACCTAGCACTTGGACTTGTTAAAACTCCTGGCACTGGACTGTGCCCATCTATCCAGCCTGGCCAGGTCCTTCTGCAGAGCCCTTCTACCCTCTAAAAGACGCACACATGCTCCCAACTTGGTGTCATCTGCAAACTCACTGACGCTGAAATAAGACTTGAAACAGAGATGATAAGAAAAAAATACTTCTGTTTCACACTGGGCAACTGAGGCACATCAAGGCTAAGAGGTTGGATCCAGAGGAGTGCAATGAAGCTGATAAAGGGCCTAGAGAATAAAACTTATGAGGGAGCTGGGGATGTTTAGTTTGAAAAAGAGGAGGCTGAAAGGAGACCTCATTGCTGTCATCAGCTACCTGAAGGGATGTTGTGGAGAGGCTGCTTCTGGTCTTTGCTCACAGGTAACTGGAGAGAGAGCAAGGGAGAATGGCCTCAAGCTGAGGCTGGGTAAGTTTAGATTGGACATTAGGAAAAACATTTTCATGGAGAGAGTGGTGAGGCACTGGAATGAGCTGCCCAGGAAGGTAGTAGAGTCACCAAGCCTGGATTTGTTTAAGGGTACTTTGGATGTGGTGCTTGAGGATATTGTTTAAGGTGAATCTTGTTGAGTAGGGTTATAGGTTGGACTTGGTGATCCTGAGGGTCCCTTTCCAACCTGGATATTTCTGTGATTCTCTTATACTGAAAACCTGCCACAAATAGAAGGCTTGAATCTGATGTTGCTTTCAGACTTTACTTTCAGGCTGCTTCTTTTGGCTGATGATTTACTCGAGTGGTCTGTGCTCTGCTTCTGAATCAGTGCTCATTGCCTGTCTTTATTTTCTTTTAGTTTTCTTATAACCAAGGCAACTGACTGATTAACCACTCCTTATTTTGTGAATGCTGCCAAACTTTCTCTTCATCTGTAGCTGTGTTCTTGTGTTTCTGGGTCATTAAACATGCAAATTAAATTCAATTGCAAACTGAATATGTAAGTGTGCCTATGCAGGGGCTTCAAGAATAGGGAGGACTCTTTAATGAGAGAAGATATTCCCACATCTGTAATTCTGACCTACTCAGTCTTGCAGAAAGGAATTGCTCAACAGATTTGAAACTGCATCATTTCAAATAATTTTGGCAGCTTTTAGAGTAAATTATTTTTCCTGAAGAAAAGGGCAACCCTTTCAGGCCTTGTTTCTGATGGGGAACATGTCTGACTGACTTAAGTTTAGATATTTATACTTAGGGATCTGAATTCCCTAGATAAAATACCTTGAATTTCAATGAGAAGAAACAATTTTGGATCCTAGAGCCCGGGTAAGGATTGGTATTTGCCACTCCTGGTGTTGGACTGAGGGGCTTCTGCCACTGGAATACTTTTCATAGATGCCAGATTCCAGTGAATCACTAGAAAGTCCAGGACAGGTCAGAAAATCTAGTTAACCTTTTCCTCTCTGTTTTGACAGAACTGAACCCTAAGCCCATTCATTGGGGTTGGGAACATCACCACACTCAGAAAGTCAGCTTTTGTATTTTCTTTTCATCCAACACAAAGGAAAAAAAAAAAAAACAAAACATATCTTGTTATGAGGACTTTTCTCCCAGAATGAACTGGCTTTAAATTTGGATTGTTTGTGAGGCAACACAGGACTTTGCCAAGGATGTTTCCTTGTTGGATCAGATTTACATAGAGTACTCTTTTCTAACACCGTGCTTCACTAAATATCAGCTGAACTCTCTGAGGAGGGAAGCAAATGGGAAAATGAGACCATAGGCAGTTTCCCTGAGACTAGTGGTCAAAAAGTGTTTACTGGCACTGCTGGCAAGGAAACAGGTTTTATTCTCTTGAATTTTTGAATGCAATGTAGCAGATGGCTTTTACCTTTTTTTTGGTTTGCATTGTTGTTAGGCCATTTTAATTACTGAAGAGTAAATCTGATACAGCAGCAGTTTCTTAAATGGAGAACTTAAGCTGGTGTCAAAGAAGTGATCACCACTGCAATTAACAAACAAAATCCATTATGTATTTGCCAATCTCAGCCATGTCAATTATTCATAAGTTGAATAAATAACTTGCAATAAATAGTTTAGTGTGTGGTTTGCTCTTTCTCCTTTCCAAGGGCTATATGTGATCTGATATTGGTTGTTTCATATTTACTATTTGACTCTATTAATTGCATCCAGTAAGATATTCCTTGCTATGCAGTTTCTAGTTGACTCGTAAGTAGGTAGCCATGAGGGTTTGAAACATGTGAAAACCTGATGTGCTTCTTTGTAGGAACTAGGCCTATGATATGGTTTCTCTGTCTTAGGGAAGGAAATGTGAATTCCATTTTTGTAGTATGCATAACTCTAAAGCTGCTTAAGTGAAAGTGTTATGCCAGTAAAACTTTATTGCTGCTAAAGCAGAATATGAGCACAAAGTGTTCATAATTGCCTCAGTAATTGTGTTTTTAAATTAAAGAATGATTGCAGAACCACAGAAAGCATCTGGTTGGAAGAGAAGGGCCAACATCAAACCATGTCCTTAAGCACCAGGTCCACACACTGCTTAGACACCTCCAGGGAAAGTGACTCCAGCACTGCCCTGGGCAGATCGTTCCACTGTTTGAGAACCCTATCTATGAAGAAATATTTCCTAACAGTCAGAATGGATCTCCCCTGCTGCAGCTTGAAACTATTTCTTCTTCTCCTGTCACTTGTCACCAAGGAGCAGAGGCTACCCCCTCCTTGCTCCAACCTCCCTTCAGGGAGCTGTAGAGAGCAATGAGGTCTCCCCTCAGCCTCCTCTTCTCCAGACTCAACACCCCCAGTTTCCTCACCCCTCCTCATAGCCCAGCTGCTCCAGGCCCTTCTCCAGCCTCCTTGCTCTTCTCTGAACATGCTCTAGAACCTCAGTGTCCTTCCAGTAGTGAGTGGCCCAGAACTGAACACAACACTCGAGGTGTGGCCTCACCAATGCTGAGCACGAGAGGATGATCACCTCCTGTCCCTGCTGGCCACAGTGTTCCTAATCAAAGCCAGGATGCTATTGGCTTTCTTGGCCACTCAGGCACAGTGCTGACTCATATTTCATTGAATCACAGAATGGTTTAGGTTGGATGGGAACTCAAACCTCATCCAGTTCCAATTCTCCACCATAGGAAGGGACACCTCCCACTAGAACAGGTCACTCAAGGCCTCATCCAACCTGGCCTTGAACACCTCCAGGGAGGGAGCAGCCACAACCTTCCTGGGCAACCTATGCCAGTGTTTCAACAACTTCACTGAAAAGAACTTCTTCCTAACATCCTGTTTAAATCTCCCCTCTGCCACTTTAAACCCATTATTTCTCATCCTGTCATTACAAGACCTTGTGAATAGTCCCTCCCCAGCCCTCCTGTAGGCCCCTTTCAAATACTTGAAGGCTACTATAAGGTCTCCTTAAATCCTTCTCTTCTCCAGGCTGAAGAGCCTCAACTCTTGTAGCCCGTCCTCATAGCAGAGCTGCTTCAGCCCTCTAATCATCTTTGTGGCCCTCCTCTGGATTCTCTCCAACAGTACCATGTCCTTCTTGTGCTGGGGGCTCCAGAACTGTACACAGTACTGCAGGTGGGGTCTGAGGAGAGCAGAGTAAATGGGGAGAATCCCCTCCCTCTCCCTGCTGGCCACGCTACTCTCGATGCAGCCCAGCACACAGTTGCTGTCTGGGCTGCATGCACACTGCAGGCTCATGCTGAGCTTTTCATCAACCCAGACCCCCAGGTCCTTTTCCTCAGAGCTGCTCTCCAGCCATGAACCACCCAGCCTGGAGTTGTGCTTGGGATTGCACCAACCCAGGTGCCAACTGTCAACCAGAACCCCCAGGTCCCTGTCCAAATCACAGCTTTCCAACTGCACATCGCCAAGACAATTTTTAGTTTGCAGAGTTTGTCCAGTAATTATGCTGTACTTGCCTAAAATTGACAGTCTACGAGACTGGAGTGAAGTTATTATTCTTGACAACTTACCTACAGTTCACACAATTCCTCAGTACTGGAGACGTCTGCTCATTCCACTGTTGCATAGAGCTCCTTCATTATCTGCTGAAAGATTCATGGCCATGTGGTCTGCAAAGTGCTCCGGTGGTACTGCTATTTGGGAAAGGTAGCAGCAGCTACTTTCTACTCTTTTTCCTCGGAGGACTCTCTTGAAACAAGCATCCTATACCTGCCTTTGTTCAGCCTTCTTTTCAAGGCAAAATATGCAAATAGCCTGGAATTAATCTGCACAGGGGACATGCATGCCTTTGCTTTTAAAGATATTGTTTCACTCATCTTGCAAACACTCCATTTCCAGCTGTCAATTCTGAAGCATTAAAATCAACAGCCTTAATTATTTATTGTTCTCTATACCTACAAATAGCTTCTTAATTTATTTGGTTTATTGGTTTTTGTTTTTTCAATAGGGTATTTTTAGAGGGAACCATTAAGTTTTTATACTCTGCCACTGTCCCAGACTAGGGAATTAATGAGAGGTTTTAAATTTAGTCATAAACAACTGGCTTTATTTAAAATGTTCCCAGTTTGATTAATCTTTGCATCTTGTCCTGGCATCCTGCATCTAGCTGTGGGGTATTTACTGTATCTCCTTAGGCATAGTCATGGTTCACCCTATCCTGCTGCTTCCTGGATCTCAAGGGGAGTGCTGAGGATGCACAAGTGGGATTTGAGAAGTGTTGCCAGTCTTCATTGCCTCACTCTGTTTTACCCCTTTACTTTTCCCAGCAGCTACCTCTTCTTTTCAGCTCCGACATCCCATGATTTACAAACACATCTGCAGGCTTGTTTTGACAGCAGGAGGGTTTTAGGGAGAGACCATGTCAATGGCTGCAGGAAGACCCAGGTATGTCTGTGATCAAACCATGCAAGTGATAGGAGAATAATGTAGCTACAGAGATGTATGCCAAATGTTTCTAGCTGAGCCTTGGAGCCAAGCAAAGGCTGGTTTCACCCTCAAAAGGGTTGAAATCGCTTTCTAGGAGCTGCAGCATAGCTGCTTTCTCACCCTGTGCATTTTCCTTAAGATTTTCTTTATGTAAAAATAAACAGGCGGCTTTTGAAGCAGTCACCAGATGGTGCCAAGCGACAGAAATAAAGCATCCTCAAGGCTGCCAATAGCAGCATTTCCCTGCAGAGAGCCACTGCTCTGCTGAGAGTTGTAAGACATTTTTAGAGACCCAGCTCTCCATAGTCATGCTGCTTCAAGCACTGCTCTTGTCAGGCAGGGAGAAGGGTTTGGGAGCAGAGGTCACACTTTGCACCTCCCTGCTTCTGTTGTATTCAGTGCCTATTCCCTTCCTTCAAGAGCACAAAAACCAGGCAGGAGACTGCTAGGAAGGATGCAGATGAGAACTGCCTGCTCTGTCTCTTCAGTTTGCTTTGTTTCTTTCCAGATAAAGGTTTTCATACTCAGTAGAAACGAGGAGTGGTCAGCCAAGAGCAGAAGAGACAAATAAAGACCTCTCAAGAGATCATTAACCTATTTTCCTGTAGTAAGGAGCAGCCAGGCTAAAATTTGTTGCCTTTATACCACACATTCCTAACACAGGCAAGGTATTAAAATATTCATTTGGTACTAGATGCAAAGTTTGGTTTGAAGCCTCTGGAGAGTGAGGCCTCATCTCAAACACCAATGCAATCCAAAAAAGATGGAGAAAATGCCATTTCACTGCTTCTCTGCGATGGATGGCTTCTGTCCTAGGCTGACCTCTGCTGAAGGTTAAAGAAGACCTCATCTTCACAGCACTGCTGATCATAGAATGGTTTAGGTTGGAAGAGACCTCAAAGATCATCCAGTTCCAACCTCCTGCCATAGGCAGAGACACCTCCCACTAGATCAGGTCGTTCAAGACCTCATCCAGCCTGGCCTTGAACACATCCAGGGAGGGAGCAGACACAACCTCCCTGGGCAACCTGTGCCAGTGCCTCACCACCCTCACTGTGAAGAACTTCCTCTTAACATCCCGTTCAAATCTCCCCTCCGCCAGTTTGAACCCATTACCCCTTGTCCTGTCATTACAAATCCTAAACCTAAGCAGGAATGCCACACAAATGGTTACCTAACTCACTTCCCCCAACAACAGCTGTTGAGGTCTCTTCCTGCCAAAGTACCTATGTCCGTGTTAGGTTCCTGCTGACATTTTGATATCAAACAGAGCATCTAATGGAGCAGGTCCAGATGAGGCCATGAAAACGAAGAGGAAGTTGGAGCAGCTCTGTGTGATAGTTTGAGGGTTCCTAGGGTCTCCCTTCACAAAACCACAGGGACAGAGACCCAGAGGGACGGACCTGCTCATCCCAGGATATCGCAATATTGTTATTCTATTCCGCCTTCCATTATCACAGCTTAAAAGGCAGCATCTCTCTGATCTCTCTGCCTTCTCTTCCCCGCACTTCTCTCTCAGAACAGTGTGCTCTTACCTCACGGCTGGTGGGGGAGATGGCTCCTGGCTTGCAGGGAACTGAGCTGCCTCACTGCGGCCTGCTGAGGCGGGTGACGCCCATAGCCACCACAGAGGCCCGCCCCAGGGGGACTGACCTGCTCATCCCAGGATATTCTAATATTGTTATTCCATTCCGTCTGACGGTATTGCAGCTTAACAGGCAGTGCCTGACTCATACCTTCCCCTTCTCCTCCCTGCCTTTTCTCCCTTCACTTCTCCCTGGGAAGAGTTCCCCTTCCTTACCCCGCGGCTGGTGGGGGAGATGGCTCCAGGCTGGCAGGGAACTGAGCTGCGTCACTGCGGCCTGCTGAGGCCTTGTAGGCCCCAGCCGGGCAGGGCAGTTTCGGCCTCCCGCAGGCCGACTGAGGCGGGAAGGGGAGGAGGATTCTAGAAGAGCAGTTTGGGCCCGGTGGCTTTTGTACCTACTCTACCTGATTGCCTTTTGTATAGATGCCCTCGGCAATAGAATTGCTCTTTAAGCTTCCAGTGGGTGTGCAGTATCCTCAGCCTTGCTCCTGCAAAGGGCTAAGAGTCATTTCTGTCCTCCAGTCCCGGGTAGCTCCTGGCCCCAAACTGGGACACTCTGCTATGAGGACAGGTGGAGGGAGCTGGGGTTTTTCCACCTGGAGAAGAGAAGGTTCTGAGGAGACCTAATAGCAAACTTCCAGTACCTGAAGTGGGTTGCAAGGCGGCTGGAGAGAGACTGTTTACAGACTTACACACTGTTTACAGAGCCCTGCAGGGCAATGGCTTCAAACTAGAGAAGATGAGATTTAGATTGAGCATTAGGAACAAGTTCTCTGCAGTGAGGGTGGTTGAGCACTGGAACAGGTTGCCCAGGGAGGTGGTTGAGGCTCCATCCCTGGAGATATTCAAGGTAAGGCTCAAAAGGGCTCTGGGCAACCTGATCTAGTTAAGGATGTCCCTGCTGACTGCAGAAGAGGATGGACCTTTGGAGGTCCCTTCCAACCCAGGTGATACTATACCTCTATGTGACCTTTTTTTCCTCTCATGTCCTCAACAGGTAATCCCAGCATGGCAAAACATGGCCAGCCAGGAACTACCTGCTACCATTCATCCGCTACACCATCCACCAGCCCTTGGAACTGCATGCTTGAGGTACTGAGGTGGACTCTCCACTACAGAGCCATCTGCCTCTCAGCCAACCCACACTCTCACACAAACCAGGAGGACGCTGGAATTCCCTATTTGCAAGCGCACAGCAGGATCAGAGCAAAAAGAGAGCTGTAAAACCCGTTTAATAGAGGTCGTTTCCATCAACACGCTAAAATATTAAATCAGACAAGCAAATTTAGGAGGGGACTTCTTCACCTACAGGCAATGTTTGGAAATGAGTTTGTAGGCAGCGTGAAAGGCTCTGTTCAAGACCAATTATTTCCCTCACATACACATTTATAGTTCCCTTGGTGCTTTCTAAGAATAAAATGGGTTTGAATAAGAAAATCCTTGCTAAGACTCTGTCTCCTTGTTGGATTTTCATGTTGCACATGGGGACTATGACTGCAAACCTAGTGTTTCCAAAGAGGAATGAATCCAGGTAGGTCTTGAATGTCTCCAGAAAGTGAGACTCCACAACACTCTTGGGCAGCCTGTTCCAGTCTTCTATCACCCTCACAGGGAACAAAATTCCTCCTCATGTTTCCATGGAGCTTCCTATGCCTCCCAACTTCCACCATTGCCCCTTGTGCTGGCATTGGGCATCACTGAGCAGAGCCTGGCTCCATCCTCTGGGCACTCACCTTTTACATTTTTATATATGTTAGGAGACAGATACAGAAAACCATGATGGCCCTTAAGCAAGTGTCAAAACAAGGAGGAGGAGGACCAAAGCATACATCCTGTTGTGTTTTTACAGAGGAGCAACTTGCCAGTTTCAATAAGTGCCATGACAGTTGTGAAGTCCAAGAATAAGGCGAAATCCAAAGAAAGGATGAAAGTTTTTTAATGGTAAGAAGTGATGGATTCTAGCCATTTACAAGGCATAAATCTGCTTACTTCAGAGAGAAGGGGTGGAGGAGTGGCCCTGTATATTAGGGAGACACTGGACATCACAGAAGAACAGATTAAGGATGATCAAGTTGAGTCCCTATGGGTAAGAATTAGAGGGAAGGACAACCAATCTGACATTCTGGTTGCAGCTTGTTACAGACCACCCACCCAGGAAAAAGAGGTTGGTTTATTATCCTTTAAGCAGCTGGAGGCTGCCTCAAGATCACTTGCCCTTGTTCTTGTGGGCAACATTAACTTGGCAGACATCTGCTGGGAATTTAACACTGCAGAAGAGAGGAGGCACTCTAGAAATTTCCTAGAGCAAGAACAGGCTGTGGCAATGAGCTGGAAGGTGAGCAGATGAGGGAGACAGTCAGACTGGATGGGCAAGGAGATTCTAAAGGAATTAAGGGGGAAAAAAGAGGGCATATCACCTTTGGAAAACAGGGGAGGTATCCCAGGAAGACTTTAAGGACACTGCTAGGTCTTGTTGGAAAAAAATGAGAGAGGCAAAAGCCCATTTAGAACTTAGACTGGCCACTGCTGTAAAGGAAAATAAAAAAACGTTTCTATAAATATATCAATGGCAAAAGAAGGGGCAAGGACAACCTCCACTCTTTATTGGATGTGGAGGGGAATATAGTAACAAAAGATGAGGAAAAGTCAGAGGTACTCAGCACCATCTTTGCCTCAATCTTCAATAGCTGGACAGGTTGTCTTGAGGACAAGTGGCCTCCCAAACAGGCAAATGTCACCAGGGACCAGTATAGTCCTCCTGTAATCCAGAAGGAAGCAGTAAGGGACCTGCTGAGGCACTTGGATCCTCACAAGTCCATGGCACCAGATGGGATCCATCCTAGGGTGCTGAGAGAGCTGGCAGATGAGCTGACCAAGCCACTCTCTATCATCTATCAACAGTCCTGGCTCACTGGAGAGGTTCCTGAAGACTGGAACTGGCCAATGTGGTGCCCATCCACAAAAAGGGCCAGAACGAGGACCCAATAAATTCCAGAGCTGTCAGCCTGACCTCAGTGCCAGGCAAGTTATGGAACAGGTCATCTTGAGTGCAATCACACAGCACCTACAGGATGGCCAAGGGATCAGGCCCAGCCAGCATGGCTTTAGGAAGGGCAGGTCCTGCCTGACCAATCTGATCTCCTGTTACAGTCAGGTTCCCTGCCTGGTGAATGCAGGGCAGGCTGTGGATGTAGTCTACCTGGACTGCAGCAAAGCCTTTGACACTTTCTGCCACAACAAGCTGGCCAAGCTGGCAGCTTGTGGCTTGTCAGATCCACTCTGAAATGGGTCAAGAACTGGCTGGAGGGCCAGGCCCAGGGAGTGATGGTGAATGGTGCCAAATCCAGTTGGTGACCAGGCACCAGTGTTGTGCACCAGGGCCCAATCCTGTTCAAGGGAGGTTATTCTGCCCCCGTACTGGGCACTGGGCATGCCACACCTTGAGTACTGTGTCCAGTTCTGGGCCCCTCAATTCAAGAGAGATGTTGAGGTGCTGGAACATGTCCAGAAAAGGGCACCAAGGCTGGTGAGGTGCCTGGAGCACAGCCCTGTGAGGAGAGGCTGAGGGAGCTGGGAGTGTGCAGCATGAAGAAGAGGCTCAGGAGTGACTTCATTGCTGTCTACAACTACCTGAAGGGAGGTTGTAGCCAGGTGGGGTTGGTCTCTTCTCCCAGGCAAGCAGCAACAGAATGAGGGGACAGTCTCGAGTTGTTCTGGGGGAGGTATAGGCTGGATATTAGGAGGAAGTTCTTGCCAGAGAGAGTGATTGGCATTAGAATGGGCTGCCCAGGGAGGTGGTGGAGTTGCAATCCCTGGAGGTGTTCAACAAAAGCCTGGATAGGGCACTTAGCGTCGCAGTCTGGTTGATTGGATAGGGCTGGGTGCTAGGTTGGATTGGATGAGCTTGGAGTTCTCTTTCAGCCTGACTGGTTGATTCTATGATACTGAGATTTTAGGCCTTCCTGTGGATGACACCTTCTGAGAGGGACATACTGTCTCATATCAGAGGGTTTTAAACCCTTCTCAGATATGGTGGTCAGTGACAAACTGTCAGCTTGTGGTGATTCCTCTGATATCTCACCCTCCTGGACTCCTGCCATCCAGATATGAGCCATGCCAGGCCTTTTTCAGTGCCATTCTCACAAAGTTATCCTCCCTGACCCATACACAACAGCACAACACAATTCCTTTTAATGATATTCCAAATCGCCTACCAGATCTCCCCTGGTCTCCCCGGAAGTCATGAATCCTGTAGCTTGTCTGATTTGTAGAACAATGCAAAGCTTCTACCTCAGAAGGGCAAAACAAGGAAATCTGTATTCTCTCCTCTGCCTTTCACCCCACAGCCTTCCCAGTTTTTTATGGGTTTGTGATGATTGAGGCAGGCATTTAAGCATCGCGTTACAGACATGGCAGAGATAGCATAGCAAAGGTCCCTGGTCCCCTCCTGGTATTGCTAGCTAGCAGGCTTTTCTCAAAGTGAGGAGAATAGGGCAATCTGATTAACTTCACATAATGAAGTGACACATTCATCCTCCGTCCATCTATTCTTGCAACCTTTAGGATGAATAATAAATAAAAACCAAAGGAAGACTCTGTAGGCTTTGTTGACAAATGTGTCCCCTTCAGCTAAGCGCAACGTATCTTTACATCTACTCAGTCAATTTTTAATCTAAAGGCAAAAATACCCTCTCTGACTGTTTTGTTCAGAGGATCAAAGGCAATTTTCAAAGGTCTCAATCTCAGATAAGCACCCAGACTCTGCTGAAAGTTCAAGCATGTTGCCTATTGAATTGCTTCTATATACATCTTCAAAAATCTCATCATCCACCCAGAGATACACTGTACGATGCAGTCAATTAGTTGGGCAGAAGCAGGAGTGCAATGTCAGTTCAGCACTTCACCAGGGCTCATTTATCCTGTTTAGAAGCACAGCTCTCTGTTTCTGGGATTCCACCTAGTCTGGATATGATATTATTCCCTGAAAATGCACCCTGCAGATAGCAGGAAGCACACACAAAGCAATTGCAACAGAATTGATCCTTCTATCAAAATGATGTAAAAACAGAGTACCTTCATTACCATCTGTAGATCAAATTCATACTTAGCCCCTAAGGTCAGACTTGGGTATCTTGAGTTATCAAAGATTTATGCTAATACCTATGAAAAAAAATTAGGATCCAAAGACCAGAATATGTCTATTGATGAAGACAGATTGGTTATGCACATTGCATCCTATGTGTTAATCACTGAAGATCGCACTGTGAACCGTTCCACAGGACAGCAATTCACAGGACCAGAGAGCATTAGGGGATGGATCAAAAGATCACCCAGTCCAACCATCCTGCCAGATCAGGATCACATAGACCACACTTTCTGCTCACTTGCATTTCCCCCACAGCCTCACCCCACACTTAATCCCTTCCCAACAAAAGTTTATCCTGCAAGCATTCAAGACTAGCTTGGGAAAGTTCTCATGTCCACTTCACAAAGAGCTCTCACAATTCTGGAGCTTCCCCACTTGTCACTTGAAGGTGCCACATCTCTAAAACCCAACATGTCTCAGATACAAATGACACATCTAACTATTCTGAAAGCTCTCTCTAGTTTTCTCCAGCCCTGCTCATTATTTGGAGCTCTTTATTTGTTCCCCTTCAGAATCAACCTATGTTAATCTGTCGGTCATCTCCCATCCTGTCCTAGGTTGTATCTCTTTTCCAACACTTCCTTCAATCAATATTCCTGCCAGACACACTAAATGGAGTTCTTTTTATAAATAAATGGCTTGTTCTCACCCAGCAGATCTGACATTCAGACAAACTATAAGTCCCTTTTCATCTAAATAATGTAAGGGATCTGCATCCCTTATCAAAGACTACTACATCAGGCACTGCCAATGAGACACTTTCATTGTTCTTCAGTGAGTGTTTAAAGTACATTCCCTGCTCGGTAGAACTGCTCTGTCAAGAGCCATGGAGGCTTAGAGACCTCTTCACAGAATCATTGCACTCTAAACCATGTTCTTCACCATGAGGGTGGTGAAACCCTGGAACAGGCTGCCCAGGGAGGTGGTGGAAGCCCCATTCCTGAAGGTATTTAAGGCCAGGCTGGATGAGGCTCTGGACAACCTGATCTAGCGTGAGGTGCCCCTGCCTGTGGCAGGGGTGTTGGAACTCGATGATTCTTGTAGTCCCTTCCAACCCTGACTGATTCTATGAGTCTATGATCACAAATAATACCATCACAAGCCTCTCAGGCCAGAAGAAGTTCTGGCCTACTCTCAGCTCTGCCAAGGGTGGAAGGAGTGAAGGATTCTAGAGAGTTTTAGTCCGATAGACTTGGCCTAGCTTGTGGATGTATTCATTCTATCTGATTGCCTTTTGCATATATGCACCTGTAAATAGAATCTCTCTTTAAACTTCCAATGTGTGCAATATCTTAATTCTTACTCTTCAAAAGGAGTAAGAGTCATTTCTGTCCTCCAGTCCTGGGTAGCTCCTGGCCTCAAATGGGGACACCTGGAATTTATGTTTTCAGCTTCCAGTCACCAAGTGTTACATCTGCTCAGTTATCAATGCCTTCGTTCTCAAAAACTCTTTCCCATTTCAACTGCGAGAACTTCTCCTCTGTCCGCTTTTTGTTTTGAAAAGTTTAAGCTCAAGGCAGTCTTTTCTTGCTTGTATTTCTTTCTGTACAAGCTGTCTTTGGAATAGTGTTTCTAAATGCTGGATACCACAGTGAGAACAGAATTCCATCTACACAGACACTCCCTACAGAGCTTTTCTGATGTCTTTCCCCCTCTCTGGCAAATGTCACCTTCGGGTCACAGCCCTCTGATCCCCTGTCCCTTTTTCCAATTGTGGGTGGACACCAGCTCTGCATGACTGCTGCAGCAGGGGAAGCTGAAATCTGCAGCAGGTTCTGAGAACAAACTTTGAGGTTAAGCCACTGAGGATAAGAAGGGAAAAAAGGAAAAAAAAAAAAAAAAGGCAAAACTTATGACCCACACAGCAGACTTTAGATCCGAACTTTGCAGTCTGGATTGATGTTCATGCCTTGTCTTTAAGGTAAGGTTTCCAGGAAGAAGAACCCATTAGTGCTGATCAGAGCTGTTTTCTGCACACAGTGCTACTAGGGAAGAAAAATGAAACCATTTGTCCTTTTAGATGCTGCTATCCAGGGCAATACCTCTTGCTTACAAAAACAGCGTACAAAATGCTGGGGAAACCTTCTTGTCCCCTCATCGCTCCCATTGCCTAGGTGCACCACATCTGCTGAAATAATACTGATAAAGGTAACCACAAGACATTATCCAGTCCTTAACAACAACCAATATAAGCGTTGAAGAAGGTAGTCGGTACCAATATCTTCAGAAGGAACTTGAGGAGACGTTAACAGAATGATCTGCACAGAAAGCAAGCTTCTTCCTCATACCTGCCTGTGGTAGTTCAAGGCTTGCTGGAATATTCCAATGAGAGAAAGTAGGACTTGCCTGAAAGCTCAGTGAAGAATCTAAATAAATTAGATAATGGGATGTGAAATAATAATAATGATAAAGTCTATGTCATTCGTTGGTTTGCTGATTGGTGTAAAAAGCCCATGCATTAACAATTTTGCTATCTTGGCTTTTGGGCATTGGCTCTGTCACTGTTCCTTCCCCTCTCTAACTCGTCCGTTAACTTTTTCCAGATAACAGGTGAGCCTTGCTGGTTCGTCTATCTGGGGCAGGGGAGACAAGAAAGTGGTGGTAGAAAGCCCCTTCTGGGCTTTCTATGTCTGGGTGAGGGGAAGATTGGATTTCTGTATTATTTCTAAACTATGTATAATTGTAAATACATGTAAATGCGTTGCATATATATGCTTGTAAATTTAGCTTAGCTGTAAAATATGGCTTTATCTTACTTCCAAGCAGCCTGGGCTGGTCTGGTAAATTTTAATTTGGGGGATGTGGGGGTGTGATCTTCTAAACCCACCACCCTGCCACATGATTTGCTGAAGCCCTGGAGCAAAAAAGGGCTTATTTCCTTCCAGAACTACAGGGCTGAGAGAGCACTTTCCAGAGACTGAACACTTGAAGCAGGCGAGAGAAATTGGAACATTTTGCTGCATCTTGAGCACCCTCAGCAATCCCACCCCACTTGGCCTTTGACTTTGTATTTCTTTCACTGAAACTGTAGCGCTCCCAATCGCTGTCTTGCAAACAGAGACAGAAGAATAGCTTACCTCTCTAGATGCGACTCGCAACCCTTTTCTCTCTGCTAGGGACTCTCTGGGGCCGGAGAGTAGCTGATGTTCCTGACTGGGAGATGTGGCTCGTTTTGAAATTGCCTGCTCTTAATTGAGAGGGAGACCTTCCATCATGACCAGGCAGTGCAAGGACTGTACAGCTAATTTCAATCCATTACTGTTAGCAAAAGGGGAACTGTTGCCTTCCAAACTAATAAGGGAATTTTTCACTGTGTCATTTGTATAGTAGAAGGAATTATAAAATAGCTCAGTGACAGATAGCTGTACTGCTGGAGTTTCCTTAGTTTGTCACTGCATGCTAAAGGATCTCAGCCACCATAAAATTAAATTTCTCCACATCGCAATTGTTCAGCAATGAGACAAACCAAATTTTCTGCTAATTGAATGCACTGAGCTACTTATGTATTCGTAGCGAGCTGGTGCTTTCGGCACCACTGCGCTCTGGCTCTGTGGGAGCCTTCCAAACAGCAGTGTAGAATAAGCAGAGCCAGTGCGAAGCTTGCACAGCCACCGAGTCACCTACAGAGACATTGGTAGAGGCTGGGGGCCCTACATGCCACCTTGGTGGTGGTAAGGGCATGAGTGTCCTTCTTCTCGGGTAGCACCCTTGTGCTCTCCAGCCCTGTTCTCTCAGGTAAGTTTTCTGCAGACTACTCTTTCTGCTTTTCAGAAATAGGACTGGGTGGCCTAACAAACCCTGACTCCTCCAGTTTACCAAGGGCTTAACCTTACTTTTGCCTAGCTCATTAGCCTCTTACACTTCAGAACTCTTTGGAAACCTCTGAATACTTGGAGGTTTCTAAACACGCCTATTGCCCAGCACAAAAAAATGTTCTGATTAAAGGTAAGACATCCTTCATGAATGCCACTGCTCTGGTTTCCTTGTTACAGTGAGGAAACTCTCTGCTCCTGCAGAGCACAGATATCCTTTCCCATCAGCCAGACTCACAAAGCAAATGCCCCCTAAATGCCAAATCTCCAAGTGCCTCTCAATACCTTTCATCAATTTTTTTTTACTGTTTGACAGCCTCAGTCATTAACCCCTGCAACCTATATTTGTCTGAGTTTCCTAGATCTAAATTCTTCTAAAGAAATGATTCAACACTCAATATCCGCAGTCAGACCACAGGGACATATCAGTGCTTGGGTCCTGTTTTCTGCTAGGCTATCCTGGCTTATTCATCAATGAATTACCCTTGCAGATTGTCTTGGTCTGAGTTAGAACAGAACAAATTCTGTTCAGAGATTTTACTTTTCAGCTCAGTTTCCTCTAGGTAACTGCACTTTCTGAAATTAATGGCATATTTTTGCAGGCAGTTTCTGCTTTTAGTGGTGATAACTCTCAATGATTCTTGTCAGTACTAAGGATTAGGAACAAGTTCTCTGCCCTGAGGGTAGTGGAACACTGGAACAGGTTGCCCAGGGAGGTGGTTGAGAACCCATTGCTGGACGTATTAAAGGTGAGGCTTGACAGGGCTTTGGGTTGAGAACGTCCCTGCTGACTGCAGAGGGTGTTGGACTGAATGACCTTTGGAAGTCCCTTCCAACCCAGGCCATTCTATGATTGGTATGCAAGCCAAAGTCATTGCTAAATCTTGTGTACCATATTGGGAGTGTTGTCTCCCTTACTCACCTTCTTTTACCCATTGGGAAGAGAAAGGGATTAAGAGGGAGCTCTGTCACTTGTTTATAGTCAAGGCTGGGCTGGCCACTTGAGACAGATGTGCCTCTAAACTGCAGTAAACACCTTTCACCCCTTCCCTTGCAGAACTAGAAGACAATAAGCAGAATAAGACAGAGACCTAAGAAATACAGCCAGCTCGTAGCCATGAAGGGGAATTTGTATACTGCCTGCTGGCAGGTAAACAGGATCACACAAACTACATTCTGCAAATCTGTTTCATATTCACTGCTGTCAAATTTGCCATCTCTAAGACTTCTTAATATGCCACTTGGAACCCCAGCTACTAAAATGATCCTGTTTAAAAATTTCCGGCTCTCATTTTCTAGAGCACTTTCCTCATCTCCGTGGTTGCACAGAGCATCTTGCAGCAAGTATACACTCAACCCAAAGGAACATATGTTTGAAAACCCCTTGTAATTTCAATCCTCTTATGATCTCTGAGTAATAGACTTGGTATTTTTTTAAAGCTTGCATTTGGCCAGATTGGATTTTCTGTGCGTGCCTGCGAGTCTGTATGTGTGCACATATTCATCCTTTAGACACTGTATATCCAAAAGGACATAGAAGAAAATGAAGATGAATCCATCAGTGATTTCAAGAATTCATATGGGAAGATACCCATTCCAGTTCTATATATTGCATTGTTAAGAATAGAATCATTTCTCAAATGCCTGAAAGCCCCAGAAAGCTGGGCTCCTAAGAAAAAGTGTTCTGTTAGCAAAAAGCAGAGCAATCTCCACTTGATTTACCACATAAGGAATTAAAAAGCAAGGGTTAAAGGCTATTTTAGAAGGTAAAACCTGAGCTTTCTGTCTTCTGCTAACTATTTTGGGCAATACATTTGATCTAAATGCCAACACATATGAAGATATGGGCCACAAAGATGATCAGAGAGCTGGAGCACCTTTGCTATGAGGACAGGCTGAGAGAGTTGGGGCTTTTCAGCCTGGAGAAGAGAAGGCTTCAAGGAGACCTTGTAGTAGCCTTCAAATATCTGAAGTGGGCCTACAGGAGGGCTGGGGAGGGACTATTCACAAGGTCTTGTTATGACAGGACGAGGGGGAATGGGTTTAAATTGCAAGAAGGGAGATTTAAATGGGATGTTAGGAGGAAGTTCTTTCCAGTGAAGGTGGTGAGACACTGGAACGGATTGCCCAGGGAGGTTGTGTCTGCTCCCTCCCTGGAGGTGTTCAAGGCCAGGTTGGATGAGGCCTTGAGTGACCTGTTCTAGTGGGAGGTGTCCCTGCCTGTGGCACAGGGAGTTAGAATTGGATGATCTCTGCGGTCCCTTCCAACCTAAATCATTCTATGATTTTATGATATCCAAACTTTTTCTAATATCAGATTCCCCAGAAAGCCTAATACTGCAGTGGATCTGGCCCTGCATTCTGCATATCCAGAGAACAGGTACCAATATAATGCAGTTCCAGTTTTCCCCTTCTCTTTTGGAAATTATTTTTCTCCTTAGTCAATGAGTTCCCAGAAGAGGATTTGGGTTCATCAGAATGGAAAACATAGGTCATTTGTTAATGAAGGAATTGATTTTCTGCACAATATTTCAGGGAGGAGCATTCAGGCATTTTTCTGCCCTCCATACCAAGGTCACTTTTATTTTCAATACACAACAGCGAGCTCTGCTTGGATTTGTGTGGGCTGCCAAAGGAGCTCTGTTCACACTGGTCATGCATTAATCCACTGATTAGTTTAGTCACTCACAACATTTTATTTCCACTGCATACCTTTGCTATTATCTTTTATGCTTCCTGTATTTCAGGAGTATTGTGGGGATCTTTTATTAACACATATACATGAGGAGGAGATTTAATCTCTCAAATTTATTATCTATTGTATTTCTAGTAAGCCTTTATTTGTGATATCCAGGCAGCACCCTGACAGTAAATCTCCGCTGCTGAAAGACATTGCAGAACTGCAAAGTATTCTTTATTAAATGTTTTATTTTATTACCAAAACTCTTCAAATGCCCTTAATATATTTTTCTCCAAGCAGTTTTCATTTGGCAGTGAAATGCCTGATCCTTGCAAAGCTTTTGTCCTAGTGGTTAAACAAATGAAATCTGTATTCCCTCCCAGGTACACAGTGCCCCATGGTTTTCAGCCAGATTTTCATGAGTTGCTATGGAGAGAGTCACTGAAACACATTTGATATCCTGAAAATTGAACCTGTCCAAAGCAGCTCATGAAGAATGGCTGAATCTTGCGAAAGGTATTCAAGCTTTGGCCAAGGTGTCCCCTAGAGCAGGACTTCTCATGGGTGGAACTTATTCTTCCAAAGGTAAGAAGCAAATGAATCAAGGACTTGTGCAAGGACTTTGAACAGTTAAAGCTGAAGTAGCTTTCCTAGAATCATAGAATGGTTTAGGATGGAAGGGACATCAAAGCTCGTCCAGTTTCATCCCTCCACCATAGACAGGGACACCTCACACTAGAACAGGTCACTCAAGGCCTCCTCCAATCTGGCCTTGAACACCTCCAGGGAGGGAGCAGCCCATCCTCCCTGAGCAATCCATTCCAGTGTTTCACCACCCTCACTGTAAAGAACTTCTTCCTAACATCCAGTTTAAAGCTCCCCTCTTGCAGTTTAAACCCATTACCCCTTGTCCTGTCATTACAAGACCTTGCGAACAGTCCCTCCCCAGCCCTCCAGTAGGCCTCCTTCATATACTGGAGTCTGCATCAGTATAAAACTTTTCTCCAGGATGTAAAGCAATGCCTAGAAGAGCTGCAGAATTATAGCTTCATTATGGCCTCACCTACCATAAGGTGTTAGACTGGGTCTGCTCAGGGCTGTTTGTGATGCTCCATTCCTGAAGCCTGTTCTGGTTTACAGAACCATCTCAGAAGTCCTTTGGAAACCAGAGCCAGAGTCAAGTTGCAAGCCTGTTTATTAATGATCTATTCCTCAGAGGGACTAAATGAAAACTATCTGTGGAGAAGGACCTCACCAACTGTAAGAATATCAGCTGAGATCATCATATTTCTTATCACACCTGATATTAATTTTGTCTGCCATTTTGCCACAGTGCAGTACATTGCTGATGTGTTTCTGTAAAGCAAGCTGGAAAAAATGGCATTATTCTATGCTGTTCTTGGCCTTTTTGCAGTGGAAATGTCTTTCCAAACCACCTAGACCTTTAATTAGCTTCATTTAGCAGCCCTAAGGATTAGCCAGCTCACAAAGAAACCAAGCTTCCCATATAATAGTCTCTAGTTTCATTAAGCTTTTTGGAGGCAAGAATTTATCATATTATATGTATTTATCATGTACATATATATCATGTATACATATATATATATATATAATGTGTGTATATACATATATATGTATTTATCATATGATATGTGCACTGCCAGACCAAGTCTCCCTAACCTAGTCAATCTCCAGTTTTCTAGATGAACTGTTTACTTATTAGCCAACACTGTAATTTCTCCTAGATCTTCTATCACTCTTATAATGCATGTATTCTAGCTTTAAGTGTCATAAAGAAAAAAAAAAAGAGAGAGAAAAAAAAATCCCCAGACTAAATGTCTCTTATGAGACCTACAGGGAGCCAGAAATTCACAGGATGGAAACCCAGATGTTCCAAGTCTCATCCTGTGTCTTAAGCTCCAAGACTACAAAGCCAAGAGACATCTTTGCCATCAACCTCCCCATGATGCTGGCAGCTGTTCTTTGATGGAAGTTTTCTTTCCAGTGTGTGGTCTTCAAGGTTTCAGAAAGAAAACTCAGGCAACATACCGAGAAAAGGGCTCATATGTCACCTCCCAGGGGGATCTGTACAGTCCCTGCCTCTCTGCATGCCTCTGCTAGGAGTGAGAGAAAGCTGCTAGTAACAGTGCCTATGAAATCTGGCAACAAGCCTCCACTTTCAAGTGATGCAACCTCTTCTAAAATATCAGTGCAACCTAGGAAATTAGCTTTTGGGTAAGGAGTAGCTGCTAAAGTTGAACCCCTGCAAGGCTGCAGTGGTGGCACTCAGGTAATCTTCCAGAGACACAGCCAAGGCAGTTTATCCTTTTCCCTGTGAAACTCACAGCCCACAGAGGTCAGAGTACCATGAAGCACAGGGGTCCAGCAGGACTCCCCTCCGAGGGCAATGAGCAGAAAGCTTTGAGTTCTAACTTGTGGTTTTTCATCTTCATCTTCCTGCTCTCTTAGGTAAGAATCTACAAAAACATGCATTCCCAGGAGAGGATTTAACTTAAAGACTGAGGCATATTAAGGAGATATTTGCTTTTCACTGGTCTCACATCTTTTCCATGCCCTGACACTCCTGGTACTTCCCACTGCAGCACTACAGCTCCAATCCAGCCATGCCCTACCAGCAAGCAGGAAAAGTGGGAGCTATTAGCTGTCCTGGGAAGCATAAAGTCAGATTGTAGGTTTACCTCTGCCCTTTGTCCTGACATAAGAATGTGAAGGCATGAATGGGCGATGGCAACCAAACACTTCTTTTGTCATTAGGACTATCCCTGCCTGGTTAGTGCAGCCACCTCTTACAGACTGCAGCCCAAAGTGATGATGACAAGTGGGCATCAGCTGGTGAGAAGCACAGCTATCTACCCAATGCATGAATTGGGCTGCCCTGAGCATACCAGAGCTGGGAATACAGTCCCTTCCCTGCCACCACTCTGAAATGGAGGTCCTAATTTTCCAAAACAAAATCCAGAGATCGAGCTGTGTCTATGTCAGCGCCTGTATTGCCCCTGTGAAACACACAGGCTCTGCTGCTCTAGGGCAGTGCAGACCCCAGAGTCCCTAGTGAGAGCTGGGCAGAAAGGCTCATCCAGGAATTACTGACCTCCCAGAGAAGATCAGCTCCTGTGGATGGCTTTCCTCTGAGTGAAAAACCTTTCCCCTGAAAAATGTTTCCATCTCTTTTTTCTCCTCACCAGAAAAGCCCTGCTTTTAACAAAGCCTTGAAGGGAGAGACAGAAAAGGGCTGGACATGTCAAAAGCTACTATTATTACTGCCTTTATGTGGCAGGCACAGAGGAAGGTGGCTGTTTAAATTTCTAGGACAGACAGACAATGATAGGTAGCAGATGGATGGACGGGCTCCTGCTGGGAACAGACAATGAATTTAATTTCCTTACAGCATCATCTGCTGCAGAAGGGAAATGATACTGCAGTCCGTGTGCCAAGTTCCCTTCCCTGGCATGGATCCTGCTCAGGCTGGACTCTCCCACAGCATAGATCTTTATGGACTAAACAGGAAGGGAAAAGGGCTGACTTACAGCGATTGTCTTCACAATCCATTGCCAGTAAAAAACCTAACAGGAAAAAAAGACCGGCTCGCTTTCTGCAGCGCCAGGAGAGGCTTCCACAGCACCAGTCCCTCAGGTCACCTTACGGGTTTGTGCAGGAATCACTTTTCTCCTCGCTGAAGCAGAAGCTCATTGAGAGAAAGTTAGCGAGCCCCGAGCGGCGCAGGCAGCTGCGCTTTGCGGCAACCACAGCGCGGCAGGCAGTGCCCGAAAGGGGACACCCCGCGGCTCCTCGGCCACAGCCTCCCCCCTCCTAGTGCAGGAGCTGGGGATCCCGCAGCCCACCCCAGTCCTCTTAGCTGAGGAAAGCTGATGAGAAGCCCTAGGGCTACCTTCCTCCCGTCTGCCAGCAGTCCCTTGCTGTCCCCCACCTCCCCGCACGGTCACGTCCAGCCACCTGCAGTCAAGGTGAGATGAGAGAGCCAAGAAAAGGGGGAGGGCAGAAGTTTGCTTCAGTTATCCCGGAGACTGCAAGGCTTTAAAAATTCTGTTGCCAGACTGAAAATGGCTTTAGAGCCTTTCAATGGTATATTTTAAGCTAAGAACGCCGTTCTGGCTCTCACTGAAATAATGCCTATACATACACACATAAATATCTCCAGGCTGCAGCCAGCCCCATCCATCCCCATTCTGCAGCTCCCTTTTAGCTCCAATATCCTGGCAAGCAGCCCAAGACTTTTCAAGTGATGCATTTGAGAAAGATCGGTTGTTTAACTAGAAGAAAAATAATTCCCTGGGCTGGGGGAAACAATTCAACAATGAAGACTAACATAATCCACCTTTGCCTGCATTTTGGCTGCAGGTTGTTTCATAAATTGAATATTTGCAGAGTATAAAGCTGGTGAGTGCTCCTGACCAGGGCTTCAGCTGGAGAACACATCATCCTCACTGTGGCTAGTTGGGCTGTCCTTTTGAGGCTCTAAATTCTCCCATAAAGCCTTCAGGGTTTCTTCCCCATGCATTTTGTGCTGTTAGGATTCAAATCATCTGTCTCACCTGAAACCTGAGAACCAAATCCATCTCCCACTGTGGCCCTTGCAATGCCACTGATTGCTCCCTGGAAGAATCCCAAGTCTCAGGAGTAGCTAGATACCAACTCTGAATCTTAGGGTGTTCCCTGATATTAAAAGTGCAAATAAATACATACATACATAAACAAATAGCAAAAAAAGCACTCCCCTTAATGAGAACAGTTAAGTCCTTCAGCTCCAGAAAGTATTTTAGCAGCCAAGAAACTGACTCTAACAAACCCAGAAATGCAGAACTAGATAAGGCTGAAGGCAAGATGTGAGAGGGTACAGAGGTAAGGGAATCAATCCCTGTGATAGGACAAGGAGCAATGGACGTAAGTTGAAGCACAAAAGGTTCCACCTCAACACAAGGGGGAAGTTCTTTACTGTGAGGTTCACAGAGCACTGGAACAGGCTCCCCAGAGAGGTTGTGGAGTCTCCTTCTCTGGAGACTTTCAAGGCCTAGATCTGTGCTAGACTGCGTGGTCCTCCTCTGGCAGGGGAGTTGGACTTGATCTGCCTTCCAACCCCTGACATCTTGTGATCCTTTAAACAGGCAGCCCCAGTTGAAGTCTTTTGCAACCTGTTCCAAGAATGATGCCTCTGACTGATCCCATTCCTTCCCATCCAGCACTTCTTCTCAAGTCCCCAGAACAACACGCATCACAGTATCTGCCATCTGCAGCCCAATCATCTAGCCTGGCCAGCCAGACAACAGTAGCTCTTACTCATGATTCCTACTGGTAAAGAAGCTAACAGGATGCTTTCTGCAGGAGGTACACAGAGGGAGTAAGAGAAGCAAGTCTGAGCTTAAAGATGCACTTACAATGCATACACTCCCCAGTATGACACAACAGTTACTGAGCATTCACCTGAAAGGCTCCTGCCACATCACAGTGATCTCTCAGCAGCCCAGAGTTGAACCCTAAGCTCTCATCTTGCCCCATTTGCAGGGACAATGGTGAGGTCTGTTGTCAGTGCACCTGGATCCTTGGAGTACACCTGCAGAAGCAGTCACAGCTAAGATGGATCTCATGACCCAACTGCTGTGATCTGCTCCACTCCAGTGATAGCTTTTACATGCTGCAGTTTAATTACCTACAGACATTTTGTTCCTCAAAGATCAAAGCCAGCTACTAAACTGCTAGTGGTAGGGACTGCTTCCATTTGCAGCAAAGTTCACAGCATTTTCTACTTCCCATCCCTTTGTCCATGTTCCCATAGACACCTCTCAATGAGCATCCAATATCAGCATCTAAAACAAGAGAAGGTCCATAGCTGTTCAAAACTATTTGCTCTTCTTCTCTTCACACATCACCTAATCATTTGCTCCCACTTTTGCTTTTCAATGAAGAGAATAAGGGCAAGGTCAAAGAAATGAGATGTGAAGAGTGACCTTCCTTATAAACTCTGTAGGCAAAATAAAATGAGGCTGAGCAGTAGATTAGAAAGTACCTGCCAGAGCTGCCCTCCTAGGTCACCTGGAACCACAAGGGAGGAATTGCAGCTATTGCCATGGCAATTCTGCAGACTCTGTTTTATAATAACCTCAAGGTACTCCTGAGTCTATAGTGCTGGAAGTGAAAATGGGTGAAGCAGAACCTTATGTCCTGCCACTGATTCTCCTACCTGAAGAGATTCCAAGGTTCTCTGGGGAAAAAAATACCTGCATTCTTCAAGTGGTAGCAAACACAAAGGACAGGAATGCCTAGATCCTTCTCATAGCTCTCATTCTTACTAGAATGACAGAGAACTTTGGGGTAACCTGCAACCCAAATCCTCTACAGTACATGCATCATGAGCCAGTCTGAGGTGAAGGAGTGCCTCGCTCCTTCATGGACCCCAACCATTTTAATAAAGGAACTGAACAACATTGACTGTAGCTGCAAATACTCTCACTTCTCAAGTGGTTTTAAAATTCTCTTGCTCAGTACAAATAAGATCTTTAAACTTGCAAGTTGAAGTGATTCATCTTCATGATGCCAGCTGCTGACCACGGGGAAAAGGTCACTGCTATTACTAATGACAGCATCCCAGTAGATTATCCTCTTTTAGTGTTTTCCCTCTTTAATTTCTTCCTTCCACAGAAGGTCAAGCATCACCTCACCTCCTGGGAGCAAAGACTGCTAACATTTCCTCTTTGCATTAGGAACAATTAATGGAAACAGCAGTAAATCACCTTTCCTGTTCCCATGCAGAAAGCAAAGATGATCTGCTTGTCTGGAGCTGCAAGACAAGGGAAAGAATCTTTCTTTTGCACATAAAACTCAATTTTGATTCACAGCATTATCGAAAGTCATAGTCCAAGATATTTTCCCCACTAAGTGGAGAAGGATCTGGACTAGAGGACCTCTGGAGGTCCCTTCCAACCCAGACCATTCTATAATTCCATGAATCTATGATTTCCATTCCTACCTTGCAGGAGGTGCTGTTGGGAGGTTTTTGTGTGGCATTGTTAGGAATGTCACATCAGCATTTCACTGTACAAAATCACCACACTGGATGGTCTCACAGACTTGAAGAAGAATGTAAACAACTTAGGGTCTCCATGTACAAGACAAAGTACAAGTGGTGAAATCCAAATCACATGGTTGACTGAGCTCATATGGCAAGGCCTTGGCACAGGTGGAGTGAGGATAACTCACTAGGACACCCTCTCACCTTCCAAACTTGAGAAGCCCATCACTTTTTCTGGAGTTAGATCTGTAGCAGGATGAGGGATGGGACAGGACAACTCCTGCCTGTGCAAACAGATGAAGAACACGATAATGCTGTTGGTCTGCACAAGAATGAAACGTGAATATGTGGCCAACAAGTGACGGAGATGAGATATATCCAGTCCCTGTTTCCTTTTCCAGACACATTCTGAAGTCAACAGGTGACAGAGAAGACAAATTCAGGCACATATTGGAACCAAGGGGAGGTGCAAAAATTTTTAAGTCTCCGGCAAAGAGCAGTGATAACAGTGGAGTACAGATGACATCTGTGGAGCAGTGCAAATGAATCTCCTTCTCTCTCAGATATTAGTGTATGCCACAGATTGGCAATCATAGAATCACAGGATTGATTCAGTTGGAAAAACCCTCCCAGATCATACGGTCCAACCATCAACCCAACACCACCATAGTCACTAAACCACATCCCCAAATGCCATGTCCACTCCACCAGGGATAGGGACTCCACCACCTCCCTGCCAGCCTGTTCCAATCCCTGACCGCCCTTTTGGTAAACAATTTTTTCCTAATCTCCAAATTAATCCTCCCCTGGCACATTTTCAGGCTATTTCCTCTCATTCTGCCACTTGATATCAGGGACAAGAGACCAACCCCCACCTCAGTGCAACCTGCTTGAAACCCTGTGCCACTGTTCATTGCATGTTTTGAAGCAAAAAATAATGGCTCCGCTTGTATTTGATCAGGGTTTTTGTTGTTGTTGTTGATATAAGGCATTTCATTTGCAAAAAATGTGGTAGGACATAAGATCAACACAGACTTAGACAAAGGCATATTTAAATAGGTTATGTTTAAATAGCATCTAAGTAGGTGACAGGTTGGGTTTAACATGTTTAAATAGGCTATTTACTGCCTATCAAGTTTAGCACTTAATCAAATGGGTTGCTTGGCAGTTATAGAATGTGTCCCCAGGGCAAGAGGAGTCAGACAGAAGGTAGAAATACTGCCTTTTCCCTTGCTTCTATGGTGATCAAGTTGCACATTGATTTTTCACAAATGCATTGGCTGTTCAAGGAAACCAGGAACCTCATTTGCCCAGAGATGCTTTATTAATTTTTTTTTCTATGTGCATATCATTCTTAAAATCAGCTTTTAGCTATATCAGCTGGCAAACAGAGTAGTCCTGCAGCCCTAGTGCTGATGCCTGCTCATTTCTCAAGCGCAAGGCAACCTTATCACAGAACCTTACAGGTTAGAAGGGACCTCTATAGATCAAGTCTAACCCCTCTGCCAAGGCAGGATCCCCTAGGGTAGTTCACACAGGAATGCATTCAGGTGGGTTTTGAAAGTCTTCAGAGAAGGAGAATCCACAACCTCTCTGGCAGCCTGCTCCAGGGCTCTGTCACCCTCACTATGAAGAAGTTTCTCCTCATATTGAGGTGAAACCTTCTATATTTAAGTTTGTATCCATTGCTTTTTATCTTATTACTGTGTGCTACCAAAAACAGATAGGTCCACTCCACTTGACACCCACACATCAGACAGTTGTACTGATTGTACACATTGATCAGATCTCCTCTCAGTCTTTTCAAGACTAAACAGCCCCAGGGCTCTCAGTGTCTCTTCATAGGGGAGATGCTTAAGTTTCCCAATCATCCTTATGGCTCTCTGCTGGACTCCTTCCAGCAGGTCCCTGTCTCTCTTGAACTGGGGTGCCCAAAACTGGACACTGTATTCCAGAGCAGAGTAGAGAGGAAGAAGAACCTCCCTAGCGCTGCTGGTGACACTTTTCTTGGTGCACCCTGGATGCCATTGGCTCCCTTGGCTACAAGGGCACATTGCTGCCCATACAGAACTTGCTGTCCACCAGTACTCCAAGGTCTCTCTCCATGGAAAGTCACTCCATGGAGTGTTATCTGTCCTCTCAGTTTCATCACTGCTTTACTATATCTAAGGATGCAGAGCAAAGAGTTGATTATTGCTTCTGCTTTTCTGATTTTTTTTTTTTTTTATGTTGGAGAAACTGTTTTGCAAGGCAGTTGCAAACTACCTTCAATTAGAAAGAGTATCTCAAAGTACTGAAAAGTGACAAAGTTTTTAGGATCTGTGCATCTCCCTTCATATATGATTTCCCCATAATTCAGCTAATCAGAAACTAACACCATCATACAACGCTGCAGCCACAGAATCACAGAAAGCATCTGCTTGGAAGACACCTCCAAACTCATCCAACCCAACCCAACCCTGACACCCAAAAAAGTCCCTCCCCAAGCTTTCTTGTAGCCCCCTTCAGACACGGGAAGGCCACAATAAGGTCTCTTCAGAGCCTTCTCTTCTCCAGACTGAACAACATCTCAGTCTGTCTCCATAGCAGAACAGCTCCAGCCCTCTGATCATCTGTGTGGCCCTTCTCTGGGCTCGTTCCAGCATGTTCATATCTTTCTTGTAATTAGGGCTCCAGAACTGGAACAGTGCTCCAGGTGGGGTCTCACCAGAGTGGAGTAGAGGGGCAGAGTCCCCTCCCTCGCCCTGCTGGCCACACTTCTCTTGATGCAGCTCAGGCTCTGGTTGGCTCTCTGGTCTGCAAGTGCACACTGCTGACTGGTGTTGAACCCCAAGTCCCTCTCCCCAGGGCTGTTCTCAAGCCAGTCACAGTCCAGCCCATATCAGTGCTTGGGATTGCCCCGACCCAGGTTTGCTACTATCAGACTTCATGAGTAAATACTGTTTTCCTCTCCTTTCTTTGGGATTGTTTTGAGGGCTGATACTCAAATAATGAGGCATTTAAAAAACTTTCAGCCTACTGGAACTCACGCATTTCAGATACTTAGCTAACCATGTCCTTTTGATCCCCTCTCACTGGGAAGGGAGGTGGATTTGAAAGACAGTGTAACTGTTTATTAAAATCATCTTTTTCTCTGAGGCCAATTCAGTTTCTTTTACACTCTGCAGAGCAACAACCTCAAAACTGGCAGATGAGAACCTGAGCTGCCTGCCTTGCTCAGGGAATTTGGGTTTCATAGTTGTCTTATAAATACTTTGTCTTATTTTAAAGCATGTGAAAGACTCTGAAGAGACATAGCCACTCAATCTCTGTGACAGAACACAAATAGTAGACCATGGACTATAACAAGAGCCCCACAGTACCTTGACCAGGTAGCACACTGGTAGGGAACCGGACCCTAGCCCATCACTGCCATGCCCTGCAGCCTTGAATGAGACATTCATTTTCCTTTACCTTGAGTTTATCTCCTTAATCGAGATTAGTGGAATTCTCCATTTCAGAGAGATACCTGCACAAAAAGGGTTGTCAGTGTCTTCTGACATCAAATGACCTTCATGCAGAGTGAAGATTCCTCTGCATGCAGAATCTGGTTCCATAGTTTAGCAGATGCCTTGGGAAACTGATCTTACTTGCAGGTGTTGATTCCACTATCATTTCTCCTCTCTAGGTTTTGCCTCCCCGCATTCTCACACAGAAATGGCCTTTAAAAAACCCAAACAAACAAAACCCAAAATGAACAAAACAAAACAAAAACAAACAAACAAAAAAAGATGCAGCACCTCTCATGCAGCTTCAGTTCAGCCCAAAGATCACACTGAAACAAGAGACTGACTGAAAGCTTCTCAGGTCACCTAGCCAAGGTCAGTGTCCCCGCTCAGGACCCCAGAGCCAGAGGGATGTCAGGCACCATCATCTTCCTCTTGCTCTCTTCTCTAGCCCTCATTACACCATGAAGCATCCCTGCAGGTGGTGGCACACCACTCTCCTGGTGAGAGGCAGGTGATGCTGTGCTCTTAGCCAAGAGCAGTCTTGCTTTGCTGTATTGCCTTGAGCCTGCAGCGCCTTGGAAAGTTTGTAGAGCTGCCCTTGGAAGGTGAATCAGACAAAGCTGCTGTTTGCCAGTACCTGTTGTGAGGCATCTCCCTTAGTCTAAATCTACAAGCTATTGGACACTGGGCCAGGTTTTGGCAGGGTTGCTGCTGCTCAGGCCATAATCTCTGCCTCCCATTTGTTCTCATTTGCTCTGGTGAGCAGAACTTGTGACAAATCTGTGGCAGCACATCCTTCAAAGGCCAGCAGCCAGAGAAACAAACCGGGCTACCAAATAGTTCAGTAGCAAGTCTCAAACAAGGAAGAAAGGCATCTGAGTCCTTGAAATGTCTGTTTCATTTCCAGGGATGGGAAGGGAAGCTAAAGTTACTTCCCTGAGTGCAAAGCTTGAACTTGCTGCCTCAGAGAAGATCCAAGATGTTTGGGATTGCCTAGGGAGGAAGGAGTGAGTAAGCAAGGCTGAACAATAGGAAATGGAGACATTGCAGCAGAAAAAAAAAAATGAGAGAGAGAGAAAGAAAAATAAGAAAGGAGTAATGGGAGATAATCCCTTTTGCAACCCAGCAGGGTTCCAGCAGAGTGAGGCAAGGAGAGAGCTCTCCTCTGAAGAGTTATGCAAACAAGCACTGGACTTCAGGCTCCTGGGCAGGGAGGTGTGTCTAGAAAGACCTCAGAACTCAATCTAGCTGCAAGTTCTATAATTTAAGCGTGAGGCTTCCCCTCACGCTTAAGTGAAAGCTACCAGCCCTATCTGCCCTGATTTAAACTACAGAAACCTCTTCAAGAGGCTGTAATCAGTGACTGAGAGAAGCCTTTGCAAAGTTGTCTCACTGCATCCACATTTACACCTACAGGGTTCCTCCCTTTCCTAGCTGGGTTATTTGTTGTCATCTTCATATAATGCAGAGATAAAATGTCCTGACTTGGCAATATAACCTATATCTGACTGAGCAAATTTGGCCTTTGTATTAAGGTAACCAAAACACTGTACAATTCCTAGGTGAATATTAATTCCTTTTTACAGCAAAGCAAGGGTGCACAAAGACATTTGTCCCAGCATAATTAGATTTCAAGAGTGGGTTTAAATAAGCTTTGAGCTTCCAAACAGCTGGGGAAGCCAACATTTTTTTACCTCTGTGCCTTGTGACAATAAATAACTTTAACGCCTATCCTTCCACACAAAATTCTCACCTTCCCAGGGCCAAGTGAAGAGTGTATTTATGTTATTGATAGAAAAGACAGCTCAGTCTGCCACTTGGTTTTAAAGGATCCACCTGAGAGCAATAGATCCCCTTCAGGTCCATGTCTCAGCCTGCACATGACTGCCACTATCACAGCCAGCTGCACCTCCCCTCCACAAGAGATGGAGACCTTTCAGGCAACAGTGCAGGCTCAGGCCCTTGACCAGCCAACACTATTAGTCTTTCCAGATCACAGGGGAGCTCTGCATGACCTTCATCACAGATCTGGGAGGGGGTAGGAATGATGATAAAAGAGACATCCTGCATGCAAGCTGAACACAGCTCACAGGTATCTGCTGACACTGAAGGGGAGAGCTGCAGAGCTGCATGTTTGGGCTTGCAGGCATATCTCAAGTGGGATTTTGATGGGATGGGGAATACCTCCGAACAAGCCCATTATTCTCCCCATTTCATTATCTAACGGTCCCTGGCTGTGCAGCAACTGTATAAAGAGTTTAGGGGCTGACTTAATTTGCAGAAGATTACATCTGGGTAGCTGCAAGAACAGGGCTGCGATTTCTCTTAAGTGACACAGCAGCAGCTGCTCAGCCCCAGCTCTGAGGTAGCTCTAGCCCAAAGGAAAAATGAGGCAACTCATTTACATTAGTGGCTTTTTTGCTTTGGGAAGAAAAATAAACTCAGCTAGTACAGCAGGGCAAACACTCCCTGGCACATACCTAGAAAGGTCCCCCAGTTCAAGAGGGACATAGAAATGCTTAAGAGAGTCCAATGCAGAGCCACAAAGATGATGAAGGGAAAGGAACATCTCTCTTACGAGGAGAGACTGAGGGAGCTGGGGCTCGAGCTTGGAGGAGACTGAGAGGTGAGCACATTAATGTTCATAAATATGTAAGGGTGAGTGCCAAGAGGCTGGAACCAGACTCTGCTCAGTAATGCCCAAAGACAGGTGGAAGTTGAGACGCAGGGAGTTCCATGGATACATGAGGAGGAATTTTTTCACTGTGTGATGGTCTGAGAGTTCCCTGCCACCCCCACACTTTTGAAATCATCCAGACCAGACTCAGCTGGCTGGAAGTTAATGAATGAAGCTTTATATTTACAGGTTTGCACAATATACAAGCAAATATTTGCAATATATTACAAATATTTACAGCTATATGCAGTAAAAAGGTAACACAGAAACATCACAACCCTCCTAGAGATCAGTCCCCAAGAGGGGTTCCCAACCACCCTTTCACCTTCCCCCACCCACCAATCTTATCCCAGGATCTGTCTTATGTGTCAGGTAAACAGGGAAGATTGCCCACTGCGGCTTAGAAGAAGAAATTGATTACACAGAATTGGGTTACACAGATCCAGCTAGAAGCCAAGGAAAGGGAGAGACCAACAGCCAAAGCTCAGACCCAAGAGGCTCTGTCTTATCTATGCTTGCATTCTTGCTTTTGTGTCTGTCAGCAAACCTATGAGCAAAGCAGACACCACCAATGTTTTTCTCTCTCAACTTATAATCTAATTTCGCTTATTAATATTATTAAAATATTCCAGTTAGCCTCAAACTAACACAGAGGGTGACAGAAGACTGGAACATGCTTCCCAGAGGGGTGGTGGAGCCTCCTTCTCTGGAGATGTTCCCTGAGTGTGTTCTTGTGTGATCTGGTCTAGGTGATCCTGCTCTGGCAGAGGGGTTGGGCTGGACGAGCTTTTGAGATTCCTTCCAGACCCTGACACGCTAAGACTCTGTGAAATGGCAACTGTACAGTATTTCTGAGGAGCAGGAAATATTTCCATGGATGTCACACATGAAAAAAGTAAGTCCAAACAAAGGCATTCTGCTATAAAGTCCTTCTGTTCTAGGTAACCAAAACACTCCGTGCATAGCCATTCCGACCTTCAAGATGATTCACACAGGAGTATGTGTGCACACATGCACAGCTTTGAGGTCTAACTCTGACCAAGGAACACTTGCCTTGTTTAGCTGCTGGTTTGTGCAAAGACAAACAAGTTATTTCCTTCTCGTGAACCTGAAAGGCAGCTACCTGACAGCCTCAGAGAGACATGTCTGAGCAAAAGTGCCATCCAAATGGTCTGAATTGTGCAATTCTGTTAAACTGTCCTCTGGCCATAACCTCCACTGAGAGCAAGGTGTGCTGGTTTGAACTACTTGGAGGATTTGAATGAGAAATTAGGCCATAGGCTGCGAAAGGAAAACACTGATGGTGCTACTTCTCTCATAGCTTTACTGAGAAAGAAAGAAAAAAAAATGTTTAAGAATTGAAACCCAAATATAGATAAGTCAGACAGTGAGAGGGTTTCTGACCGCTCTGGGCTATGGGTGCTCCTGCATGGCTTTCTCCTTTCATAGCTGAATCTGAATAATCCCACTAACTTCTTTTCCTGCTGCTAACCCCCATGGCCGATCTACCTCTGCCTATCTGCTGCACAAGCAGATGGTGAGATAAGACTGGGAAAAGAGGGAAGGTGGTAGGGGTGGCTAGAGAACACTCTTAGGGATTTTGATCTCTGGGAGGGGCTGTGGTGTTTCTGTATTACCTTTTCACTGTATATATCTGTAAATATCTGTTATACATTGTAAATATCTGCTNTCTTGATACACTTCAGAGGTCTTCAGGATCATGCATTTCACTTTTAAAAAGTGGGAAACAAAAGTAAGAAAATAACAAACCTACTGAAAATAACCAATCTACAGATGGGCAACAGCAAGGAAAGCACTGATCCTAGCTAATAATCTTCAGTGTACTATATGAGACCTGCTTAAGAAGACAAGTTGAGAGAGCCAGGTAGTAACTCAACCCTGCTGACTTTTCTGTTCTTATTCCTCTGCTCTCCCTGAATCCCTCAGCCAAGCCCTTATCACTCCTCCCTCAGCAACCTCTTAGACAGGAGTAGGTCAGAAAGGAAAAAAAAAAAAGGTTAATTCCTTCATGAAGGAAAAAGAGAAGAGGAAAACAATTAAGTCTAATTGAGTTTGGAACTGTTCAGCCATTACTTAGTTATTTGAAATTAATTTTCCCCCCATCTGTTTCCAGTTCTGGGGACATCAGCCCACATGAGAATATCCTGAAGTGAATCAGCACAGGATGAAGTTTTGCCCCTAGGACTAGCATGAGTACAGGAGGGTTCAGCTCTCTGCACAGGGCAAAGCAGAGAGCTCAGGCTTTTACCAGCACAAAAACGGCAGCCACCTGCCATCAGACCACCTCAGAAAGACCAAGAAGCAGGAGATGGGTAACACACTACACTGATTTGTTGAAACTGAATCACATCAAACCATTCTAATTTCTTTTTAATGGAATTATCATAAGTCTTGTGGGTGAAGAGGCATGAATATTTATGAATCTTGACTTTAAGAGGTGTCTGTTGCTGTCCCATTGGTGGTGCTATAGATAAGCTATGGAAACTTGAACAGCTAGATCTGTGATGAGGCAGAAAAGGATGGAAAAGGCAGACTCCAGAAGTAATTTCCAATGCTTCAAAAGGCACTATCTGCATATGGCAGTCCTGGTCTGTTTCTGTTGGAGATTTCTGGTACAGAAGGGGACAAAAGATCACAGAATGTTAAGAGGTTGAAAGAAACCTCCACATATCATCCAGTCCAACCCTCCTGCCAAAGCAGGACCATCTAGGGCAGGCTACACAGGAATGCATCCAGGTGGGTTTTGAATGTCTCCAGAGGAGACTCCACAATCTCTCTGGGCAACTCGACAGTTGAGACGGAACCTCCTGTGGTCTAGCTTGTACCTGCTTTACAAAAGGGACAGCCCCTCAGGAAATCCAGTTACTGTAAAGTTGGGAAGAGCTGTGAGCTGGTTGTGGTGCAGAAAAAAATCAAAACAGTTGTTAGGAAAGTACTGAAAGATTTAAACAATGTAATTCAATAAAGGACAAGTAAACAAGGTCTGAATTTCACTGGGAATAATTCACTGGCATCAAGGCAAACTGGACAGTGACAGGCCAAGCAGCAGAGCTTGAACAGGTAGGATCATGAGTTAGGGAGGTTGGACAGCTGCTGTGAAAAGGCAAACACCGTGCAAAGCTGCAGAAACCCTGTGCTGCCCAGAAGATACAATTAGAAAGTCTTTCTCTTTACCCAAGCCCTGCCAGAATCTTGTATCCAGTTCTGAAAGCACAGCTCAGAAATATATAGGTGAACTGCAGACAAAAATGGTCAGAGGTATAGAAAATGCATTATAGGAAAGGATGAAACAGAAGCTATTCAGCTTGTAAAGAAAGGAAAGGAAACAACTTAATGGTCTGCAACTAAAAAGATTACTATATAAAAAAATAGTTTTGTTCTGTGGTGGTCTGGGCAAGAATTAATGGGCTTGGACTGCAGCAGAAGAAATTCAGAGACTAATCTTAATATTTAACAGAGCAAAAGGGAGAGAGAACAGAGATTGCTCATGCATGAGAGATCTGGATCCTCCAGCCATCAAAATCTTCCAAGAACAGTTTAGAAAGGCATATAGCAGGGGCACAGCGACACAAGTCAATCCTGCCTTTAAGCAGGAAGAAAGGTACAGCCTCATGGCCTTTCCAACCCAATTTGCTGCAACTTCTGTGGCTTCTATTGTTAGCACTTGCCTCACTAAAATGGAACAGTTTCTCATCTTCCCTGAGCATACTTTGTCAAAGACAGAGCAAAGAAAAAAAAAAAAAGGCATTTTAATTGGATTCTTCTCCATTCACCTCCAGTCCATTTCCCACAAAACATAAGAAGTCAAATCATCTCTTCCTGACCATGTTCTCCCATGAGGCTTTTGCAGAGAGGAAAGAACCCAAACCCATTTCAAAAAGCAATCTTACTTTTTTTATTGAAAGGAATGTAATTAAAAAAAAAAAAAAAGCAGCTCTTTTCCCTACTGAAAAATAAAGAGGTGAAAGAAGGAGCAGCAGACAGGGTTTAGGGATGCACCTATCTTGGAACCCACCAAGAGAGCAGCGATGCTGAGTTTGGAGAAGAACATGGGCTTGTGTGATTAACAACTCAGAGCAGCACTGCAAATTGGTGAAGGTTCTGAAGTATAGCAGACTCCTCTAACCAGTGGAAGCTCTCCTGGTTTAGGTAAGCAGAAAGTAATTTCTTTCTCAGGTAAATTCAGCTCAGGTTTTTCTGAAGGCTGCAAAATTGTCTTCAGAAAGAAAAATCTCCTGAGTAGCAACTTCAAATGGATCATTCAAACATTTTCCATTTGCACATCCATTTGCAACAAGCAAGGGGGTTTAGTAACGTATTTATTACAGGAAGAGAGGTGCCAATTTCAAACTAGGGGGGGAGATTTTTCTAGAGGAAGAGGAGAGCCAAGGCTTTTCTTTGAGACAATATGGAATGAATGTTGAAATCACAGAAACATTCAGGTTGGAAAAAAACCTCAGGATCATCAGGCCCAACCTATATCCCTACTCTACAAGGTGCACCCTAAACTATAGCCCCAAGAACTGCATCCAGACAACTTTTAAGCCACCCCCCTGGGCAGCCCATTCCAATGCCTGACTACTCTTGCTGGGAGAAGTTTTTTTTCCTAATGTCCAGTCTAAAACTACCCAGTGGCAGCTTGAAGTCATTCCCTCTTGTTCCATCATGAATTACCTGTAAGAAGAGATCAGCACCAACCTCTCCACAATCTCTTCTCAGGTAGCTGGAGGCAGTGATGAGGTCTCCTCTCAGCCTCCTCTTTTTCACACTAACCATCCCCAGCTCTTTCAGTCACTCCTCATAAGATTTATTCTCCACATCCCTTGCCAGCTTTGTTGCCCTCCTCTGCACTGGCTCCAGCTCCTTGATGTCTGTCTTGCAATTAGGTGCCTAAAACTAAACACAACACTTGAGGTGTGACCTCACCAGAGCAGGGTACGAGGGGAGAATCACCTCCCTGCTTCTCCTGGATGCAGCATTTCTAATTCCAGCCAAGATGACATTGGTTTTCTTGTCCACCTTCCATGTCAATTACAACCCCCAAAATGTTGCCATGCAAGCTCTTTGCAAATACTGACTTCATGTGTCAGCTGCTCAAGAAGAATAATCTCAAACTTCTATGTGTATAGCAATTCTGCATTTGGCTCTATCTGACTCCATCTAAACTCCTTTTTGCCAATATTGATCTGAGAAGGCTGGTAAGAACAGTAAATAAAGCAAACTGAACTATAAGAGGAAAAAATTAGGAATAGGATGGGAACCAAACCCACGTGAGAGTTTATCTGCCATCACTCTTCCAAACTGCTCCCAGCAAAATCCATGATCCTGGAGGATATTGAAAACTCTCATGCAAGCACAGCTCACAGCCGTCAATCACATTTTCTGGGCTAGGCAGAGGCTTGGTCTGACCATTTTTCCTCTTTCCACCCCTGTTTTGGACGATTGTTGCAGCTATCAGATTTCACCTGCTCTTCTTACTGCTTGACAAAGCTCAGAGCAAAGCTTCAGCTATCAGGGAAGTCAATCAGAAAAAAATCCAAAACCAAACAGTCCTGAGGATTTGGCATCACACCTTGTTCATCAAGTCCTTCTTCCTAGAGTTTATTGGTACTACATGTGGTTTATGCTGGTAGTTTCTAGACACATGTAGCCCTTATGAGTGCTGTCAGGGTCTTGCAGTGCTGAGGAGAGCAGAATCGAGGAGAGCAGAATCAAGGAGAGCTGCTATGGCCAGAGCACGCTAATCATGTCTCTGGTTCCCCTTCATTATTTTCCAACAAAGCCCACAGGGAGGGAGAAAAATGGCTGTCATTTAAGAAGTAAGTTTTCAAGACCTAAAACCTCATGTGCAGGTTATCCCCTGTGCTGTTGTAGCTCCCCAAGGGGAACAGTATAATGCAGGAGGAGAGAAGAATATTCATGACAGCATTATAGTAGTTTACTCAAGAGAATAATCTGCCTGATGCAGTAAATTTTTTAATGGACTGATGAATCATGAGGAAGGATTCCAAAGTATTGCAGGAGATGGGAACAGGCAGCAGTTCATTCAGAGCTTGCCAACAGTGAGCATCTTCTCATGCAACACTTAACTCTGTTCCCAATTGCTTCAACAGGTTTTTAGAACCACAAAAATCACAGAATGTCAGAGGCTGGAAGGGACCTCGAAAGCTCATCCAGTCCAACCTCCCTGTCAGAGCAGGACCACCTGGAGTAGATCACACAGGAACATGTCCAGGCAGGTTTTGAATGTCTCCAGAGATACATTCACTAAACACGTTGCCAGCTGGAGCAAACTGAATTATCCTTTGCTATCAAAGTGAAAATTAAAAAGCACCAGCAAGACTTGTCTAACACCTTCATGTGTTCTGCATCTCTTCCAAACCCATATCACTATCCTGAACAGAAAAAAAAATCAATCCTTCTACATTCTTTTCAGGGCTGTAAGAAGTAACCTTTCTGTTCACTACTTCTAGCTGTAATGTTGCTTGCTTGCAATCTACCAAAAAGACCTTCAATGAAGCAGGAAAATGCTTTGTGTCTCCTTTCCCCTCATGCTCATCTGTCACAAAAACAACATCCAAAGAGAATCTTGCCTGCCATCATGTTCACATGCCCTCAGACTGGTCTAAATGGTCCAGACCATAGGCACCCAAAGCTCCATTTCCTAAGGCTGGCATTGATTTCAGTAAGCCTGCTACCCCCAGTTAAGGACAAGCCAGTGAGTTTATTTGATTGGCCATTCCACATGCTCCTATCTTCAGCCTGAGGTAGCTGTCAAAGACAGATGCAATGGTAGCAGTCTAAATAGATTAGGTTTCTTGAGTCCTGAAAAAAGACAGTTAAGGGAAGTATAAAAATACCCATGAAATCCAGAGTGGCATGGAGAAAGGGAACAGGTACAGACTGTGCAGGCCCTCTCTTTCAAATCAGGACTAAGGGCTATCACACAAATCCATAAAACCAACTTCAAAACCATCTGGAGGAGGTGTTTTGTCAGAAACCTGTACTGTGGCTAAGAAAATTCTTGTTCGGAGTGTTGTGGATGGCAGGAGTTAAGACAGGATAAAAACTGGGCAATTTCACTGAAGAAAAATGTGCAAAGACAGAGACTGCCTTTGATTTATGAGAGCCCTGCACTGCAAACTGCTGGAAGCAAGAATATTTGGAAAACTACCACTATGCTTGCCTGTATGCTGCTGGAAATGAGACACTGGGCTAGACTCAGAATGTTCACTCTTAGATTCCTGTAAAGTTCTGGGGGGGACAAAAGATTGCTGGGAGGGAAAAAAATGTGTTTAGGAAAGAACATTACTGAAGGCTTTCTACACTCTGATAAAAAAATGGCAGAGAAAGAAATGCTACTGTTCCAAAACCTTCAAGTGAAAAAAACCACAGTGTTTACAACCTCCTCCTCAAAATGTAGTCATACTTCTGGTTCCAGTAGTTACTTTGGTGTCATGCCATGTACTCCTCATCACACCGCTGAGCACAGCTTGCTCTGAAGTGTTACTATGCTACACAATATCTGCTTGTTCTTTGTGTGTGCCCTCAAACCAGTCTGCTGGCTTGAGCAACACAAGACACTAAGACAGTTCTGCTCCTTTTAACTCTTGCTTAACCTGGAAAATGAAGAGCTTTGCCCCTTTTCTCTGTGACACCAAGAAAACTGAGTGGGAAGACTTACAGAACCACAGGACATTAGGGGTTGGAAGGGAACTCAAAAGCTCATCTAGTCCAAACCCCTGCCAGAGCAGGATCACCCAGGACAGGTCACATGGGAACATGGCTGGGTGGGTTTTGAATATCTCCAGAGAAGACACCACAACTCCTCTGGGAAGCCTGCTCCAGAGCTCTGTCACCTTCACAGTGAAAAGTTCACATGAAACCTGCTCACATTCACATGAAACCTGCTCTGCTCCAGCTTGCCCCCATTGCCCCTTGTCCTATCACTGGACATCACTGAGCAGAGCATGCCTCTGTCCTCCTGACACTGCTGTTCTTGTTCACATCTTTATAAGCATTAATGAGGTCACCTCTCAGTCTCCTCCTCTCCAAGATAAAGAGCCCCAGTTCCCTCAGTCTTTCCTCAGTCAAGGGAAGAGAACCTACCTGAAGGCATCAGAGCTTATATGAGGAGTTTGTATTCAACTTGCAAGAATTTTGTTGATACAGCAAAGTCAAGGGAAGGAGACCTAGAATGGCTTTCAAAGCCCTGAGAGCTCTGCTGGAAAAGAAGCTAACACATAGCTTGTAAGGAAAACTGTTTCTAGTTAAAAGATTAGACATCACCAAGACCTTGTTTGTACATGGTAACCTCTTACTGATTTAGAAGCACAGCAATCAAAGATAACCTTTAGATTGCAATGGCCATGTAGAAAGCCTGTTGAAATTGAATAGCACCTGCTGCTATTGTTCCTTCAACAACCAGTTTCTTCATAATGAGCATGAACCATCATCATCCAGCATGGGCAAATTACTCTTCCATAGAAGCACTGAGATATTCACAGGACATGAAAAACAAAGGGAAATAAACCCACATCTGATCTTCTTGCAGAAGAAATGATTTTGAGCTGCCTCTGGGCAACAAGTCTGGGCCATTATTTCTCCAGGGTGCGGGAAGATAGAAAGGGTGAAATAATCCACAAGACTTCAAACAATAATGATTTTCTGTACATACAATGGAGTCAGGAGGGCTTAACCTGAATCTCAGATGTCCAAATAATGCTTCCTTTTCTAGCCACCTTTCCAGACATGACTGACACTCAAGCCTGTAAAAACTCTCTCGACTCTTTTAATTTACAAATTTATTCTTAGGAAAACACTTCAGTCATCACTGAGCTGTGATTGCCTCTTGGGTGGCAGACAGGAATTGTCTAACTGTTTAATGCTTGAGGCTGCAGCAAGAAGAGACAGAGCCAAGAGAATCACACCTGGGCAAACCAGCCCAAATCCTCAGGGGTGCTTTGGCTCTAACTCTCAGTGACACCCATGGCAGTTAAGCCCTGAGTAGGTGCAGGGAGCTGTGACAATGCAGTTAATCCAAATTGAGTCTGATCAGCACACAGCTGTAAATGCTGCATCCTCCCCAAGAGTGATGCTCCATGATGGCTTTTGAGGCAGATTCAGCTTTACCTCTCCTGCCAATGACAACCTCTAGACAGACCTATCAAGATGACTGCAGCGCAGTTACCAGCCTCACCACTGCTTTTCTGGTTGGGCTATAATGCAGAAGACTACCCAGTGTACAGCACAAATCTAAGCATTTTCACATCTGTACCAGCACCCTCCAGATCTGAGTAACTCACAGCAAGCTGCCAGCTCCCAAAGCTTCTGCAAGTGTGAAAAATTCAACTAACAGAACAAAGTCTATAGGCAGACGTTATGGGAAGCAAATTCAGGATTACTATGGTAACAACATGGAGAGGATGATGTCTTCGAGGCTGTGACAACATAGGCATTTATGGGAACAGCTAATTGTCTGACTCTGCTCACAGACACCACAACATATTTTCCACTAAATACCTTGGCATTTGAATTTTGCAGCCTCCAGCTACCATTAACATCTTTTGCATTCATGATTTGTGTAAATCCCCAGTTAGGTTTCTAGTTTAAGTTCCCAAACATACATTCGATTTATATTTAATGAGACAGTGCGAGTTAAGTAAATGAGTGCTAATTAATTAAAGCATATGCATAGTGGGCTGTGAGGATTAATTAGTTAATGTTTGCAGAGAGCTTTGAAAAAAAATGTAAAGAACCACACAAACTTGAACGGTGCTCTGGGAGGAAGAAGGAGAGTGAGCTGATGAAGAGGTGCAGAACATTATGTCTAACCTTTAATGAACACCTGTTTAATATCACACATGTTTTGTCACATGGTGACAAGGAAAAAGCAATATAGGAGTTAAAAATCTGCTTTATCAGCTTGTCCCTTGAAAATAAATGGCCCAAATTCCCCAGTTCTGCCTCTCTCAAGACAATGTCACATAACACAACTACCTGGGAGTTCTAATCGACAAACACCTCAATATGAGCAGCAGCGTGCCCAGGTGGCCAAGAAAGCCAATGGCATCCTGACATGGATTAGAAACCCTGTGCCCAGCAGGAGCAGGGAGGTGAGATTGTTCCCTTGTATTCATCTCTGCTGAGACCGTATCTAGAGTACTGTGTCCAGTTTTGGGCACCTTGATATGAGAGAGATGTCAGGATGCTGGAGCAAGTGCAGAGGAGGGCAACGAAGCTGGGGAAAGGCCTGGAGAATAGAACAGCTGGGGCTGGTTAGTTTGAAAAGGAAGCTGAGCAGAGACCTCATGGCTGTCTACAGCTACATGAAAGGAAGTTGTGGAGAGGTTGGTGCTGGTCCCCTCTCACTCATAATTATCAATAGAACAGGAAGGACTGGCCTCAAACTGCAACAGGGTAGGTTTAGGCTGGACATTAGGAAAAAAAAAATTCCCAGCAAGAGTGGTCAGGCATTAGAATGAGCTTCCCATGAAGGTTGTGAAAACACCAACCCTGGATGTGTTTAAAGGTTGTTTGGATGTGGCACTTGGGGATATGGTGTAGAGTACATCTTGCAGAGTAGAAATATGGGTTGGACTTGGTGATCCCAAGGGTCCTTTCCAACCAAAATATTTCAGTGATTCTGTGACCTAGCCAGTCATCCAGAGTTACTGGATGAATAACAAGAAGTGACAGCATGGGCCAAAGGGAGAAGCAATATTTGTGGAGTCTTCAGCACTAGTTTGCTGAGACTCCAAGTGATCTCCAGCTAGATATGGAAGCCAAACTTTTCTAGTACCCCCACCCTTTTCAAGCAGCTCCATCCTCATCCTCAGTACCCAGAGTCTCACAGCCAGCACTGCTGAGTCCCCAGGGACTGTGTAGCCAAGGACAAACCCCTGCTGGCACAGCCTAGGCAGGGTTAGCACCACACGCAGCTTTATACAGGCTGAGTATTCACCTAGAGGTCTCCACGGGTTTTATAGAGAATGCAAAAGTCACTGCTGGCATAGCTGTGTGCTGGCAGTGTCTGAATAAGGGTGAGAGGGTGGCTGCATGGTTGGCCTGCCCTGAGAGAGGCATGTCTGTGTGTGTGAACATGTAGCAAAGCAGGCACTGTATAAACAGCCTTAGCAGCTATGTCCCTCTGCTCCTCCCACTTATCCTTTCTGTAGGGGACAGGGATATTTCTCTCTGCTCAGATAATAAAGCTGGTGGAGCTTTACCAGATTCCTTCAAACAGAAGCTTCATTACTTGGTGCTCTACCTTTGTTAATATACAGGGAAAATATTTTTTTTTAAAATTGAGACTGGAAGAAGCTGCTTGGGTTACCAAGTCCTGACTGTCCACACAGCAACACAGCAAATGTTTAACCCAGAGCACTTGCAGAGCATCTACTGCAGCTCAAGCCACTTTTCCTCTAGGAAACTGCAGTTTACCAGTCAACCACATACTAGAAATATTCAACTGCTCAGGACACCTCATCTTGCCCCTTCCTGATAAAGACACCTAACTATTAAAGGCTCAGTCTCAACAGTCTCAGAACAAATCAACATTTCCCACCACTTGTTTTCTCTGTACTTTTAGCAAAGATCTGCATAGCCTGAAGAATAAATTCACACATGGACTGAAGGGCAAAGGCCAACAGAGAAGCAGCACAAGGTCAGCTTCAGGTGTCCTCCAGCAGCACTGGAAGAGGTGGGGTGTTTCAGATGGTTTAAGGCACTGGTAGCTTTAGGCTGGGTTTGGTTTTCTGGACACATCATTGCTTGAAAACAGCGAGGCACATGGGTGTTGAACTGTCTCTCATAGTTCCCATTTCCCACAGCATTCAGCAAATTCCTGAGCTCAGGATAGGAACTGCCAGTTCCTCTCTGGCCTCAGGATAGAAATCAACACTCCTTTTGCTGCTGCATCCCATTAAACAGAGCTTCCCTCTCCTCCCTCTTTATCTTGATTATTTCAGTTGTTCTTGGGCCCTCTCTGTGTACTTGGAGATCTGCCTGGCAGTGTGAATGAAGAGCAAGAGCACGGAGAGGTCTCTAGTACAGTTTGCCACTGGCAATGAGAAGACAGCTAGGTCAGTGTTAACTCCATTGCTCCCTGGGTTGCCTGCTGCCACCACTCAAGGCCCACAGCCTGGGAAGCCACCATCCACACGCCCCAAGAGCTGAAAGTATTGAATCATAGTATGAATCACAGAACAGAATCATAGAATGGTTTAGGTTGGAAAGGACCTCAAAGATCATCCAGTTCCAACCCACCCTGTGCCATAGACAGGAACACCTCCCACTAGAACAGGTCACTCAAGGCCTCATCCAACCTGGCCTTGAACACCTCCAGGGAGGGAGCAGCCACAACCTCCCTGGGCAACCTGTGCCAGTCTCACCACCCTTGCTGTAAAGAACTTCCTCCTAACATCCAGTTTAAATCGCCCCTTTTCCAGTTTAAACCATTAATTTTCCTCATATCATTACAAGACCTTGCAAATAGTCCCTCCCCAGCCTTCCTCTAGCCCCCTTCAGATACTGGAAGGCCACTCCAAGGTCTCTTCAAAGCCTTCTCTTCTCCAGGCTGAAGAGCCCCAGGTCTTGTAGCCTGTCATCATAGCAGAGCTGCTCCAGCCCTCTGAGCATCCTTGTTGCCTCCTCTGGACTCAATCCAACAAGTCCTTCTTGTGTTGGGGGTTCCAGAACTGTGCACATTACTCCAGGTGGGGTCTGATGAAAGCAGAATAAAGGGGGAGAATCCCCTCCCTTGCCCTGCTGGCCACACTTCTCTTGCTGCAGCCCAGCACATGGCTGCTGTTTGGGCTGTGTGCATATTGCTGGCTCATGTTGAGCTTTTCATCAATCCAGATCCCCAGGCCCTTTTCCTGAGGGCTGCTCTCTGGCCATTTGCCACCCAACCTGACTTTGACCTTGGTGAAGCCATGCTGGTTACCACCAATCATCGCTCTGTGAGCAGCATCTCAGTGGACTGATGGACCTTTGAGCCAGACATAGCCAAAGATACCTCATTTCACTAGCCCTCTTCAACACTCACTGGATAACTAGGGAGTCTTTGTGGGCAGACATCCAAGAAGGCTTCAGAGTGTTGCTTTGACTTTTGCCAAGGTAATTTGTTTTATACAGAGCTGGAGAGAAGGGGCAGAACAAAATAAGCCACCCAGGGAAGACTTCTTTAGACAGTATAATTGATGTAGGCTCTATATTAGCAGAGCTTTCCAGGACACCACACTGGTAAACCTTATGCTCCTGCAAAACAGCTCTAGAAATAAATCTGACTACCTCCAAACACAGCCTGGCTGACCTAAGGGCAGGTATTTCAGCCAAAAAGGGATAGGGAATTTGCTTCTACCTTCACCTCCTAAAGACCTAATAAAATAGGTTAAAAGCAAGTGAGTCTACATGCAATGGGCTGCAAACTACCTTGGCTGCACTGTGCCCTCAGCAGAGCTGAGGACCGAATGTGCAGAAGACCAATGTCATTCCCATATCCATGTGAGACACTGAATGGGGAGGAAAAACAGCACAGGTGGGGGTCCAGGTGACAATCACAGAGTCACAGAATCATGGAATTGGTTGGAAAAGACCTCTGAGATCATCAAGTCCGACCTATCACCCAACACCTTGTAATTTACTAAACCATGACACTAAGTGCCTAGATGAAAAGGTACATCCCTGAAAGGACTTGGTTGGTTAGAGTCCAACTTACCACAGCCTCGTGGCTGGAGACTGCTTGCAACTAAAACTCATTTTCATAGCTGCTACCTGACTACTGCAGAGAAAGGCAGCTTGTTGCAGTCCTCTTAGGGATCCTGGGTGCTGCCCTGGGCCAGTTCCGCATAGGTCAGGAGGAGCTTCTGTGGTTTGTCTGGATACCATTCTGCAGCAGTGCCAAGAAAGACGAAAGCCCTTGGGCAGCAGGGACAGAGAAAGCAGAAAGTTCAATAGACAAAAACAAGCATGAATGGGGAGCAGAGCTGCACAGGAGAGCTTAGTTTCTAGAAGTGTCTGCTGCTGGGCTTCACTGTCCCCCTAAAGGGGATAGTGACCTGCTCCTCTGACATTTCTGTTAGCACAGCAGCCACACCGCTGATTTGCAGAGCTATCTAGGCAGTGTTCCTTGAGAAAAACCTCAGCTACTCATGTGCCTCTGAGCAGCTGCTGCCAACATGCCTGGGATGCTGCTCAGAGGAGAATCACTTCTCAGGAAAATTGTCTTCATCTGTACAATATACTAAGTAGGGTCCTAGTGGTGAGGAATGCTTGATGATTATTCAGCAGTGCCTTTCTCCTGGAAGGACATAAGCCCTGCCCTTAGGAGACTTACAAAAGTCACATGAACACTAACGTGTGGCAACACTCACTCTGTGCAGGCACACCGAGTACACTGCCAGAACTGGAGACAGACTTTTCCTCCTTTTGTGTTACAAAGGGCTCCAAATGGATTCTTTCTCACGCGGTGCCCTGATATCAATTAAAGCTGTCTCACTTGAGATGATGGAGGGAGCATATTTTCAGGAGCTTTCCCATACTGGCAATTATGTGGTTCTGTGGTTTCACTTCGCACAAAGCAAGAACTGAATTCCCCCCTCTGTTGCTCAGCAGCTTATGCAATATTTAGCTTAGTGTTTTGCATTAATGATGATCATTAATAAAACCGTCTGTAGATGAGGAGTTTATCCTGCCTTTTATGCTTAATACATAGTCCTTCATCATCTTCCCAATGGTACTTTCTGTCCTAAATTCTCAAAGCACTCTTACTTCCTATCTAGATCTCTGCCAAGCCATAAAAGTTACCACAGACAACTGCCCTGGTTCCTAGCTGGGGAAGAACAGAGAAGTGGCAGAGCACAAGACAGTCACTGCAAGAAATCACTGCCAAACTTACTGAGAGACCACGCAGCAGCTATTAGCCATAAGTTACCACAGACAAGTACCTTGGTTCCTAGCTGGGGAAGAACAGAGAAGTGGCAGGGCACCAGATAGTCACTGCAAGAAATCACAGCTACCCAACTTACTGAGAGAGCCCACAACAGCTATTAGAACAGCTGCTGCATCACACATCAGCCAAGCCTCTTCACTCTTCAGTAGTGCAGTCAAACTCTCTAACAACTGCCAGAAATACTGATGGAGTTTGCAGGTACCAATATCTACTTGAGGATACCAGCCTGGCCATACTCATCTGTGCGACTAAGTCTCAGTGAACAATTCCCTGGGAGAAGATAAAAGGCTTTAGGAATTGACACCTGCCAAGACCCGTTCCATATTCCCAGACTGGCTCCTGAGAAAATTAAAATGGCTCTAGTCTCAAAGATAACTACTGAAGCAATCACTGGTGAAAGGATAAGGCCTTGATCTCTCCCCAGAAGCTGGACTTGAAGCCTAATAAAGGGTCCTGAAGAAAGATGAGGCATAAATTATTTCTGTTGAAAGCACAGAAATAAAGTTATGTTAATAGAAGTCATTTGGCCACCTGAGCAGTCTCCTAGCAATTGCATAAATTACTGACTGAACAAGAAGTTTCAACCAGAACACCATTTTATGGCCAGCCACTGACTGATTTCCAGGCAAGCAGTAACAAGCACTCTGGACATGCTGGAGAGGTTGGGCACAAGCCAAACTCCTGAGGTTCAATAAGGCCAAGTGCAAGGTCCTGCAGCTGGGTCAAGGCAATCCCAAGCACGAATCCAGGCTGGGCAGTGAGTGGCTGGAGAGCAGCCCTGAGGAGAGAGACTTGGGGGTGCAGGTGAATGAGAAGCTCAACATGAGCCAGCAGTGTGCACTTGCAGCCCAGAAAGCAAACCAGATCCTGGGCTGCATCAGCAGAAGTGTGGCCAGCAGGTCAAGGGAGGTGATTCTCCCCCTCTACTCCACCCTGGTGAGACCCCACCTGGAGCATTGTGTCCAGTTCTGCAGCCCCTATTACAAGAGGGATGTGAACATGCTGGAGTGTGTCCAGAGAAGGGCCACGAGGATGATCAGAGGGCTACAGCACCTCTGCTATGAGGACAGACTGAAAGAGTTGGGGCTGTGCAGTTTGGAGAAGAGGAGGCTCCCAGGTGACCTTCTTGTGGCCTTCCAGTATCTGAAGGGGCCTACAGAAAAGCTGGGGAGGGACTTTTTAGGCTATCAGGGAGTGACAGGACTAGGGGGAATGGAGCAAAGCTGGAGGTGGGAAGATTCAGATTGGATGTGAGGAGGAAGCTGTTCAGCAGGAAAGTGGTGAGGCCCTGGAATGGGTTGCCCAGGGGGGTGGTTGGGGCCGCATCCCTGGAGGTGTTTAAGGCCAAGCTGGATGAGGCTGTGGGCAGCCTGATCTAGGGTAGGATGTCCCTGCCCATGGAAGGGGTTTGGAACTAGATGATCCTTGTGGTCTCTTCCAACCCTGACTGATTCTATGGAGGAAGCTGCTCTGTCCTCAGATTAATTGAATTAACAAGTCTCAAAAAGCTGCCCAATAAACAAATCACTGCTTTCTCTCTCGTAAGCTGCACAGGGACAGAAGAGGTGGACACAGAAACCTTTGCTGTTGCTGAGTATTTCCTAGATAATTTCCTCATCAAGCCCCCGCTCCTAGCTTTAAATCCATCACTTCTGAACTTGCCAAGCTGCTTTGATCTGCGGCACAGACCCCATGACACTGCTGCCATTTCCTGAGGGGTTTTGTTGTCACCTCTATAAATCCATATGTTCCACTCACAGGCAGTTAGTTTTCCCACTGTTCTCTGTCTCCAGAGGCAGAGTGGCAGAGTCTTGGCTCAAATCTGTTTTCCCCCCTCTAAGACTCAGCCATTTGTAGCTCATAAATTGCAGCTTAGCAAATAGATTGAAATGTTTCAAGTTTATCTTCTCACACAAGCAATAGAAAACTGTAACATGAGCCTCATGCACAATGTTAGTCAAGTGCCATGAGGCTGGGAAGCTGCTTTGATGGAGGTGAACACTTTCCCAGTCACCTTTTTCCCAGCACAAAACTCTCTTACCTCTCAAGTGGCTCTAGGAAAGGTTCTGGTTATATTGCAGGCAGAAGCTTTATAGAAAGCCCAAACTGAAAACCCATGCAGTGAGCTGAAACTGTTTGAAACAAAATGCAGTAGAACTTTTGTGTGTGTTGGAAAAAGGTGATTCGACTTCTTTTTGCTGTACCTGGTTTATATGTGGCTCTGTACATTCCTAGGGAACAGCAGCAGCCCTGCTGAATCACCATGAGAGCTGTATCTAGGCAGATCTGGCTGTGCAGAAACAAGATTTCAAACTCTTTAGGACCATAAAAGCACTGGAAAGAAATCCAGCTCTGCACATGCACTACATTTAACACAAGAGACCTGAACCCTCTTGCTGCTGCTACCAGAGTAAAGTTGACCAGCACCACCAGCAGAAATTCCTACGGACAACTTCTTTTCCTGAGGCATATCCATGTGCAGCTGTGGCTGCAATCACATCCCATTTATCTGTACTGTGCAACCAGAGCAACCTCAGCCCCAACCATCTCTCCTTGACTTAAGGCACAGAGATATCACAGGCTGGCAAAATCTAATCTAAACCTTCACCGTTGTGGTAGTTTGAGCCATAGGGATGGAGGCTGTGCTGGTTTGAGACTAGTTGGAATATTTTAATGAGAGAAACTAGATTACTGACTTACAAAAAGAAAAGAAGGTGATGTCTATATTACCCATTCGTTCTGCTGGGACGTATAAAAACACAGACACCACAAAGAGAAGGCAGTCTCTGCCTGGCTGTTGGCCTATTAATTCTTCTGCCTCAACCTGCACATTTCCCAACTAACGATTCTGCTTCTAACACCTTCTGCTGACCATTCCAGATCACCTTGCACGTAAGGGAGATTCTGAGCTAAGGGAGGGGGGGATGGAAAGAAGGTAGAAGCGCAGTTGGGAGCCTCAACTCCTGGGCAGTCTGACTGCTGGGAAGGGTCTTGTATTTCTGCATTACTTTCAAGTTGTACATTACTGTATGTAGATGTAAATATCTGTAATACGTTT
>VWZI01014717.1:104296-116269 GCA_013396835.1 Psilopogon haemacephalus
CATGGGCAGGGACACCCTACCCTAGATTAGACTGGACAGAGCCTCATATATATATATATATATATACACACATATATATATGCCACATTATATATAAATGTATGTATGTATATGCTTGTAAATTGTGCTAAGCTGTGGTTGTTCCTTAACTTCCAGCTGGATGAGTTTAGGCTGGGTTAATTGTTGAGGGGGGCAGGAGGGGGTGGTGAGGGTGACGCCCATAGCCACCACAGAGGCCCGCCCCAGGGGGACGGACTTGCTCATCCCAGGATATTGCAATATTGTTATTCCATTCCATCTTCCACTATCACAGCTTAAAAGGCAGTGCCTGACTGATACCTTCCCCTTCTCCTCCCTGCCTTTCCCCTCGTTCAGTTCCCAAGGCAGAATGGCTGATTCCCCTCAGCAAACTGCCCAAGAGGCAGGCACCAGAAGACTGGTGAAAAGACACTGTGGTAGTTGGAGGGATCCTAGGGTCTCCCTTAACAAAACCACAGGGCCAGAGGCCCGCCCCAGGGGGACGGACCTGCTCATCCCAGGATATTCTAATATTGTTATTCCATTCCGTCTGACGGTATTGCAGCTTAACAGGCAGTGCCTGACTCATACCTTCCCCTTCTCCTCCCTGCCTTTTCTCCCTTCACTTCTCCCTGGGAAGAGTTCCCCTTCCTTACCCCGCGGCTGGTGGGGGAGATGGCTCCAGGCTGGCAGGGAACTGAGCTGCGTCACTGCGGCCTGCTGAGGCCTTGTAGGCCCCAGCCGGGCAGGGCAGTTTTGGCCTCCCGCAGGCCGACTGAGGCGGGAAGGGGAGGAGGATTCTTTCTAGAAGGGCAGTTTGGGCCCAGTGGCTTTTGTACCTACTCTACCTGATTGCCTTTTGTATAGATGCCCTCGGCAATAGAATTGCTCTTTAAGCTTCCAGTGGGTGTGCAGTATCCTCAGCCTTGCTCCTGCAAAGGGCTAAGAGTCATTTCTGTCCTCCAGTCCCGGGTAGCTCCTGGCCCCAAACTGGGGCAGAAATCCATAACCAAAAGACTTGTGGTAAAGACGATCTTTAGGACCGTGATGGTGTTAGACTAAAAGGAACGTCTGTGTCCCATCTGAACCCTCAGCCTGAAGACCTGAGTGTCGCAGGGTGGCCATGCTGAGAGGGCAGCCTGGCACACCTGCAAAGCCGTGGGAACAGCCTGAATCACAGTGTCAGGGGCTGGAAGGGACCTCCAGAGCTTGTCCAGTCCAACCCTCCTGCCAGAGCAGCATCACCTAGAGCAGATCACACAAGAACACATCCAGGAGGGTTTTATCTCCAGAGAGGGAGATTCCACAACTCCCCTGGGCAGCCTGGTCCAGTCTTCTGTCACCCTCACAGGGAAAAAATTCCTCCTCATGTTTCCATGAAACTTCCTATGACAGCTTCCACTCATTGCCCCTTGTGCTGGCAATGGGCATCACCCAGCAGAGCCCGGCCCCAGCCTCTGGGCACTCACCCTGCACATCTTTATAACCATTGCTGAGGTCACCTCTCAGTCTCCTCTTCTCCAAGCAGCACAGCCCCAGCTCCCTCAGGCTTTCCTCGTAACAGAGATGTTCCATCCCCTTAATCATCTGTAGCTCTGTGCTGGACTCTCTCAAGCAGTCCTATGTCCCTCTTGAACTGAGGGTGGGAGGCAGAACTGGACACAGCACTCCAGATATGGCCTCACCAGGGCGGAGTAGAGGGGCAGGAGAACCTCTCTTGACCTACTAGCCACAGCCCTTCTAATCCACCCCAGAATGGCATTGGCCTTCCTCTCCACGAGAGCACATTGCTGGCTCATGGTCAACCTCCCATCCACCAGGACCTCCGATTCCTTTTCCTCTTCACTGCCTTCCAACAGGTCAGTCCCCGACCTATACTGAAGGATGTGGTTTCTCTCCCAGGTGTCCTCACGACTCACGCTCAGACAGAGCAGCACGTTACAGTTCCCCACCCGCTAACACTTGGTGAAGATTTTGGTCTGACATTTGCTAAGCCTCATCTTTCCCTGCAGGGAGACACTGCAAGAGCCTGGCACCTTGGACCCCTTCCTCTACTGGATTTTTGCCTCGTGGGAAGGCAGAAAGGGCTGTGGCCGGGCCAGGACTCCTGTCTCACACTTCTCTGGCACCTTTCATAACCTGCAGCACGGATGGGTGCGCCCCCTCAGCGGCTCCCGGCGGGTGCCCTCTCACCCAAATCCTCCCGGCTTTCCAAGCCCTTTGAAAACCTACAGCTCGTTAAAAGAAAGAGGCAGGGCCTGGGAACTGGCATGCTGATCTATCAAGCCCCGTCTTGGGAGGAGCAAGCCCAATGCCACTGCTGCTTCCACCCAGCTCCACGTCCAGCTTGACCTGCGCTCTCCACAACCCACAGAGACATCAAGCGGCCAAATCGTCTAATTGCACATGGGCAGGGACCGCAGATTTTGCCGAGGGAGGCTTTGAGGGAAGAGGGGAGCATCTCGGTTTAAACAAAGCCGGGCGGTTCACAGTCCGGCAAGAAGCTTTCTTACCGTGTTTTTAAGGAATGCTATTTCCTTTGCTCCTTCCTTTCCTGCTCTTGATTACAGTCCTGGGGAGGGAAGGGAGAAGAGAGAGAGAGAGAGAGAGAGAGAGGAGAAAACATCTAAACAAAACGCCTCCTAGATGATCCCTGAAGACTAAATGATTTGCCCACCCCACCCCGCTTCAGATAGATACTGCCCCTCTGCAGGGGCACCTAAACACCACGATATGCTAAGGGAAACCAAGTTCGTTGGAGCTTGTGTCCAGGAAACAGAGACTTCAAAATAAATAAGTAGGTTGTGCAACTTTTATTTCCTTGATTTTGCCCTTTTCTCTTTTCCTCCCTCTATAAAGTAAATCAGCATTGATTTCCCCCCCNAGCAGAACAGAAGGAAGCCTGTGAAAGCTGGAAATCATTTGCTATTGTCAGTACCATGGGGAGAACTCTTTCTCTTAGAGAGCTGAAAGAAATATTGCAAAGTTAATCCTAGCCCAAAGCTCCTTCTTCCCACACCTTCCCCGCTGATAATGAGGGACTGCGGCTGTGGAGCTGTAGCAGCAAGCCCAGGAGCTCCAGAGTTGTTGATAGGTACCATCCCCAGCTGATAATGCTGTCAGGAGCCTGGCAGTACCTTGTTTATTTAAATATTGTATTAAATAAGTTGGTTCAGAGGGAGTTTCTTTCTCACCAGAAGCTGAAAAGGTGAGAAATTGTGTGTGGGTGCATGAGGTGAAGGACAATTCCGGTTCTTGCAAGCCAGGCTTACAAGTTCCCTGTGATTCAGCTGCTAAAGGCTATGGCAGGGAGCTTCCTGCAGTGCTATTCCAGAAGAGACCTTTGCTTTTCCACTCCCAAGCACTTCCCATCATGATCTGCACAAGAGCTGAGAGGACATCCAGAGGTCTACAGTTAAGTATGAAGACAAGACGCCATGCCTTCAGGTCTGCAGTTTCCCCAGGAATCATCTTAATCAGACACACAATCAGCCCCTCCTGCTGGGAGCAAATAACTCTCCTCAAGTTGTCCATTTCCTGGAAGGAACAAGGTGAAAGAGTCCTGGGACAGAGACTACCTGAATGAAGAGGCCAGACTGAAGGCACAAAGAAATTCTTGCCCCCAGCCACAATGTAAAGGGCAGCCTGGGCAACAAAAGGCACCAAGCACCAGTAATCAAAGTGGCCAAGAGACCAATGCTTCACACTGAGCTTCAGGCACCCACTTGAACCACCAGTCCTTACACTCCTGAACCAGTGAACCCTGCCAGATTTCCATCTGAGACCCAACTTCTCCTCTTTTTCTCCACTCCCAGTGTAAGTACCCCAATACCCTGTTCAAAATCAGCACCCTTCACACAGTACCTTGGGAGATTACTGCCAAGCTCCTCGGGAGAAACAAGGATGAGTTGCTTCCTGAGCAGCAGGACATGCAGAGTCCATTTGCCTTCAGCAACCACCAGCCTGGATTATCTAGTGATTAAATTAATTGAGCACCTGCTGCAGGACTTAAGATGTGCCTGGCTAATTTCACCAAGGCTCACCTGTAGGTTCAAAGCTTGGAGGAGCACCGGCAGAGTTTCAGCTCAAAGCACAGGAAGCCAGGCAAGGAAAAGAATATATCCCAAAAGAATTCCCTCCCAGCTCAAATCAACACCTTCTCAGCAGCCAGACAACACCTATGTGTCAGAGCAAGGCCTTGTTTTCCTACGGTTCAGAAGTCCTCCCTGGGGAGTGCTGAGCTCCCCAGGGTTCTGAACAATGCACCTTTGAAGACAGCATCAAGAGAAACTCTTCCAGGTAGCTTTATCTTTCCCATGCAGCTTTGAAAGCTGTACAGCCCTGACGCTGCTGCAGTTCGAGCTGCCTGAGGGAATTCTACTTTTGGAAACCCAAAGTTTGTTTGCTGCTACCCTCAGCCCAGCACAAGAACCCTGGTGCAGTTAGGATGGATGTCACCCATGGCTGTTCCCTTTCTGACCGTTCTGAAGCTGCCTCCTTCACATCAGCTTTAAGTCAGGGCAAAAAAACTCATATAGCTGCTCTAGCCCTGTGAATATCAAAGAGGCAGCTCTATTAAACCCGAAGGACAATCCTCCTCTCTGTATTTCAGATTGGTCTAAAACTGTGCTACAGGGGACAATTAATCTTCAAAATCAATTTTTGGTCAGGAGGCTAAATTTCAATTGTCTCCAGAACAGTGGTGCTGGGCGGGTAATTACTGTCTGATGAGGCGAACTCTGAATTCACAGCCCAGGAGAATACTTTTTTTATTAACAACTTTTGTCACAAACCCCAGGTTCTTTCCTTGACTTTGAGAAAAAAAAAACAAAAACAACAAAAACCCAACAAGAACCAACTAAAACTTATTTACTGTGTTGAAAACTTCCAGCTGTCCAGATTCAGATGGTTTGCTCTGGGTTTTCTTGGCATTTCCAGACAGGGAGTAGTAGATGTTCCCTTTTCCCCAGGAAGGCAAAGTGAATCATAGAATGGTTTAGGTTGGAAGGGACCTCAAAGATCATCCACTTCCAGCCCCCTGACATAGGCAGGGACACCTCGGTTTGCACTAGAAGAAGCACAATGAAAGTGCTGATTTCCTTTCCTTCACATTCGTGTCCTTCCTCTGTGCCTCACTCCCCAGTAAGCTCAACTCCCTTATGTCTCCCTGCAATTACTTTCCATGAGAGTCCCTTGATGCCTGCCTGCTGCATACTCCTTTGCTGAACCATTCTATGATTGTATGATTCTATGATTCGGCACCCCAGTTTACTTCCTGCCACCACCCGGATGGACACAGTGCCCAGAAGAGCCTTGGAAGCCACAGAAACATCACCAAATACACCTGCTTAAGGTGAGAGTCCCTCAGGTCTCTGTGCCCTGCAAGCACCAAGCTTGCCTTCCTGCATTAAGGATATTTCAGGATTTAACCCAATGCCAGTGTTAACTGCTTAAATCACTGCAGAAGCAGGACTGATCCAGGCCTCCCCTCTTCCTCAGGGACACCTAAAGCTCCCTGTTGTGCTGTTCCCTTGGTCCTGGGAGCTCAGTTCATCACAAAGCAGCAGAGCTTGGCCTCCAGAGGCTGGAGAGCAGAATCTATCATATGTGTAGCCAGCACACTCTCCTGGAACAGTGGAGACATGGCATTTTATTCAGTGAGCAGACTGGCTAAACCCCAGGCTTTCAACTTGCTGTATTTTGAATGAAGAAAACTGGTACATCAGTGCAGCAGGTGCTGCCTGGAGGTGGTCTCAGTCTCCTCAATCTGTGAAAGTAGGTGTCAGCCTGAGCTAGGCACTCCCATCCCATTTCCTGGTGAATAGCCCAAGTGGAATCTTCTCAATTTTACACTTCAGAGGTTTCTTCAGAGGCCTGCTGCTGGCAAGGTGTTTGCTATTACTTGCTGGGCATCAGGCACCTCCCACCCCAGAACTCAAGCCCTTTGCCAGTGCCCTCAGCCCTGCCACAACCCTGCACTCTGAGTTTGCATTGAGCTGAGAAGTGGACTCAGCTCTCCTGGCTCACAGAATCAAAGAATCACAGAACTTTAGACTTTGGAAGGGACCACCAGAGATCAGTGGGTCCAACCTGCCTGCCAAGGCAGGATCCCCTAGGGTAGTTCACACAGGAATGCATCCAGGTGGGTTTGGAAAGTCTCCTGAGAAGGAGACTTCACAACCTCTCTGGGCAGCCTGTTCTAGTGCTCTGTGACTCTCACTGTAAAGAAGTTTCTCCTCATGTTGAGGTAAAACCTCATCTGTTCCAGTTTATAGGTGTTGCTCCTTGTCTTATTGCTGTTGACCACCCAAAATAGATTGGCCCCAGCCACCTGACACCCAGTCCTCAGGTATCTGTACACACTGATGAGATCTCCTCTCAATCTTCTCTTATCCAGACTAAGCAGCCCCAGGGGTCTCAGTCTCTCTTCCTAGGGGAGATGCTCCTTGCATTTTCTGCCACAGCAGTCCCTGGCAGTGGAGGAATCCCCAGCACTCCACGGGCTCTGCAGGAGCTATTTATTACTTTAGCAAAGGGATTCTACCGAGTCGATTTGCCTTTAAGTCCTTGCGTGCTCTTTATTTTCCAGCTCACCCAGCTAAAGATAATTTGATTTTAAAGATAATCCAATAAGCATCAATTAATAAAATCAGCTTCACGAGTGGTTTCCCTAGTGCATGAGACAATGAGATTAAGGGAGAGAGACCAAAATGGGAAGAGAGCTGACACTTACATTATTAAAAGGCATGTCTTTTAAATCCTGGATATTTTCCTTTGCACAAATAAAGGTTCAAAGGACTCCTGCTGTGCAAAAGGCAAGGCCAGCACCGTATGTAGCTGACTAAATCACCCTCAGACATTGAAACAGGCACCGACCAGGTCTAGGAAAGCAGGACCAGGCTGGCCCTGCAGGCAGTGAGAGGCAGGAATGCTGCTGTAAGAGTGTTGCAAGCAGCATCAACACACCGGGCCACGATTCATTGCCGCAGGCTCTGCTGTCCTCAGATTCACTCTGAACCCTGTTCATCTGCACCGGCTGGAGCTTCCCCATCAAGGAAGCACACAGAGATTTTCCTGGGGAATGAAACGAATAAAAGGAAGAATCCAGAAGAGAAAGAAATAAGCACCACACACTTGGAAGTGAGGACAGCAGTGTCTAAAAGACACATTGCAGAGTTCCCTTGCATGCTGTAGCCTTTGTATTAATATTTGCTCACAGCTGCAAGAAGTCATTCTCTTACTGAAGGCCAAATTAACTATGACAAAAATCCCTGAAAATGAAAAAGCTCTCTACCGTCTAAATATTCTGTTGTGTCGCTTACACCAAATTAATCTCTTTCAGTCCTTGTCACAGAACCGTTCTCTTACCACAGTTGACATGCTTGGGGCTTGCACATGGTCAAAAAAGCAAAACACATAGCAAGGGCTCTCCTGAGCTGCAGGTGTACTTCCTATTCACAAGGTCTTGTCTATTCACAAGGTCTTGTAATGACAGGACGAGGGGTAATCAGTTCAAACTGGCAGAAGAGAGATTTAAATGGGATGTTAGGAGGAAGTTCCTCACAGTGAGGGTGGTGAGACACTGGAATGGGTTGCCCAGGGAGTTTGTGGCTGCTCCTTTGCTGGAGGTGTTCAAGGCCAGGCTGGATGAGGTCTTGAGCATCCTGATCTAGTGGGAGGTGTCCCTGCCTATGGCACAGGGGGGTTGGAACTGGATGATCTTTAAGGTCTCTTCCAACCTGAACCATTCTATGATTCTATGATTCCTGAGCAGGTTTCATTCCTAGCACTGAAATGGGATCCCTCTGGTGAGCGACCTCAATTACATCCTCAAGCACACGACATAGTTTGACACCTCAATTCATAGAGCACGAGAACAACAGGGCCTCCCCAGTTCAGGAGGGACAGAGACATCTACTTGAAAGAGTCCAAGGGAGGGCTGTGAAGATGCCGAAGGGGCTGGAGCACTGCCCAATAGAGGAAAGGCTGAGGGACCTGAGGCTTTTGGGTTCCTGGAGTGCACTTAAAAGGAGTGTGGCCAGCATACTGAGAGAGGTTCTCCTCCCCCTCTGCTCTGCCCTGGTGAGACCTCACCTGGAATTGCGTTCAGTTTTGGGCTTCCCAACTGAGGAGGGACAGGAATCTTCTGGGGAAAGTCCAAGGGAGGGCTACGAAGATGATTAGTGGGCTGGAGCACTGCCCTACAAGGAGAGGCTGAAGGACCTGGGACTGTTTGTTCTAGTGAAGAGAAGAATCAGAGGGCATCTAATCAATGTTTATAAATATCTGAGGGCTGGGGGTCAAGAGAGAGGGGACAAACTCTTCCTAGTTGTGCCCTGGAATAGGAAAAGGGGTAATGGGTGTAAACTTTAGCACAGAAAGTTCCACCTCAACACGAGGAAGAACTTCTTTACTGGCACAGGCTGCCCAGAGAGGTTGTGGAGTTTCCTTCTCTGGAGCCTTTCAAGCCCTGTCTGGATGTGTTCCCATGCAACCTGTGCTAGATTCTCTGGTCCTGCTCTGGCAGGCGAGTTGGACTCAATGATCTGTGGAGGTCCCTTCCAAATCCCTAACATCTTGTGATCCTCCCAATCCCTAATATCCTGTGATCCTTCTAACCCCAAACATCCTGTGAACATGTATGTCAAGGAAAGAGCCACCAAAAAAAAGCAATTACATGCTTTTGTTACAAGGAAATGGCATTAGCCAACAGGCTGGGGTTGCTGTAAGGCACAGTTCAGCCCATGAAAAATTAAAGGCCACACAGACCTCAAATGCATCACGTGTCAGGAAAACCATTAAGCAATCAGTCAGTACCCAGTTTTGCAGGGCAGTTTGGGCATAATTCAACCTTCATTCATTTCAGATCATTTCCTTCATGAAGTAATGCAGCGGCCATAAATATTTCAGTGCGAGTCTCTAATGCCCTTTTAAGCAGCCAGCAGCCCTCAGTACCACACAACCCAATTAAGCTGTAAAGGATAAATACTGCAAAAAAAAAAAAGGAGGACCAAATAAAAATAAAATAAAAAAAGAAGTGCTTAAGTCTGTGGAATTCAGGCAAATAGATAGAGCTCTCCTTCTGAAGCCATAAAAATAATTTGAAGGACAGGGAGAGCAGAAAATGCTGTCATTAGTAAGACATTATTCCTAGAGCTGCCCACTCTTACCTGCATACCTCACACAATTTGGGTAAGGATTGGCTTTCTGTTTCAGGTCTGTACAACATCAGCACAGTGAAATATGGGAGACTTCTGATAATCTACACAGCAGTGATGCTTCTGCTTTCCTGCACAGCAAAAAAAAAGGGAATGGTTTAGCAGAAGGAAGGCTTCCCTAAGTGCTTTCTTCTCTTTCACAGCACTAAGTGGTAGCTTTGCTACAGAACATCTCTCTTCCACAGGTTTTGGTGGCTTGGGATGAGGTTTAAAATAGTTACTGGCAGTCAGCTACAGCAGCTTGGCTGCAGGGCTTGGGGCAGTGTTCTGTGCCAGCTCATACTACCTCCAGAATCCCCAGTGCTGCAGAAGCCACCCACGCTAGCTCCCTTTGGAAGGGAGGTTTGCAAGGCCAAGTTTTGAGACAGGTTGCCTGACACATGGGCGTGCAGCACAGCTTCCTAAAAGTGCTAAACACCAGCAAGTCACTGCAAGCTCCTTTGCAAAGCACGGCTTTGAGTTGCCCTGGGATTGTGCTCACACCACAATAAGAAGAGATTCTCCAAAACATAACAAAGCAGTGCAAGCCAGGAAGAAAAAAAATAAAACAAACCACCAAACACCAAAACTTCAACCTCTTTGAACCTATGGCTAAGGTATTGCACACCAACAGCTAAAACACTGAACGTGGGAGCTGGGAAGCCAAGGAATTTATTTTAGCTTCTAAGAGTAAATTTTTTGTCCTCCAAAGGTGGGGGGGGGGAAGTAAACCAAAATACTTAGCACAAGGAGAAAATATTTGAGCCATCAGAAGGATGGGGAAAAGAATCAAGCCAAGTGTGAAGAGCCTGGTCCCAGAAGAGCAGGCTGGGAAAGGGTGGCTATAATTGCACAGTAGCCACTTGCTTCAGGGCATTATGAGTTTAGAGATGAGAAAGCTCAGTTCCTGGCAGGAGCTAGGAGTGGTTGATTATGCTACTTGTGAAGAAGCAGAACTCCCTGTGCTTTGTGGAGTTTTGCCTTTATTTAATGCTTTAAAAGTTGTTTAGGGTTTTTTTGGTGTTTCTATTTGGTTTGGGGTTGTTTGGGGTTTGGGGTATTATGGTGTTGTTGTTGACGATGTTTCCTTTGGTTTTTGTTTGTTTGCTTGTTTGTTTCCATTTGTTGGTTTTGGTTTAATTTTGGTTTTGTGTTTGAGGGTTTTTGGTTTGTTTGGGGGGTTTAGGTGCTTTGGTTTGGTTTTGCTTTTAAAAAAAACAAAAAAAAAAGTTCTTGTAGCTGGTGTGGTGCTGCGTTGGTAGCAAACACCATTCCTGTGGCTGCTACCCAAAGTCTGAGGAGATGGCAGGAAGTAGCACTAGTCACAGCTCATCACCCTGTGAGCCTGCCCAAGGGCTGAGGTAAGAGTCTACGGGAAAAACACCTGCCCTGAGCTTAACTGGCTTACACTGGGGGCTTAATTGTATTGTCTCTATAATTTCAATTCTACTGTTTCCTAAATTCATCAGTGTTTGGCTTGGCCACATCACTGAGATTGCTTAAATTGATGCCTTTAGCACACAGTTTTTGCAGTGAAATGAATACAAGGCATGCAATGCTGTCAACAAGAATACTGCACAAGAATATTACCCTGTGAGTGGTCAATAGCTTAGGTACCAGTGGTTGCTATCCACTTAAAAAATAAAAAGAGAAAAGGCCAACCTAGAAGAGGAATCCTCCCAGGAAGGAGCAAGGCAAGGGTACAGGTCACCAGCTGGGAGATCTGTCACAGGATCACAGGATCAAAAGATGTCAGGGGTTGGAAGGGACTTAAAGAGATCATTGAGTCCAATCCCCCCTGCCAGAGCAGGACCATACAACCTATCTTAGGCCACAGAGGAACACATCTGGCCAGGCCTTGAAAGTCTCCAGAGAAGGAGACTCCACAATCTCTCTGGGGAAACCGTTCCAGTGCACTGAGATCCCTACAGTAAAGAAGCTCCCCCTTGTGTTGAGGTGGAACCTCCTGTGCTGCAGCTTATATCCGCTGTTACTTGTCCTATCCCAGGGAGCAAGTGAGCAGAGCCTGTTCCCCCGCCCCTCTCCTGACCCCCAGACCTCAGATATTTAGAAACATTGATTAAATCCCCTCGCAGTCTTCTCTTTTCCAGACTAAAAAGCCCCAGGTCCCTCAGCCTCTCCTCACCAGGCAGTGTTCTAGTTCCCTAATCATCCTCATAGCTCTTTCTCTTGCACCCTCTTGAGCAGATCCCCATCCCTCTTAAACTGGGGAGCCCAAAACTGAACAGAGTAGTCAAGATGGGGTCCCACCAGGACAGAGTTGAGGCAGAAGAGAACCTCTCTCGATCTTCTGGACACACTCTTTTTAATGCACCATTACTGTCTGTAACCATGTGGCTGTTTTGAGTTAGATTTGTAGCTCAGACATAAAAAAAACCAAACCCCAAAACACCAAAAAACTAGGAGCAGAGACACTTAAGGACACTGATTGTAAAGTGGAAAAGTACTGAAGTCTCTGAATTAAGAGGTGAACATGCTAGGAATAGGCCATAAAATGGCAACAATGGATAAGTCAATGTAATTTCATTGGAGCATCAAAAAATTCCTATCTGGAAGCACAGCTTGTATCAGCCCCTTGCTGCTATCTCCCCCTGCCGCTGATTTGGCTGCTGCTTTGCTGCTGCTGCTTTACTCCATCCTCACCTTCTCGAAGGTTGCTAATAAATTCTGTAAGAATTTATTTTGTTTATGCTGGTGGTTTGTTTGGGTTTTTTTTGGTTTTTTTTTTTTTTTTTTT
>VWZI01014717.1:124247-175576 GCA_013396835.1 Psilopogon haemacephalus
AAAAAAGGAAAAGCAAAGGGGAAAAAAAGGAAAAGCAAAGGGGAAAAAAGGAAAAGCAAAGGGGAAAAAAGAAAAAGCAAAAGAAAAAAAGAAAATGCAAAGGGGAAAAAAAAGGAAAAGCAAAGGGGAAAAAAAAAGGAAAAGCAAAGGAAAAATAAAAAAGAAAAAGCAAAGGGAAAAAAAAAGGAAAATTTTCAGGAGTAGAAATTTTGACTGTTACATGAAATACAAAAATATTTTTTTACAAAATAAAACTGTTGCAGATGAAGTTGCCACATAGGCCCAAGTTATCAAATAACAACAATAACAATAAAACAACCACCCAAAAAAGTCTATGCTGTTCTTCTTCTGGTTCTTTTAAAACAACATTAACACTTCTGCATGGACAGAGATGGACCAAGACGAGGGCACAAGGCAAGGACAGTAAAATCTAGGCGCTGGCTGTGGTATTTCCTGAGAAGCAGCAGCGAGCAACCAAGAGCCTGCAAGCCACTTAGAGGTTCCTGCAGGTGAGCAAACTCTCAGTCTGGAAGCAAGAGAGACACCCCACCTGGAGTACTGGGCTCCCCAGTTCAGGAGGGACAGAGATCTACTGGAGAGAGTCCAAGGGAGGGCTACAAGGATGCTGAAGGGACTGCAGCACTGCCTGATGAGGAGAGGCTGAGAGCCCTGGGGCTGTCCATTCTGGAGAGGAGAAGGCTGAGAGGGGATCTGAGCAATGTCTATCAATAGCCGAGGGCTGGGGGTCAGGAAGGGAGGGACAGGGACAGACTTTGCTCACTTGTGCCCTGGGATAGGCCAAGGGCACTGGATAGACACTGCAGCACAGGAAGTTCCACCTCAACATGAGGACGAATTTCTTGACTTGTAAGAGTCCCAGAGCACAGGCACAGGCTGCCCAGAGAGGTTGTAGAGTCTCCTTCTCTAGAGCCTTTCCAGCCTGTCTAGATGTGTTCCTGTGTGACTTGTGCTAGATTCTATGGTCCTGCTCTGGCATGATGATCTCTGGAGGTCCCTTCCAACCCCTAACATCCTGTAATCAGGTACAAATTCCTGCCTTACTTGATTTCTGTCTAGTGCATGCCTGGAGCAGAGACCTACTAGGGGTTACCTGGTACTTTACAGTAAGTGAACTGCTGCCAGTCTCCTAGTTGGGGCAAGAGATGGGAGTTGTTGGCCAAGGCAAGACAAGGGCTCATGCTGTACTATTAAACATACCCTTGCAGCTTACGTGGAAAAGGAGTTGCCTTGTCCTCCTAGAGGACACTCTGAGCAAGGCAGACTGGCCATGCACTCTGCTTGGGCATGTCTCAAATGAGATCCCAAACTCCTGATCCTGTCTGATGTACGTTAAATGGTTTCAGGCTGCACCAGGGGAGGTTCAGGCTGGATGCTAGGAGACACTTCTTCACACAGAGGGTTACCAGACATTGGAGTGATCTGCCGGGAGCAGTAATGGAGTCACCATCCCTGGAGGTGTTTAAGCAGCCTACAGAGCTGGTGCTTAGGGACATGGTTTGGTGCTGACCCTTCAGTGCTAGTCAAAGGTTGGACAGGATGAGCTTGGAGGGCTCTTCCTACCAGATGTTTTCTGTGATTCTGTGATCTAGTGACCAAAGACAAGAGCCAAGGTTAAAGCCTTAGAGCTGCTTCGGGGCTTGTTCATTAGTGCAAGCGCAGAGTGCCACACCAGCACCTGCATTCCACAAAGCTCTACAAGCTGTGGAGGCTCCTTTCACAGGCACATTAGTGGTGAGAACAAGCAGAGTCACAGCTCTACCTCCTCTCCTCAGCAAAGCCAGCAGTGGAGTTGCAGCTGCCAGAAAAACACAAAGAGCTTGGTGGGACAGACTTAGTGCTGGGCACTGAGGCAGCTGCTCGGCAGGGGCAAAACAGCCCAGCCTGCTGCCAGGAACTGAACTGGCAAATGAGTAACCAGCCTGTACTGGCTGAACAGACACCAAGCCAGCACCCAGATGCTCAGCTCTGTAGGTTAAAAAAGCACCTGGAAAAAAAAATGCTTAAAAAAAAACCAAACTAGGATTTAAAAAAAAAAAAAAAAGGAAAAAGAATTGAAGTAAGGAGGCCAAGGGAAAAGGCTCCCAATTTGTACAGGAGAAAAACCATCTCCAAAGAGTGAAGGGAAAAGAAGTGTAGACCAGCACAGACACCATGTGGACTGTTTGGCACTCTGCATCTAGCTCAAAGTAGTAAGAGCCGTGAATTTTTGGATTCAGACACATCTCCAAGTTGCTGTTCTCAGCTAGAAGTTAAGAGTTTCTTTTTTACTTCAGTGCAGTTCTTTGGCTTCAACCGCACTGAAGCTCAAAGCAGGTGACCACAGAGGTCCCTTCAGGCATTTAAAACGTTTGTATGACTTTTCCCAGTCCACAACTCACGGCTTCATCAACTTCCTGGCATGTCTTCAAAGTTGTGCACATGAGGAATAATTTCAGATGAAACTATTTCCTCTGCACTGTTCTAGATCCTGGAGCTAAAAATCTTGGTTACACACTCTGACCAGACTGTGTTACACACTGCCCAGACTGCTGTAAACCCTAGGAAAGAAATACACTTCAGAAATGTTATTCTATAGGCAATTTCTTCCTCACCAGTCCCAGGTTTTGCCTTTTGCTGGTGTGTGTTCCTCTCTCCTCCCTGCAAGCTAGCATGGCTGTCAGGCTGGCTCAGCTGCCTTACCCAACACAGGAAGAACACACTTCTTCCTCTTTGCTAAGCCATCCTAATATGGAAAGAACTTGTACTTCCAATAGTCCCCTGCATTAAATTCAGCTCAGATCTTTTCTTTTCCTCCCTCTTTCTCTTTTTCCTATGTGTCAAAGCTACAGACAAAGCTTAAAAATTAAAAGGCAGGCCCGAAAAGAAGGTCAAAAGGGAGCTGTTAAAGTCAGCTGGCTGATTTACACAGCTCAGTGGCAGCTAGATTGCACTGTCCTGCTTCAGCCATCACACACAGGGAAGAAACTGAAACAAACAATGTTCCTTAATATGATGACACCAAAGAGGAGATCCTGGGAGAGGAAGGTGGACCTCCTGTTGGGCAGGGAATCAAGAAATTTGCCTGGCAATTCCAGTAACGTTTGCTACAGAAGAGTCAGTACCAAAGCAAAGGCTTAGCACAGCTTTAGTGCTTCCTGCGGGAACCTGGAAAGGAAAACAGAAACAAGACAGAAAAGATCTGTAAGGATAGATCCGGGTGAAGAAAATGCTACCTGCAGTCATCAAACATTCTGGTGGGCCTGATGAAGACAGAACATAAACTTCCTAAAGTTTAGAACTTAGAAAGTGCCCACGTTTAAGTCACAATCAGTAGAGCTGGAAGAAACCTAGAATCATAGAACGGTTTGGGTTGGAAGGAGACCTCCAAAGGTCAACCAGTCCAACTCCCTCTACAGTCATGTGCTGGTTTGAAGTTAATTGGGATATTTTAATAAGATAAATCAGGTTATAAGGCTGTGGAAAGAAAACAATGGTGATGTCTACTTCGCTCACAGGTTTGCTGAGATGTACTAAAGCAAGGACACAAACATAAATAAGACAAAGTCGCTCTGGTCTGAGGTCTGGCTGTTGGTCTCTCTCCCTCTCTTTGGCTTCTAGTTGGATCTCATCAATTCTGTTTCTAACCCCCCTTGCCAATCTTGCACATAAGGTAGATTCTGGGATAAGATTAAAGGGTGGGGGGGAAGGTGGAATGGTGGTTGGGAACCCCTCTTGGGGATTCTGATCTCTGGGAGAGGATACTGTGTTTTGGTATTACCTTTTTAATGTATATAGCTGTAAATATTTGCAATATATTGTAAACATCTGCTTGTATATTGTGCTAAGCTGCAAATATAAAGCTTCATTCCTTAACTTCCAGCCTGCTGAATCTAGTCTGGGTGAATTTAAACGTGTGGAGGGGAATCCTCAACTAGAGCAGGTTGCCCAGAGCCCTGTCAAGCCACACCTTGAATATCCCCAGGGATGGGGTCTCAACCACCTCTCTGGGCAACCTGTTCCAATGTTCCACTACCCTCATGGCAAAGAACTTGTTCCTAAACCTGAGTGACTGCATCCAACTCTGTCTGCCCACTTCCTCCCCCAGAGCTATCCAGGTATCTCAGGCAACTGGCATTCTCATTTAAAAAACGGGAGGGCAGGGGTGACCCTCACCACACTGCTCTTGTGCCAAATGATATGAGGAAACAAGCCAAGAAACCACTGCTGAGATGCTACAGGAACAAAACAAGCCTGTTCCCATCCACCCATTATGTGCCACTGCCAGGTTCACCATACATTGCATTGTTTGATCCTAGTGAGTCACCTAAAATCCACCACGTCACTGTCTCCACATTATTTCCCCTTCATTTATTGCCTGCACTTACAGCCATTCATCATTAAGAGATCACAGAGGACAGGCTGAGAGCAGTTTGACAAACTCAGGCAAACCAATTCAGCTGTTCCATCTCTTGACTTGCAACATGTTCAGCAAGTACAACTCAGCAGTGAGTAGCATTGCCTGCCTGCTGGGCCAACATTCTCCACTCCTCCTATTGGCATCTCTTTCCAGTATCATGGGCTGTTTGTTTGAGGAAAACAGCCCACAGTAAGTGCTTGAGGCAACTGTGAGCTCGATCCTCCCTACCTTTAGGAGAGTGCTCAGGTCTGGGGATCTGGTGTGAAGGGCTGGGCTGGCTTGTGTAATATCGAGAGCGTTCAAAGTCATCGAGGTGAGGCTGTGACCTGCCAAGCACAGTAAAAAAAAACATTGGGAAAAAACACTGAAAGGCATAACAGCATGGCAAAAGCAACATCTCAGCTGCCTGGGTCTGTCCCTGTTAGTCTGATGAAAACTGTAACTGGCCTGGACTTGCCATGTGCAGATCAGCTCCTCTAAGCATGGCTCACTTCTGTGTTTGCAGAGAAGAATGCACAGTGCTTACAGCTTCTGGTTTGTTTCATTCAATCATGGTTTCAAGTTGTCAGGAGACAAAGAACTTTCAAGATGAAAGCCTAATGCTCTCTCACTCAAGAGAGCAATATTTTTAAGAGTGTTTAGTGCTTCTCTGCTTTTTATCCTGGAGTATTTTAATCAGATCTCTCTCAGTCTCCACCTGCTCACTTGTTTCCTTTGCAAATTCAACAAGAATTTCTAGGGTCACTGTCTTCATTGGAAACCGAAGCCAACAGGGATCACTTCCAGGGCTCAGTCTCTCATGAGAAGCATCTTGGATGCAGAAACAGTACTAAGACACAGCACATTTGCATGAGATGAGGTACCCCAAAGCACAACGTACTAGCTTGCAGAGGGACGTCCACACACAGTAGCAAGAAGAAAGTACAGGGCTTAAATGAGGAGCAGGTACCCAAGGGAGTAGCTGTGCAAACAGTTTGTGATTACTCCTTCCTGCCCAGAGATGACATTTGGTTTCACATCCCCAGGAGTGTTTTAACCCTCTCAACGTTTCTTTGCCATTTAACAAATGTCACTGCACAAACTCATCAATCTCTGTCAGCACCAGGCAGGGAGACTGATAGGGACAAATGCCATGAGCACAGTGAGTGACGCATCACTCCAAACACCTCATGAGCTCTGTGCCCTCCACCTCGTCAGTGCTAAAATCTCTGCTGCCTCCCAGGCCTCTTGTGGGTGGGTCAGACTGGTCACCACACAACTCCTCCCTAGGCCTCAGCTTCTGAGCAGCTTCCCAAGAGCATCTGCCCATTTCAAGCTCACCTTGCAGACCTGTCGCCTTTGTGTCGCTGAGCTTCAGGCCCTTCTTTTGACCTTGAGCACGTGGACTCGCTTGCATCACGCTGATGGGAAGAAGGGAAAGCAGCTCACCTGTGTGCCCTGCAGGACAGCACCCAGTGCATTGAGGCTGCCACAGCTCCCCACAGACCTTTTGTGATCAGTTTGTACACAAAACTGACTACAGCCAGACATGAACGGCAGCAGCAGCCGGACTGGTTTCCAGTAAATCAAGCTCTGGACCCAGCTCTGAGACAGCACTGAGGGCCCCATCCTGAAGCTGGGGTGGAATGCAGTCAGTGTGTAATGGCTGTGCACACTCTGGGCTCAGCACAAGGCACTGGCTGCACGCAGCTGTGTGCCAGCAACCACTCTAGCACAGTAAGGTGGCTGAAATTATCAGAACTCACTCCAAGTGGCCCCAAGGTTAATGTAACATTCCCTTTAGCACCTTGCCAGCACAGACAATGAAATCTGTTTTCTGTCACCTTTCACATCAGCTAGCCAATCCTCTGCGGTGCTACTCGTGCAAAAATTTAGGCTGGATACACTCAATGCTTTCATTATTTAATTATGAAACAGAGTGGTGCTGGAGCAGCTGCTTTGCCCTTATACCTGCAGTGCACAGACAGAGCCAGCTCCTGCTTCTTCTACTGCTTCTGTTTCAGGAGAGGGAATGTCCTACATCAGGAGGATTGACAGCAAATGAAGGAGGCCATAAGGTGTTGTGACATCTAGCACCATCCTCAAAGGCCAGAGCCCAAGACTTACCTTGCTTGAGGCTGAAGCCAGAGAGCATCTAACCAGGCTTAGGAAACAGGTGAGTAACAGGCAGCACAGACCCTTTGGATGCATGAGTCTGCATCATTTCTTTTACTATCACCATACTCCTTCACCTCCCTCTAGAACACCTCTCCGATACCTTCCAGTCTTGATCATGCCTCCTTTTTTCCAAGGAAGACTTTTCTCTCTCCTTTCCTTTCTTGAAAGCCTTTTTCTCTTCAGCCATTAACAGTCGAGCAATTTCCTGGAAGGGAAAATACAGAGGGCAGTCAGATGGTTTTACTGCTCTTGTGGGTTTCAGATATTTAAAACCTTTCCTATGGACAGCTGCTGGATGGGGAAGGTGCAAAAGCCAAGATGCCACCTAAAACAAGTGACAGAGGAGAATTAAGGCTGACAACGTGTAGCATGCCCAGTGGACCTCTGATTTGCCAGAACTGCATTTGCAGAGCCTTTCTCTCCTTCATCTCTTTTCCTTCAGTGGAGGGGTGGGAGCTCATCTTGTAGCATCTCTGATAACATCCCTTGGGGCTCAGCTACAAGAGATGCACTTCCAGAGCCACAAACTTTCTTCCTCTGCCACAGCTGCAGCAGGCAGGACAACACCTTCCTTGGCCAGCTGGAGCATACACATGAAAACCATCTAGGAAAAACCCCACTGGGGCCCAGAGCTTCTCCTACAAGGCAGGAGTAAAACTAGAAGGTCAGAGAGGCCAAGCTGGGTTTGCCAGGAATACTGCAGGCATTTGACTTCTTGCTCACCTCATCTTGAGCTACTTGTGCTGCCTTCTGATCTGCCTCGCTAGCCTGGAAAAAAAGAACAACAAAAAAACAAGAGGAAAGGAAAAATAGGAGGAAAAAAAAAATAACTAAAGAAACACCTCCAAATTATTTACTCATTAACCTACTGGGCAGGGCAAGCAAGTGTTCACACAAAGACACTCTACCGTCCTCTCCAAACATACTTGGCTAGCTTGATAGACTCACAGAATCAAAGATTTGTCAGGGCTGGAAGGGACCTCAAGGATTATACAGTTCCAAGCCCCCTGCCATGGGCAGGGACACCTCACACTAGATCAGGTTGCTCAGAGCCACATCCAGCCTGGCCTTAAACGCCTTCAGGGATGAGGCTTCCACCACCTCCCTAGGCAACCTGTTCCAGTGTCTCACCACGCTCATGGTGAACAACGTCTTCCTAACATCCAATCTGAATCTACCCACTACTAGTTTTGCTCCATTTCCTCCAGTCCTATCCCTACCTGACATCCTAAAAAGTCCCTCCCCAAAAGTCCTTTCTTGTAGCCCACTTCAGATACTGGAAGGCAACAATATGGTCTCTTTAGAGCCTTCTCTTCTCCAGACCAAACAGCCCCAACACTCTCAGTCTGTCTCCATGGCAGAGCAGCTCCAGCCCTCTGATCATCCTCAAGGCCCTTCTCTGGACACATTTTAGTATCTCCAGATTTTTCTTGTACTAGAGGCTCCAGAACTGGATGCAGTACTTCAGGTGGTGTCTCAGCAGGGCAGAGTAGAGGGGACAGAATCACCTCCCTCAACCTGCTGGCCACACTTCTTTTGACGCAGCCCAGGATGAGGTTGGCTTTCTGGTCTATAAGTGTACACTGCTGGCTCATGTTGAGCTTCTCATCCACCAGCATCCCCAAGTCCCTCTCCCCAGGGCTGCTCTTAAACCAGTCCCTGCCCAGCCTATATCGGTGCTTGGGTTTGCCCTGACCCAGATGCAGAACCCTACACCTGGTTTTGTTGACTCTCATGAGGTTGGCTTGGGCTCATCTCTGACACCTGTCAACGTCTCTCTGGATGGCATCCCTGCTCTCTAGCATCTCATGACTCAACACCAAACTGTCATATCAGCTTTACTACCCAGTTTTGCTCTCATCTGTCTGCCAGGCCACAAAACAAGGCACTGCCCACCCTGCTGCCCACTCTCTCTAAACCAGACAAGGGTTTGTCTCTCTTGTGGTCTGACCACAGCGACTACAGGTCACCTTTACCTGCCTGGAAACATTCACATCACTCTGCTTCAATCATTTCACTTTGGGGTGTTTATATAGGAGGCAAAGATAATTACCAGTCTGAACAACAAGAAGATTTTAGGTCTTAAAATCACTAAAATACATAAGAAAGATTTCTCAATGAAAGCTGTCATCACTGACTAGCTCCTTTTGACTTGTCTAATGTATCTTCTCTACTTACCAGAAGCTCTTCTTCTTGCAGCTTCCGAGCAATCTCTGCATCAGACAGCTCCTGTTCACTTTGGGGTTTATCACACATGGCTTGCTGTGACCCCCTCGACCTGCTGCCTACAGAATTGTGTGGGGAAAAAAGAAAAATAAACAAACAATCAACCCCCATCTCCCCAAAATCCCTGCTCACGAGGGGCAGAGTCCATGACAGGATACCTACTAAGACAGCTGCTTTGAGAGTACCTTCTGTTGAGCTGTGGCATGCACCTTAGGGAGGCCTCTCTGCACACAGAAATGTTTGATACACTATGACAACAACTCTACAGCAGAAGAGGCCACATCCCTTGAAGCAGCCCTTGCTGACACAGTGATGTTAGTCAAGGAACTGTAATTATTCCACACTTTGCAACTGAAACACTGGCAAAAGTGGGCAGCAAAGAGCAGCCCAACATCTGCAGTCTCTCAACATACCTCTGGAGCTGCAAAAGCTGCTTGGAAAAGACTCCTATTAGGCTCCTGATAGTTTCTTCCATGGGCTGACCCACAACCTTTTACAACTCACAATGAGAAAACAGCTAAGAAAATGTTTCTGAAGCTCACATAAGGTTGATTTCTAGCTTTGAGTAGAAAGTCTTACCTGTTTATTTCTAAGTTAAAATATCCCCAAGTGATTTGAAATGATGTATTTGGAGTTCCTCCATAGCCTGTTCGCACTTCTCCTTCCATCTGCAGTCTGAACTGGATTGTTAAAACATCTCAGGCACCTCAATAAGCTTCCTGCTTTATGTCTCAAGCATAGAAACACTCTGGATATCCACCTGCCTCTCTTCCACCCCAAACTCAGAACACAGATTTCTCTCAACGCTTTCACATCTAACACCATCTGCACATCTATTATAAATACCTGTTCCACTTCACTGGGTCGTCTAACAGTTTGCTTCCCAGCAGGTAAAACCAAAGTGGGAGAAAAAAAGGAAGTAACCAACTGATCTCACAACGTTTCTTGTGCATCTATTAACAAACTATCATCAAACTCCAGCAAGCATCCAGAAGACTTCAAACTGCAGAGACCAAAGACCTCATGTGTTAGGCCAGAGTAAACCTGTGGAATAGGAAATTCTCTCCTCTCCAGGTATTAAGAGGAGTTGGGTGGGGTTCAGGTTGTTTTCTTTTTTGCTTTTGGGTGTTTTTTTTTTGGCTGGGTTTTTAGTCAACTGATCAATGTCATTAAGCAAATAACACCTCTCTTAGAATAAAAACAAACAAACAAACAAAAAACCAACAAAAAACTCCACCCAAAAATAATAAAAATACAACTTAATCTTAACATGCCACTGGAAAGTGAACCTGGACACTGGAAAGTATGACCTGGCCTCTTCCCCATGGCACAAGCAATCCAAGCTGTGAAGAACTCCGTCAAAAAGCATCAGCTTGGCCACAGTTAAATTACTCAGAGTGTTTTCAAGGTCAAGGTAAGTACTGTTTTAACACACAGGAATGAACAATAGGGCTAAAAGGCTCCCATACACCACTGCCTCTATGAAGGAAAGTCAATTTCCAGAAATTGTTTGCTGACCAGTCTTAGGCTGAACTTTCTTCACCCACTGATTGGTGCCAGGCTTCAGTTTAGCTCAGAGGACAATAATAAATGTTACTTCCACATCACCCCTGCCTACACTCGGGGGAGCAGGAAGTCCATCATGACCACGACCCACAGGAACAGGATGTGAGTTTCTGGCTACTTTGACTCAATGTGGTGAGATACTGAATCATTTGGATCCATACTGTATCACAGATTACATAAAGACCTAATTAACACTGTCCACTTCTGTAAAGATCTACTGCACAATGAAGACAAAGAACAGCTCTCCCAGTATCTCCAATGGCATACTTGTGATGGTTTGAAATTAGACAAGAGCAGATTGAGATTCAATGTTAGGAACAAGTTCTGCACCACGAGGGCGGTGGAACACTGGAACAGGTTGCCCAGGGAGGTGGCTGAGGCCTCATCCTTGGAAATGTTTAAGGTCAGGCTGGACAAGGCTCTGGACAACCTTATCTAGTGGAGGATGTCCCTGCTCACTGCAGGGGGGTTGGACCAGATGACCTCTGGAGGTTCCTTTCAGTCCAAACCACTCTATGATTCCCACCGTATCCAAGAGAAGGACAGTAGATGACTTAAAGCACAAATTTCCTATGTCATGACAGATATGGATCCAAATCATTATACTCCTTTCACCAATAGGCAAGGTCACCCCCATTCCAGTGAGGTTTTAAAAGGTGAAAGGCAGATCTGGATTTTTCAGAGCCAGGCTCTGCCCAAAGATACCCAGTAATAAGACAAGGGCCAATGGGTGCAAGCTGGAGCAGAGGAGGTTCCACAGGAACATAAGGAAAAGCTTTTTCACTGTGAGGGTGACAAACATTGACACAGGCTGCCCAGAGAGGTTGTGCAGTCTCCTTCTCTGGAGACATTCAAAACCCACCTGGACACGTTCCTGGGTGTCCCTGTTCTGGCAGGGCTGTTAGACTGGATGATCTTTCAAGGCCCTTCCCAACCCCTAGTGTTCTGTGATTCTGGGTTTGGGTTTTTTAAAATTGGTTTGGTTTGTTTCTAAAAGCCTCAGGACACTGAGAACACCACTTCCAAAAATACCATCTTACTTATCCCTGATGGCATGGGACAGGTCAGGAAATAAACAGAGCAAGAATGTCAACGGGTACAAATCTCAACTAAACAAGAGAGAAAACCAGGCAGGATTCACTGTGGACACTTTGGAGAGATACTGGGTAAGCATCTGCCAAGAAACAACAGAGATTTTGGACGCTGGGACAGGGCACGCAAAGGTCCATCTCCACATGGACATACACCTTCCCCATCACTTGGTTACCTGCGTCTCGCTGGTGGTCTCCAACCTTTCCCTGGGACACAGCATGTAGGGAGGGAGAAGGTCTCCTGTGTCCTGTCCTTCTGCAGTCTCTCTCCTCGCCCCTCCTACGATTGTCTCTAGATTCAGCCTGGTGGAGATCCTCGTTACCCAGCACCCTGTGTGCCGAGTGCCCACGCTGATGAGGTTTGTGCTTTTTGAAGCGTGCCAGCTGGCTGCTGCCCCAGTGCCAGCTCTCCTGCTCGGCCTCCAGCTCCACCTCGAGAGAAGGAAGGTGCTTTGATCTGCCTTGCCTCGTCTGCTTTCTGCTGTGCCGCCCCTGCTCTGAGAGTCCGTGCTCTGACTCCAGGTCAAGACTGTGAGGTCTCCAAGCCTTCTCCCTGCGGGCTGCTCTCCTCTCCTGCAGCTCCCAACTGTTGCTGTAGTCAGAGGCATTGTGTTCAGCCTCTCTTTCCAGGTCAAGGCTGGCGTGTCTCCTGGACCTTCCCTGGCTGGCTGATTTCCCTTCCAGTGGATGGCCATTGCTGGCCTTGCTCGACTGAGGGGAGCTGTGCTGATGCTCCGCAGGGCGGTGTCTGTGTCTGGAGGCTTCGCTGAGCGACCGCGAGGCCACTTCTCGGCGCTCCTTCCGCCGCTGCACATCCCTGTCACCACTACTTGCTCTGTGATGCTCAGAAACCTGCTCTCTGGGGTGACCCCAGTGCTGTTCTGAGCAATGGAGGGGACAAATAAGGTGCAGGTTAGTGGCATGAGGGTTAATGATGGTTCAGCAAGGCCAGACTCGCAGGAAGCAGATGAGGGACCCTGAGCTAAAGGGAAAAGCTGGAAATGCCAGGGAAGCATTACGGGGTCAGAAAGAAGAGCAGCTGTGATGTAAAGCTGGCAGGACAGCACAGAATGAAGTGGCAGCCCCACCCAAAAGGGGGTGTAAGCATCTCCCAAGACAAGGACAAGCCCGTGTGGAGACAAAGGACTTAAAAATGATGCTATCAAGACTGAAAAACAGTCAGCAGAGCAGCTCAGCTCCTAATGACAGTGCCACAGATACTGAGGCCACCGGAGAGAGGCTTGAAAAGGAGGACACAAGGAGCAGGTAAAGCTGGGAGGCAGTGTGGGAGGGGCGGGAGGTAAGGGCAGGAAGGGGCCAAGCAGAGGATCAGTTTGAATCCTGGTTTCTGAGCACCAGTATCTCGCCCTGGGTTCAGTGTTTTCTGCAAACAGCTTCACACAATGGGAAGAAGATCCACATAAAGCAGAAAAGAAAGAAAAGCAGGATGGGATTTTAAAATGAATTTTGTTTGCTTCTTTATTTTTAAAGCAAGAACAAGACCACAGTTAAGCTGCAGCATCCAACTGTCTTCCACCATAGGCTCTCCTGTATCTCTTGCCGGCCCAGAAGCTTCAGGGCCTGCACTTATTCATTGCCTAAAGGGAAGTTTAGACTCTGACTGCAGCGAGGGTTATGGAAATGCAAGGCCAGGGTAAGGTTTCACCAAACCCAGGCTCCTGACCTCAGCAAGAGGTAGCTAGAAAAGCCACTTACTCAGCAGTCTGGCAGGGTTGTTTCCTCCATGCTTTCCAGAAAGCAGGTGGAAATTTTCTTTGCTTTTAGTTTCAGTAATAAAAGTGACACAGTTGTGAGGATGCAGCAGTCTGCCTGCCTCCAAACTGCTGATCAAATTATTTTCCAATCAACCTACTGCTAAGAAAAACCATTGCACTGAGTGAACTGAGTTTGCTCTTTAGCAGCTTTTCAGAAGCAAGGTGTATTTCTGAAGAAAAAAAAAATTAAAAAATTATAAGTTCCTCAAAGCAGAGGCTGATTTGAAACAGAACAACACCAAAAAAAAAATCCCAGCCCAGCAGTGTAAGACTGTCCTTCTCCACTGCTGAGACTTTTTCCTATAGTATCTCAAAATATTTAATAGCTTTCACTGCACATGAAGTGCATTTTGCTTCAATAGACACTTCTGCCTCCCTTACAGTCATTTAGATTCTGAGGGGGTGAGAAACAAAACAAAGAGCCACCACCACAAAGAAAAAAGAAACAAAAACAAAACAAAACCCAACACATACCAAAAATCAGCCTCCCATTCAATGGCTATTCTAGTCCGAGAAAACAACTTTCAGAGCCAGCAAAAACAGTCTAGGGAAAATCCTCCTTGAAAACAAATCTGTGACTTTTACCCAGAACTGGCTTATTTTGTTTCCAAAGGCCTGCAGTAACAGGATGGGGGCAATGGCTTCAAGCTTGAGAAGAGGAGGTTTAGACTGGATGTTAAGAACAAGTTCTGCATCGTGAGCGTGCATAACACTGGAACAGGTTGCCCAGGGAGGTAGCTGAAGCCCCATCCCTGGAGATATTCAAGGTGAGGCTGGACAGGGCTCTGGGCAGCCTGATCTAGTGGATGATGTCCCTGGTGACTGCAGAGGAAGTTGGACTGGGTGACCTTTCAAGGTTTCTTCCAACCCAGACTATTCTGTGATTTTCAAAGATCCAAGGACTGTAAGAGCCACCCACACCAGTTCTTGTTAACTGGTTAGGGGCTTTTTTCCTTCAGTTTTAGATCATTCACAACTTACAGAATATAAATACCCAATGAAACAGTTTAAGTGACTTACTGAACAACAGAGACCACAGCGTGAAAGCGAGAGGCAGTTTTTGAACAGTATTAACAGAGGTCTAAAGCTCAATACATACAGCTGCAAGCAGCAGCAGAAATCACAAAGAGCAAAGCTTGGCCACGCAGGGAAAGGATTGCTGCAAGTAACACAAGCCTGCCAAAGAGCTCCAGGAGATGATCTGTTGTTGTGGTATCTCAGGGCAATCAACTCCTTAGCAGGCACCGGTCTCTGCAGCACCTTCCACAGGGACCATGTAATCACTCTTCAGGTCTTGGTGCAAGCAGCAAGTGACTGAGCAATGACAGGAATGTTTTTTGTGGCACACACACTACTGGGAAGAATTCCACCTCATTTCACAGTTACTTTTTCACTCTAAGAGCTCAGATTCCTTTGAAGCAATAGCCCCAATCCACATTCCTCCTGGATGTGGATACATTTTTTTCAGTCTTAAGACAGACTAAAACCCAAACAAAACAAAGGGCTTTTTTTTTTTTGGTGTGTGTTTAATTCCACTGACAATAAGTACAATAAAAACTGAGGATACTGAAGCCTTAACAAACAGTGCCCAAGTATTTATGAGTTTCCAGATCAAGAGACTAGATCTTGTCATCAGAATCCACTCCAGTCCTCTCTAGTTTTTAAGAAGTATGGATCAAGAGCAGCGCTACCATGAATGGTCAGAAAAAAACATTTCTACCTCACCTTCAGGACTACAGATTATTGCAGGAAGACCTACAAATATTCTGCTCTCCGAATCTGCATCATAACCTCAGTGCAGCTGATTTCTGTTCTAAAAATCCATTCTGTCCTCTCCTGTCACCTGTGCATAGCCTCACTCTTTCTTACATTGTGGTTTTTCAGGGACTTGTCCTATGTGATTCTGAAAACCTGAACTGTGAGCTGGCCAAAAAAGTCCATGACCAAAGTCTTTTCCAGCTCTGTACACGTAGCAGGACTTGAGGTCATGAAGTTTCCACTCGGTTACTATTTCACACTTTGTGCTTTGTTTTCTTGGCCATCCTTGAACTTCTTTCCAATTGAAACCAAAGTACTCCATGTATGCTCAAATCAAAGACATTTAACATCACCAATGCACTGATCTTAAAATGAGAATGAAGAGGTTTGATCTTCATCTTCACGACGTGCTAATCAAAAGCAGCTTCCCTCTTCCACACCACATTTTTATTGTTGGTTGCTTTGGTTTGTTGGTTTTTTTTTTGAAGCAAGAACAGAAGAACCACCACCAGTGCACAGCAAAGCCAGCCCCAGATTGCTCCATAATTAAGCACACTCTGATTCTCTCCTCTTAAAAGAAGGTCTGCACTCAATCACAAAAGCCAACCAAGCAGGCCACAGCGCTGTGGGTCCTCTCTTTTCCACAACGTAAAAGCCCAGATGATCACAGCAGAGATGTTCTGTGGGAATGACCTCGTTGCTGTTCAGCAAGTCAAAGCAGTTGTGCTAATTTTAATGCTTGAACATATACCTGCAAGGAGTTATTTTTGAAAGGCTGTTCCCAGGAAGCTGCACTTATTCCTTTAGGCACGCAGCCACCAGCTGAACACAGGAACTGTTTCTCTTTGAATGCAAGTGTAGAATTACAGCTGCATTTCTCCCTCCCCCCACTCACACTTGTGGTGTCACACAGAAGTAACTGTGGCTGATCAGTGCCATCACCTACTATATTTTTCCACAAGCCTTCTTAAAGCATGCAAGAATGGGTATGGTGGCACATACACAGATCACATAGCCTAGCTCTGTCCTTTAGGCCATCTTCTAGGACACTAAAAATGGCAAAATTGTATTTTCTACCGATTTTGGTCTTCAGTTTGTTTGTTTTAGTGATGTTTTTTAATTTGTTTTTTGGGGTTTGGTTTGTTGAATGTTTCCTGATTCTAGAATAAAGTCTCACCCTGACCCTGGAAACTGATGCAATGCTGCAGAACTCAGCACAGGCACTCTGAAATGAAGTTAGCAGATCACCAAGTTCATCTCTATTGTGGTGATTTTGACCTTTTCTCTCTCAGAAACATACCTCCATTCTCTGCATAATAGCTGTCTTCATAGACTGTGTGTCCCTGGGGTTCTGGATAGTACTTCTTGTGCTTCTTTTCTTCCTGCAGTTGTAGGAGACGAGCAATGTCCTGCAGAGTGGGAAGAAAACAGACATTGCACCTCCAGATCCCTGTACTCAAATTCTTTATTCAGTTATAAAAAAACCTGAAAGTTTTCAGGCACAGCAACAACAGTGGTCTGGATTCAACCAGTGGGCTGGATGGAGCTTCCAACTTAGTGGCTGACACAAGAGACCACTTCAGAAAGCAGTATCCAACTTCATCCAGCCCTGCTGTTAAGCTTCCAACCCCAGGGCAGACTTTCAGGTTCCTGTTCCACAGACACACAACCCTGCAAAGCCCCAATGGCCAAAGCATGCCAGATGGGACTGTGTGTGCAACTTCAGGCTCTCAGCATGGATTTAGAAGTCATGAGAGTGGGCCAGACCTGTCCTTGGACTCCACCAAGGAAAGAAAAAACAGAGGGTCAGACTTATCCCCAGTTGAAGACACTTCTGACTGGAAGGAGGTCCCAGAGCAAAGTCATAAACTCGCTTCAAACCAGCTGTAATTCACAGGGACTGGAGGGTGCTAGGCAGGGAAATGCATCAATTTGACAGAGGCTAAAGGAAAAGAAAATGGAAAGGGACTTTAGGAAGAGCAGACAAGGCACAAGGCTGGAGTACTGCAGGGACTGCAGCCATTTATCTTCTGTCCCAGTTTTGGTAGACGTGCCGTCAAAGACAGCAGCACTCTATTTTCCTAATTGGTTTTCTTTCTGGATGACTAATGGATCAACAAGGCCTGGCAGCAGCAAACAGCTCCCTGGGGCTTGCTCATTTGGGGCCCAGAAGCTTACAAGTCAATGGGCGCAGCCTGAAGGTCGGAAGAGAAGCTGGAAGATACCAGCAGGACATGTTAGCTCTTGGATGTTATTCATTTAAGCCTCCCTAATCCTCAGGAACTTCCACAGAGCCACCCATGTAAAAGTGTACATTGCAGCTAGGAAAGGCATCACTGAAATGCAAACTGAGCATGAACACCCTTCAGAGCAAAGCCAGCACTGAAGGACACTGGATGGGTGTTCAAGTACAAACTATTACTTCAGGATTCCAAACAGATCTGCTCAGTAACCAGCTTCGTGGAGAACTTGGGGATGCCTCAGGCTCTTTACAACCACAACAAACAAAACAAAATGCCTCCTCTGACAAGGTTAACCTCTTCTAGCAAGTACAGCAAATCTATAAATACATGGGCTTAAGCACATTATATCCAGGACTAAGACAGCTCAGGACTTGCAAATCCAAACAAACCATTCCTTGCAAACTGGACTTCTAAGTAGGTGGGCTTAGCACTTCACTGAAAATCCCTGCACACCAGACTGGCTCTGCCTTGAGAACAGGACTGGCATAATAGTCCTAGCCACTACTGAGACCAGAGAGCTACAGCAGGCACAGGGCAGTGTGACAAACACAAGACTAGCCCAGCCTGTGGCCAGTACAAGAAGAATACAGAAGAATGCCCTGCAGGGTGTATGTATGGATGCTGCACCCCATAAGGGGATCTGATGTTTGTAACTACCTGCTGACAAACCCCTTGGGCACTGCACGGCCCTACTCACATTTTGTTTGGCCTCTGTATCACCACAGGAGCCTAGCCAAAAGAAATGCTACTCCAGGAAGGACCCTGGAAGGGCTGCAGGATCAATTCAAGCTCTCCAGAAGGTCTGTTGCAAGATCAGATGCTAATACCACACCCTGGCACCCAGCTGCAGCCTAACTCAGTCTAGTTAGATTTCATCCACTCTTTGAAACTTCCCACTTAACAGCAGGAAGAGAAAAAAAATATTTAGAACTTCTCTTCATTGCTCTGAGTCACATCCATCTGAAGATTGCTGCTAACAGCACGAGAAGGTCAGCACACTGGTTTGACAGGTTACAGGGATCTGCTGTCAGACTGCTAACATCCCAACAGCTCTCTACCTTAAATGTGTTGGTTTGAGCTAATTGGAGGATTTGAGTGAGAAATTAGACTATTGGCTGAGAGAGTTAAACACAGTGTGTCACTTCACTGAGTTTCACTGAGAGGAAAAAAAAAAAACACGTTGTTTTTAAGAACTGTTCTCATAACAACCAGATGAGCAGAGGGCTTCTGACCGTTCGGTGCAGCAGCTGCTTCTCCTTTGTCTCCTTTGTCTCTCTGTCTTTTAGCTAACTCAGAGTAAAATTACTAACTCCTTCCTGCCACTAATCTCTCTGACCCATCTACTTCAGCTTATCTGCAGCATCAACTGGTGGTGAGATAAGACTGAGGAAGGGGGGAAAGGTGGTAGGGGGGAGTTTGGTTAGCCTCTCTTGGGGATTTTGGTCTCCAGGAGGGGTGTGGTGTCTGTATTACCTTTTCACTGTATATATCTGTAAGTATCTGTTATATCTTGTAAATACTTGCTTGTATATTTTGCATTGCTGTAAATATAAAGCTTCATTTATCAACTTCCAGTGTTTTCTGAGTTTTAGCTGGGGTTTACAAAAGGTGGGAGGGTAGGTAACTGCTAAACCACTACACTAAGGCAGGAAGGAAAGGTGAAGTTCCCACAGCCAACATGAGTAGTATTGTGTCCCCTTCACCTTCCTGACAAAAATGAGACAGATGTTTCACATCTGCAGCACAAAGCCTTTAGCTTTCCTTCCCGCTCCTTGCCACAAGCTCCTCTTCCACATATACCTGGACAGTATTTGCTGGAACTTAATGGTCTAAGAAAATGAGGCCTTACAGAAACATATTAATGCATCTGTCAGGTAAGGACAAATCCTTCTTTCAGACTCTTCCAGGAGACACAGTTATGTGCTGCAGCAGGGGAGGTTCAGGGTGGAGCTCTTCACTGAAAGGTTTTCCAAACATTGGAGTGGTCTGCCCAGGGCAGTGGTGGAGTGACTGTCCCTGGAGATGTTTAAGCAGTGTGTGGACCTGGCACTTAGGGACATGGTTTGGTGTTGACCCTTCAATGCTGTCAAGAGTCGGAGGTCTCTTCCAGCCAGATGTCTTCTGTGATTCTGTTCAAGCCCACTTACCACTCGCCTTCTTCACTAGCAAGGCCACTGGCATCAACAAGCCTTGCACTTCTGTGCCTGAGGACTGTATCTTATTCCCGTAACAGGACTCCCCAAAAATCTCTGAGGACAAGGACTGACACCACAGGCAAGCCAACTCCTGTGGCTAATGACCAAGAAATGTCTGCCCTGAAAGGGCTGATAGAAATAGCCTTGCCACCCCTGCAGCTTTAAAGGTTACCTCGTCTTTTTCCTCTTGCCTGCGGCGCTGCTCCGCTTCAAATACCAGCTTCACTTGGATTTCCTGAGCCATCTCACAGTCCTGCCGTTCTCTAGAAGAAAAGGAGACAAAGATTATAGGCAGCTAATGTCAAAGGCATCAGTCACCCTAGAAAAAAAAAGATAAAAAGAGCTGAAGAACCATCTGAAACACACAGAAGAATTATTACTTGGTATTCATTCAGAGCCTATGAGTCCTTAACCAGGGACCAGGACTCTCTGTACTTAATGCAGACCAAATTTAGGAAATAGGACCCCAAACACTGGGAGAACAAAAGAAATCAGATTCACAGGCAGTTTCCTAAGAAAAGGAGGACGTAGGTTAGGGCAGGCCAAGGTAGTGCATAAGAGTCTCTGTACAGTCACATTCTTGTGAGGAGTTTCCATATGGGTGGTGCCAAAGAAGGGCTTTAGACGTAAAGTTCATGCAGGCATTTCTGGGAAGTGGTCTTCATCTGAAAGCCAAAAAGGAGAAAGTGCAGAAATGCTGATAGCAAAGCCAAGAGGAGGCTGGAGGTGGCAGTTCAACAAGAAGTGAGATGTGCCACTGAGGTGGGACAAGACACTAAAGCAGATTTGGTGCCATAAGGCATCTGAGCAACACACATCAAAAAGTGGGAGCAGCAATCACTGCCCATCAACTGACCCACATCTAGAGACAACCTAGAAGGCACTCAGGAAATTTCAGTGTTTGTAGAGCTGGAGTTATCACCAAGTCAAACATCAGTTTCTTTCATCCAGGTAATGAAACCCGGTGGAGTGTGTGTGTGCCTATGCTGGTTTCACTGGACTCCACAGAGGGATCAGTTCAAAGGCACACGAGCTCACGCAGCAGCAAGTCTAGCTCTTGAATCTGCCACATAAAGAGGGACCTTTGCAAACCTGGCACCAGCAGGCAAACACAGTCCCCAGCAAAACAACAGCTGCATAGGCAAATCCTGGGCAGCAGGCTGTCAGTGGGCCTGAGATAGTGGATCTCTTATGACTTCAGTCTGAGGACACAGATCCAGGTAGAAAATAAGTTAAAAGGTCAGACATATCAAGGCACTGCACGTCTCCAGTTCCCAAAACACCTGTGAACAGAGCTAATGTGCCAAGTCCACCAGCACCAAGTGACTTGCTAAATGCTTAAAATACATCTTCTTGCAGACAAATAGGGGACAGCAACAGCTAAGCAGCTTTCAGAGCCAGAGCAGCCAGGTCATTGCTGCTCCATTCACAGCAGAGAACACCACAAGAAAAGCAAAAGAAGAAATGCTCCTGACAACAGGCAGAATTCCACATGACAACATGGAACCACAGAATGGTCTGGGGGTCAGAAAGGACCTCCAAAGGTCATCTAGCACAAGCCCCCCTGCAGATAATAGGGACATCCTCCACTAGATCAGGTTGCCCAAAGGCCTGTCAAGCCTCACGTTGAATATCTCCAGGGATGGAGCTCCCTGGGCAACCTGTTTCAGTGTTCCGGCAACCTCATGGTGCAGAACCTGTTCCTCACAACCAGTCTAATATCTGCTCTGTTCTAGTTTGAAGCCATTGACCTCATCCTGCCACTGCAGGCCTTTGCAAACAGTCTTTCTCCAACCTTCTTGCAGGCCTTTTCCATATACTGTCAGGCTGCTGTTAGGTCTCCATGGAGCCTTCCCTTCTCCAGGCTGAACAACTCCACCTCCTTCATTCTGTCCTCATAGCAGAGCTTTTAAATAAGCTTTAGAGCAAGGCTCGGTGCTTCCCTGAATTCTTAAAAAGAGAAAACTTCTTTCTGTTCTCTCATTTATCTTCACAAAGTCTTTCTGAGAGCATCTAGGATTTGAAATACAGAAGAAAGCCACCCCCCATCTGAAAGAGCTTGTCTATGTTTTATCTTTCTAAAGACCACCCAGCTCTGCCCCTTTATGACTCCCAGCACCTTGCAAGGTCAAACCATGCTAGACAATCTAGAAAGCAACAACAGTGAGGACAATTTTGTTGCCAGAACACACTAATCTTGTACAAGGAGACAGGGGGAACATTCAAAGAACTAAGGAATAATTCAAGAAAGACAGAGATCTACTGGAGAGTCTAACAAAGAGTTAGGAGGATGATGAAGAGACTGGAACATCTCTCCTATGAAGAAAGAGAACTGGGACTGTTTAGCCTGGAGAAGAGATGGCTGAGGGGGGATCTTAATGTCTACAAATATCTGAGGGGCAAGTATCAAGGGGAATGGGCCAGGCTCTTTTCAGTGGCACCTGGTAATAGGACAAGGAATAAGGGATATAAGCTAGAACACAGGAAGTTTCACCACAGAACAAGGAGAAACTTCTTCACTGTGAGAGTGCTGAAGCCCTGGTGCAGGCTGCCCAGACAGGCTGTGCAATCTCCTTCTCTGGAGACTTTCAAAGCCAACCTGGACATGTTCCAGCGTGGCCTGCCCTAGGTGATGTGCTTTGGTAGAGGGTTGGACTGGATCATCTCTGGAGGTCCCTTCCAACACCTAACATTTTGTGATTCTGTGAATAAAATTATTCCACTACAAAAGGAATAATGTGTCCAGCTCTTTTTTGTCACTACTCTCTTGCAGAAGAGCTCATGCTTTCAGGAGCAGAAGTGCTGCTGACAACGTTCTGCATTAGCAGCCCTGCCTGGAACTTGGCTCGTCAAGTTCATAAATCCCATTTCACAGAGTCCTACAACAAGCAAACTATTTGCAGTTCCCAGCAAGTCACAAAAAAAGAAAAAAAAAAGGAATCGTCTCTGCCATACAAAATTAATTTTTATGTTGTCATTTACATGCTCACATCTCTAATTGACAATAAAGGCAAAACCACTGGGGTAAAGCAGAGTGCTCAGAGATAAACATGCATCCACCCAGTGCTGCTAAGCACATGCTGGGAACACTGCAAAGGGTGGCAAACTGTCACACACTAGCTTCAAATCTCTTAGGAGCAGCTCCTTTGAAGCCAGTTCTGTACATTACACATCCAGAAACCAGAGCTGTTCTATTCCACTGCTGCCTTTTCCAGATGAGCCACCAGCTCTACTAGCTGGGTGGCACCACAGATGTAGTGGGTTAAGGAACTGCACCCCCTCAACTGAGATTTACCAGACCAGCTCAGACAACTTGGAAGTAACATGAAGCTGTATTTACAGCAAAGCTACATCTACAAGCATATATAGACAATATCTTTACAAGCATTTACAACTACATACAAATTAGAAATAATACAGAAATCCAAACTCCCTCCTGGACAAACAAAGATAATCTCAGAAGGTGCTCAACGTCACCCACTCTCTCTACCAGACAAAAAACAAGCAGCAAAGCCTACTTGTCATCTGTTAGCCCAGATTAGTGGGAAATACTGGAGATAGAAGTGAACAGCTCCAGTGCTCAGAAGCAAAGGAGGACAGAACTATTTACACTTTGGCTTTTTATCCCTTTTAGCAAACCCTTTTAGCAATGAATGATACAGACTTTATCGTTCTTATTCTTTTATAATCGATGATCTAATTTCTCTCATTAGAATATTCCAACGAGCCTTAAACCAGCACAACAGAGCAGGAAATAAGCTGCTGAGAGATGTCTCCTGCCTTGCAGAACCTGCATTTGAAGAGAGCCCCATCCTGCTGTCTCCCCTTACTGCAATCCTACTGATCCCTGTCACACCACCTGACTGTCACTGTATCTTGGTACAGTCTCTTGCAAGAGACTAAGATGTGGGGGATAAAACCCAAACAAAAGCAAACCACACATGTCAAATCTGGATTGGGCAGCACAGGTTGTTTTGCCCTGCACTGACACATTGCACTTCTGCACCAGCTTCACAGCCTCAGAGCCACAGCATGCAGAAGCCACAGTGTCAAATGCCACGTGTGATGCTTGAGTGAACCTGCAAAGCAAGCTGGATTTGTAACGCACATCCTTCCACAGCTCCTGCAGAAGCCAGGAACTGCAAGAGAAGGCCTGGCCCCTAACATCCCTCTCTATCACCTGATCCTGAGGTAGCAGCTGCTCCCCGTGGGAGAGGAGTCCTAAACCTCTAACACTGCTCACTTCATTCTGGAGCATCTGCAAGCACAGGTAGGGGGTTTCAGCTGTTCACTGTAGTAGGACACTGGAAAGCACTGCATGCATCCTCTCATGAGCCCCCATCAGGCACAATGCAAACACACCAACAGCTGACACTTTCTCAACAGACAATTCACTAACACTGGAGTTCTGTGGAGCAGTTTCCTCTTTCTCAGACTTCAGACAAGGACAAAAATCAACAGCAGTGGCCAAGTCAGCCACTTTGCCAACATGCAGCAGACAGGAAGGCTCTTTCTCGTGGTTAAGCAACAGAATCAGGTCAGGTCACAGGACCGTGTACTCACTCTGTTCTGTGCCAGAGCCTGGTACCAATACTTCTACGGTCTCCTGGTTTGAGTTAGAACAAAAGCAGTTCTGCTCAGTGATTTTACTTTTCAGCTCAGTCTCTAAGCAACTGCACCTTCTGCCTGTCCTGTCTTTGATCCTGATCCCTGTGTGCCCATCTGCCACTCAGTCCAGTCTGAGACTTCCCAACTGACTGCCCACAGCATATGGTGGTGGTGGTGGTAACATCAATTGCCATGGGGGGACTTGAGTTGACTGTTGGGTTTGTATGGATTTGCAGAGATCTTTCATTTTACAGTTATTGCTTTCATCAAAGCAGTTTTCCTTTTCCAATTTCTGTGTCTCTCTACCTTATTCCCTTTCTCTTCACCTTGGGAAGAGAGAGGAGTTAAGAGGGAACATCTGTCCTTTGTCTAGAGGCCAGCCCAGCCCCAACTCTTGGCATATGGCAACAAAGAGTCAAAGGAAAAAGGAAGCAAAAGCAAGAGGCTGATCGACCTGAAACCCACAGTCAATCAAGCCAAAGCAGCTGACTTCAGTGCTCTGACCAAACAGAACCAGCATTTCAACAGCTCCAACACAAACTCACAAGTCTTTTTGGTGTTTTTGAGCACGTGCTTTCAGATCTTCCTCCTCTTGCAGTTTCTTGGCCACCTTCAAGTCATGTTGCACCAGACGATTACGCTGAACGTTTGTTGCCAAGTGATGCTCAACTGGAAACAGAGACAAAAACCCCCAGATTAAACTGCAGAACTTCATGGGGTGAACAAGGTAAAATGCAAGTGGGAGGGAGATTCCAGGCCAGTTCTTGGCAGGGAAATTGTATCTAACATTTACGAAGGTGGGGAATTTCTGAACTGAAATGATGCAAACAGCTTGAGACTGCACTGAGAGGGGCCCATGTATGTGAGTCTGCTACCAAAACAAGCTCTGCATATCTTAATCACACACAGGGTTTAGGCTTGCATTTTCCCACCATTGGAAATTACTCTGGATTAATAAAGTGGGTCTGGAAGGGACCACCAGGGGCCAGTAAGTACGAGCTGAACCTAAACCACTTCTGATGGATGCTTCCCTAACATGTTCTCTAGAGGTTCTTGAGAAGGGAATTCCTCTCGCTCTCAACATAATCTGTTCCAGAATCTCACTTTATATTTAGCAACAGTGCAACTGAGTACTACAGCAAGTCCTTCACCATACATGGATACTGCCTGCAAGAAAAGACAGCTACATGAGCTGTAACAAAAAGCCATCTTTAATTCAGTGGTCTCAGGTTCCAGCAGCAAAGGCACAACTCCAGCCCAACCTGTATGCATGGTGGTGTAGCTGAAATGGTATATTAGCACACCTACCACTGGCTGTCCTGAGTTGACACCTATGTCTTCAAGGACCATGGAGTATAGACCTCCAAGAGGTCCAGAGCAGCAAGGAGTAGATAGGAGACAGCAATCCTTAGGTATTGCATTCCCATAATTCTGTTATTTTACTCTATTTAGGCTGGCAGCAAATCGAGTTCTCTCCCTTTTTCTTCCCTCCCTTCCCAGGGAGATCCACTCTCCTACCTGGTAACAATAAGGGAATATCACAGCCTATTTGGCCTGACTAAAGTGGGGGAACAGCTCAGACCTGGTCAGCCCAAGCTAGCCAAGCTAGCAATGAGGGGGGAAAGAAAGAGCAGTGGGGCTCATGGTGAACCCCAGTTGGAAGAAGAAAAGGAGTACTGGGGTTTTGTTCTAAATGTGCTTGGAGGGAGGCTTTGGAGAAGGTTTTGCTTTGATGAGATTCTGTATTAAAACCTAGATTATGGATTTTTGTGTATTTCATACCCTGCTGCAACTCCTTTGTGTTGTAGTTTGTAGTTATTAGTAGCTTCTTCCATTCAATCTTACCATATACTGTGCATTTCTTCCCAATCCTGTGGGGAGGTCTTTTTTTAATTACTTTGAAAGTAATTTTAGAGCTGTCTCCCCACACCCCCGTCAAGTGCCCCTTTAAAACAAAGAGACTGGTAGATGCCAGTGGTCTTAGCACCCAACATAGCAGATTAGATTGTCTACCATACATGAAACTGCAATGCAAACATACCCAAAGTAACAGATAAGCATGGAAAAAAAGAAAACAAACAAACAAAAAAACTCAACAAAAATTAGAAATCATCTGTTCCTGGCTGTATTTTTTTTTTTCTCCTTTCTTAACCCTTACAACTGCCCCACCTCAAAATGCCCTAAAAATGAAGCCTCCTTTCAGAAGGCAGGTACTAGAGTTGGGGCTGTTCAGCTTGGAGAAGAGGAGGCTCTCACGTGACCTTCTTGTGGCCTTCCAGGATCTGAAGGTGGCCTAGAGAAAAGCTGGGGAGGCTCTCAGGGGGTGACAGGACTAGGGGGAATGGAGCAAAGATGGAGGTGGGGAGATTCAGATTGGATGTGAGGAGGAAGTCAGGAAGTTCTTCACCATGAGATTGGTGAGACCCTGGAATGGGTTGCCCAGGGGGGTGGTTGGGGCCACTTCCCTGGAGGTGTTTGTGGCCAGGCTGGCAGAGGCTGTGGGCAGCCTGATCTAGGGTAGGGTGCCCCTGCCCATGGCAGGGGGCTTGGAACTTGCTGATCCTTGTGGTCCCTTCCAACCCTGACTGATTCTATGATTCTAATAATTCTGAAACAAGTAAACAAACATATCTCTGCTGGTTCCATCTGGAGTCAGCCTGTAAAACTTGCAGCTTCCAAAAACTGACAATAATTTCTAAAAGTTTTATGAAGCACCTGACACAGTCCAATGGTGGTAATGTGGCAGCAGTTAACCTCCCTTGCATTCCAGCTGGTGCTGGATGTGGCTGAGCTTAACTCCTGATTGATGTCCAATTGGACCTTTAATGGGACTAACTTTACATCCTCGGGAACAGAATTAAGACTCCAAATGGAGTCAAGTGCCTAAAAAGGTTTATTTGACAGGCTGCAAATAGCTCCACTGCTGTGGTTGAGCAGTGATGACGTTAACAGGGAGCAGGAGCAAGGTGGGATGGGAGCTGCATGTTCCTCTGAGACAGCTTCCTCTCTTTCTGCCAGGCACACACAGGGCAAGGAGGCAGGCAACGCATGCAGGCAGGAATGACTGGTATAGAAGCATAGAATGGTTTAGGTTGGAAGGGACCTCAAAGATCATCTAGTTCCAACCCCCCCACCATGGGCAGGGACACCTCCCACTAGAACAGGTCACTCAAGGACTCATCCAACCTGGCCTTGAACACCTCCAAGGTGTTCAACAACGTTCCTGGGTAAGCTGTTCCAATGTTTCAGAACCCTCACTGGAACTCCTAACATCCTGTTTAAATCTCCCCTCTTCCAGCTTAAACCCATTACTCCTCATCCTGTCATTACAAGACCTTGTAAATAGTCCCTCCTCAGCCCTCCTGTAGGCCCCCTTCAGATACTGGAAGGCTACAAAAAAGCTGAGGAGGGACTTTTTAGGCTCTCAGGCAGTGACAGGACTAGGGGGAATGGAGCAGAGCTGGAAATGGGAAGATTCAGATTGGATGTGCTGGCCACACTTCTCTCGCTGCAGCCCAGGTCATGGTTGCTGTCTGGGCTGCACCCACACACTGGTTTCCCACAGCAGGCAGGTACGCAGGCAGCAGCTCCTCAAGGCAGACAGACAGGTAGCAACTGCCCCCTCTCCCAGCAGACATTTCTCAAGCAATCCTCAGGTAGTCTCCAAAGCTCTTCCCAACCAGGTCTCTAAGCAGGTCTTTCAGGCTTTTATAGTTTCATGCCTTGCCACCAAGCAGTTGCCACCTGACCTGACTGGTCAGCAGAGTGTATGCCTAAAGCCACCTCCAGGGCATCAAAACCTCCAGGTGTTTCTGCTGCTTTCACCACCAGGGAGTCACCAGGGTCCTAAGTTGCACCAGAGAGTCTCTCAAGCTCAAAAATTCCTACTTGACCCCAGGGGGCCAAGTGCCAAACTCCCACATACCAAATGATTTTTCCCAACGATTATCCCAGTAATGTTGAGCCACATACATATTTCAGGGCCCTCACAGCACCAAATGTGAGCTCCGATGTGCAGTTGCCAGAAACAGCACAAAGCCCACTCAAAAGGAGAGCACAAAATTGAAATGTGAACTGCAGCTGTCTCTATATGAACCAAGCCAGCACGCAGAGTAGACTAAAGCACAATGAAGACACCAATAATAATAATCCATACTCCATTAAAAAGAATAAAAATGAAAAGAAAAACCCTGTCTGCTTCATGAAGCTAAATAAAGCCAAACGTGTGCTGGGCCAAATTTGTTCCAAAGATCATTGTTACTTACTCTCTTGCTCCTGTAAGTTATGGGCCAAGGTGTGATCTTCCAGAACAGCGAAGTCCCGGCACACTGGACAGGCAAAGAAAGCAAAGAGGAATTAGCAACCTGAGCAAAACCAGCTCAGCAAAAGAGCCATAGGTGTTGCAAGCACAAATATGCAGAGACTTCTGATACCTTCTACCACCCAGGGTTTGGATTTATGTTGGGTTTTTTTGCCTTCCCTCTTGCACTCCTGCCTATTTTTGTGGCACGCACTTCTCTGCACGTAAAGCCCTCTCCGCTCTCCCCTCCTCTTGCATTTAAAGAAGGGCAAAACACACTTAAATGGTCTTTAAGTCCCATGCTGACTTCGTTCACCCCAAACCAACAGTATGCATTTGTGCTTATTATGGCTTTCTTTGCCATATTGAAGAGTCCAAGGATAGCAATTTCTCCACAAAGACACACTGCATATTATCACCTCTGCAGAGCTGAGCAGACCGAGCTCCATGGGTCTCGCTGCAGGGCATTTCAACCAGCTCAGCCATCAGTTTACAGTTGTCTCTTGTAAGCTTCACTGACTTTTTCAAGTCCAGGTGCTGGATCTGGACATGAAAGCATTTTTGGATGTGGACCTGATGGAGCAGGTCCAAAGGGGGGACCACAAAAATGTTCAGGGGGTTGGAGCAGCTCTGCTATGAGGACAGGTTGAGGGAGCTGGGCTTCTTCAGCCTGAAGAAGAGAAGGCTCTGGGAAGACCTAATAGCAGCTTGCCAGTAAGTACATGAAGGGGCTACAAGAAGGCTGGAGAAAGACTGTCTGCAAAAGCCTGCAGTGACAGGACAAGGGCCAAAGGTTTCAAACTGGAGAATGACAGATTTATATTGGACGTTAGGAACAAGTTCTGCACCATGAGGGTGGTGGAACACTGGAACAAGTTGCCCAGGGAGGTGGTTGAGGCCTAATTCCTGGAGATATTCAAGGCGAGGCTGGACAAGGCTTTGGGCAATCTAGTGGAGGATGTCCCTGCTGACTGTAGAGGAGGTTGGACTGGGTGACCTTTGGAGGTCCCTTCCAACCCAAACCATTCTAAGATTTGTACCTAGAACCCACAGAGGGGATCAACCACAGCATTGCTGGCAGTGAAAAGTACAGCTTCTTACCAAGACACTGAACACAACCCAGGACGAGCTAAAGGAGAATGGAACAAGCTCCCTTTGGCATCAGCCTGAAAGCAGCAGATTTTTGCCAATGCCTACCACTTTCACACTTGAACTTCCAGAGGAATGCTCTGCCCACACTCTAGAAAAACATCAGTGTTTTATTTTTAACTTGCTGTGACAGGCAAGTTAAAGACAAAAGGGCAACAAAAAGGCAAGTCACATGCATATCAGGACAGGGCTGGGCACACAGCATCTGGTTCAGCCTCTTGGTGATAGGTGCACATCAGCTTCTCAGTGAACCAAGGGCAAACTGTGACCTGTGCCCCCCCCAAACGGCAGGATGAAGCCTCACTCCACATATCTGCCATACACAGGGATCCCATCTGCTGCACAGGCAAGTGAAGGCAGAGGTCCTGAGAAATTTGCACTGGAGAGGTCTGTCACTCAGTTTTCCTCCAACGCCACAAAGCTAAGCAGCTTCACGTGAACCCAGAGGGGAACATCTCCTGTTTGAAACATACAGCACAAAGCAGAGAGCAATAAGGTGCTTCTGAAGCCTGCAGAGAGAGGTACAAATCACTCCTGCTGTATACCACTTGCAAAACCTCTAGGGAAGACAAAGGTTTCTCTTAGCAATAGTCTAGAGAAGAAAATGAAAGTAACCCCAAAACTCCCGGAAGATACCGAAACTTCTAGGGGAATTTATGAGAAACTCATCTAGGAGAGAGTCCAGAGGAAGAGAAGGTAAAACATTTCCATCGCTGCAAAGGGTGGAAAATACAAGGAAACGAGAAGGTCTTCATGAGTCACAGTCCCACCAGCCTTTCTGGAATGGTCTGGGTTGGAAGGGACCTCCAAAGGTCATCCAGTCAAACCCCACTCTACAGTCAGAAGGGACATCCTCCACTAAATCGGGTTGCCCAGAGCCCTGTTCAGCCTCACCTTGAATATCTACAGGGATGAGGCCTCAATCACTTCCCTGGGCAACCTCTTCCAGTGTTCCACAAGCCTCATAGTGCAGAAGTTGTTCTAACTAAATGTGCTCTTTCCTAGTTTGAACCCATTGCCCTTATCCTGTCACTGCAGGTCTTTGCAAACAGTCCCTTCTCCAGCCATTTTGTAGTTTCCCCTTCAGGTACTGGAAGGTCTTTATTAGGTCTCTCCAGAACCTTCTCTTCTCCAGTCTGAAAAACCCCAGCTCCTTCAGCCTGTCCTCATAGCAGATGTGCTCCAACCCCCTGACCATTTCTGGGGCCCACTGACCTACACACTCTGCTGCAGAAGCACCAAGGCAGCTTCACAAAACATCTCAGGCAGTGCTCAGGTACTTTCTAAACGAAGAGAGTTTCTCCATCAGATAAACACTTTATTCTTTTTTTGCATTAAACAGAATTTATTTTTAGGTGTCTTTATGCATCCCAGGGCGTGTTACAGATGACAAAAGCTCCTGAAGTCTGGAGGGAAGGGAACAAGCAGCAGCAGCAGCAGCAGGGTGGAGATGAGGATAAAGATTACAGTTGGGCAATCCTGTACAATTTTGGATGGTGCAATTAAGGTTGTGTTGTTGCCCTTTTTTTTTTTTTTTACTGCAACTTTTTATAGAAGGAAAGAGGCTGCAACAAACCAGTTAACTTTAAAACATTTCTACTGGGGCATCTGTGTGCAAATGCTGGTTCAGCTTCAGCCACAGATCTGGAAAAGCCACAGCCAGGTTGCAGGCAGCAGTACTGTTCACAGGTGACACAGCCCAGAGTGCTTGATGGTCATTAACACATTTTTATGGAATCTTGCCCACAGATGCTTTCTTTCTGTGGTTTCTGATACTACATCAGTGTCAAGAGCTGGACCAGACACTATACACATAGCAGATGCTCTCTATTAATCACTTTCCCTTCCCAAAGGGAAGAGAACACAAATAAAGAAGAGATATTTACAGTTTGGAAAAGAAGACCAAAACTACTTTAATGAAAACGATAACAATCGAGTAAGAGGTACACAAATACAGACCAAATCAACATCCACCAGCACAGCTCCCTAACACACACAAATACAGACTAAATCAATATCCAATGCAGAATCACAGAAAACATCGGGTCAAAAGAGACCTCAAAAACCATCCAAGCTCAACCTTCGACCTAGTTTAGGTCCTAAACCATGTCCCTAAGCACCAGCTCCACAGGCTGCTCAAACATCTCCAGGGATGGTGACTCCAGCACTGCCCTGGGCAGACCATTCCAGTGTTTGAGAACCCTCTCTAGGAACAAATATTTCCTAGCATCCAGCCTGAACCTCCCCTGATGAAGCTGGAAACCATTTCCTCTGTTGCTTGACACCAAGGAGCAGAGGCAGTCCCCTTCTTGCTCCAGTCCCCCTTCAGGGAGCTATAGAGAGCAATGAGGTGTTCCCTCCACCTCCTCTTCTCCAGCCTAAACACCCTCAGCTCCTTCGGCCTCTCCTCGTAGCCCAGGTGCTCCAGGCCCTTCTCCAGCCTCACAGCCCTTCTCTGGGCACAGTCCAGAACTTCAATGTCCACACAACTCCCTGAAGGCAATTACGCCACCATCACCAGACTGAGCTGAGTGGCAGATAGGAACCAGATTCAGGAGCTGGGTTTGCAAATACATGGCTTGGAATTGAAGGCAGAACATGGAGAATCCTCCTTGGACACCAGCCACTGAACAGAGGTTGACCCTCACAATCCCTCACCTGAATATGATTGGTCACTTTAGCTTCTCCTGTCCATTCCTCCCTGCAGCTGCAGCCTTTTACTTTCTGCACCCCCACACTGCTAGACAAGATTCAGCAGTGGCCTTAGTTTGCACACCAGTCCTAACTAGAGAAACATTTAGAGTTATTACTGCTAGGAGCAGACAATAACTGGAAAACCAGGATGTTAGCTTAGGAAAAGTGCAGTTACTTGAAAGAGAGTGAGACGAGAGGTAAAATCACTGAGCAGAATTAGTTCTCTTCCAGCTCAAACCAGGACATTCGTCTTCATAGCACAACTGTGCAACCATCACCTTCTGCTTGTGGTTACAGGAGCACAGATGCTTGCTGGAAGCATCATCTGCCCTGCTGGAAGGACACGTACAACTTGAAGGTCTGACCCCTACCATTTCAAAACTAAACAAAGCCACCTCAATACGAAGTCATAAACAGTCTGCCCCAACCTCAGGCTGTGCTTTCACCACAACATATTCAAGAAGAAGTTCTCACTTCTGACAGCTACCAAAAAGAGGAGGGAAGTGTCATTTTCCCTTGTGATAGACCTCTGCACAGCTGCCTGAACATCTCTACTAGCAAGACAAAGCAGGCAGCACAGGGCAAGGAAGAACATTTCAGAGCTGTTTTTTTTTTTTGCACAAAGATGACTGCTGTAAGAAGTGTCTAGGAAGCTGCATCCCAGTCCTCCCTCACTCCTTTCTTCAAAGCCTCATCTTCTGCTCCAATCCTGTGGGATTCCAGCTCTGTGCCGTTGGCCACGATGGTGATGATGCTGGCAGACTTGTGTTGCATCCTCCCCAGAGATGCACACGTGCAGGGAAAGACTTCAGTTTGGTGTATTATTTTACTCCGTTTGACCTATGCCAGACACATTTCTCTGGTTGGGAAGAAATATGTTTGGCATACAGGCAAGAAAGTAGGATGGCCATGGTAGAACACTGCTGCTCTTCTCTTGACAGTCTTGTGCCAGCCCCCCCCCTCCAAAAGTCCCATTTCTTCTGGTAAGCTCTGTTCCTACTATGCAGCCATGATTATTTAACCCTTTTTGATTGATAGGCCACTAAAAACTTCCTGGAGAAAGTGCAGATTTCTTAAGCCAAAAGGCCAAGCACTTAATACTTCTGTGTTGTATTGGTGGGTCTGCTGCTTCTACCTGCTCCTCCACAGATCTACTGGAAGCAGTTCATGAGTCTACAAAGTTAAACATATAGGGACAAAGCAAGGAAAACGCCCTGGGAAGGGACAGGGCTGAGTTGCAGGGGCTGGGTCTTAAAACGACGATAATTATCCCATCAAGATCCCGTAAGAGAGAGGGAAGCCAGGCACTTAATAACGATATGCATGCTGGAAGCTCCCAGGTGTCTGGTCTCTACAGCAGCCTCATCTCACAGAAGACACTCTGCAGAGGTGGCTGGCAGGGCAGCAGGAAGCCCTGTGTTTGCTGACATCACGCACTGCTGCAGAAGCCACTCTTCTGCGTCTCTGCTCCCACGAAGCTGCTCCTACAAAGCCGCGAACGGGCAGCTCCAGCACACAGCCCTGGCTTTGTGCTGCCGGAGCTGCTGGCAGGGCGGGCGGCACAAGAAGACCTTTTGCCTTCGTCAGAAGCTTGGCAGGGTTGTCTGCCTCCAACTCATCTGAGCACATTATTCCCAAGCCCCGCTAGCCTGAGAACCACGTGCAAAAGACGATGAGAACATCTCGTACAAAGACAAAGAAGCACTGTCGGCAAGTCAGGTGGCAAAAGATTTCCTGCACCTGCAACTGCCTAACAAGTCTGGGGATGATGGAAGTGCAGAGGACTCCTTCAAGACTAAACCTGTGGCAAGGAGTCAAGCACGACTGCAGCTGCAAGTAAGGCCAAAGAAACCAGTGCTCCATCCCTGAAGACAATGCATCCAGTGAGGCCACTAGGGAATAAATGGAGATGTGGACCAGCCAGCCATGGTCTGAAATAAGGCCTCACCAGTGCTAGTCCTCTATCCCCTGCCCATTCCCAGCACATTCTTTGCTAGGTATTGCATCCACTGGGTTAGTGCTGAGAAACAGGATGGTCCCAAGGACAAAGCAGAGACTCAGGGTTCCTCTTCTCCTAGAGGTTTCACATTTAAAGGGGAAAGCAATCTATTTCTTTACTCCTTAACAAGACAATAAAGGTAAAATTAATGATTCACTTCTGTGAATCAACTTGACCTCCCACCTCCCAGTCCTGGCTGTGAGCCATGGGACAGTCAAACAAGTAGCAGGGGTGCAGCTTCAATTGGCAAGAGCTGGGAAACACAAAAACATTAGCGAGTCTCCCATAAGTCTGATTAATCCAGTCTGCCCCAGCACAGCAGGGAACAGGCCTGGCATTTGTGCTTCTGGCACAGCTGTCAGCAAAAGAAATCCCAGTTGCTGCCAGAACCAGCAGATGTGCCAGCAGGGCAGGATGAGGACAGAAGCATAGCTGAAAGTATCATCCTCTGCAGCAGTGGTGGGCTGCAAAACTCATGTAGCATTATGGGAAAGGAAGCTTGCTTGTTTCAGGGCTCCTGAAGATCGTCTCTGGAAGCTCCTAGCACAGCCATTTTCCACCCCAAAAACAGGCCTAAGCCATGTGGAGAGGGACTTGGGGGTGCTGGTGGAAGGGAAGCTCAACATGAGCCAGCAGTGTGCATTTGCAGCCCAGAAAACCAACCAGAGCCTGGGCTGCATCAGGAGAAGTATGGCCAGCAGGTCGAGGGAGGTGATTCTCTCCCTCTACTCTGCCCTGCTGAGACCCCACCTGGACTACTGCATCCAGTTCTGGAGCCCCTGGGACAAGAGGGATGTGGACATGCTGAAGTGTGTCCAGAGAAGGGCCACGAGGAGGATCAGAGGGCTGCAGCACCTCTCCTATGAGGACAGACTGAAAGAGTTTGGGGCTGTGCAGGCTGGAGAAGAGGAGGCTCCCAGGTGACCTTCTTGTGGCCTTCCAGTATCTGAAGGTGGCCTACAGAAAAGCTGGGGAGGGACTTTTTAGGCTATCAGGGAGTGACAGGACTAGGGGGAATGGAGCAAAGCTGGAGGTGGGGAGATTCAGATTGGATGTGAGGAGGAAGTTGTTCAGCATCAGAGTGGTGAAGCCCTGGAATGGGTTGCCCAGGGGGGTGGCTGGGGCCACATCCCTGGAGGTGTTTGCAGCCAGGCTGGATGAGGCTGTGTCCAGCCTAATCTAGGGTAGGGTGTCCCTGGGCATGGCAGGGGAGTTGGAACTAGATGATCCTTGTGGTCCCTTCCAACCCTGACTGATTCTATGAGACTTGCAAGCATAGGTGCAAGCCCTGCCTTTATGGCTGAGGTAAGCAGGTCTGTGGGTACAAGAATCTCACTGATCTCGTTGAGGATGTCCCTGCTTACTGCAGAGGGGGTTGGACCAGATGACCTTTGGAAGTAGGTCCCTTCCAACCCAGACCGTTCCCATTCAACAACAAACAGCCTTTTCCTTTGTCTGTTCTGCCATTTGCTTTCTCTACCATCACCTCAGCTCCACAGCTCAGCAGTTCTAACTGCCTCACAGCCAGGTGGGTAATGACAGAGGAGCAAAGGCAGCTTTGCTGCAAGTGATATTTAGGCACATGAAAAAAAGGTACATAAGGTCCAGGAAGAGGGACCTCTTACTGTCCCTGTAAGAGGCCAAACTCACCAGCTTTACAAGCAAGGCTTACAGCACAACACCCCACACACTTCTCCCTGAAGTCTCAGGCCATGTTTTGACATCCAGCGAAGAGCCCAAGGGCCCCTGCCTCGATTCACATGGCCCATATGACATCTTCTGGGATACCAGCCAGTTCAGTGTCCCAGAGATCATGCAAGCATGCTCCAAGCATTTCCTTTAAGGTTCTAAAAACCATCTCTTTCTCCTCACCCCCTCCACTCCCAGCATACTCCCATTCACATCATAGGCTGGATAATTCACAAAATCAACGGGAAGGTGTGAGTCATGCTTGGTTTTAGTGCATCTGCAGTTTTGTAATCCTAAACTGAAAGACGTAGAGAGAGGAAAAGACGAAAGCGACAACGGAAAAAAGTTTCATCACCTAATTAAAATTAAAAATCGGCACTTTGTAGGGCCTACAGAGCTGACAAATCAAGTTGCAAGCTTTACCATGTGGGAAAGTAGTGGAACACTGCAAAAGGTTGCCTGGGGAGGTGGTTAAGGCCCCATCCCTGCAGATATTCAAGGTGAGGCTTGACAGGGCTCTGGGCAACCTGATCTAGTGGAGGACATCCCTGCCGACTGCAGAGAGGGTTGGACTAGATGACCTTTGGAGGTCCCTTCCAACCCAGACCATTCTATGATTCTAAATGCAGCCTGTTACAAGCCAGGAGTCTTGAGAAGATGCTGAGTTAAAGACCCTGGAGATTAGAGAGTAATCTGGGACCTCATAGTGACTTTTACCAGCAGGGACTACCAGGGCACAGGCCACTCCAAGCCAAGTAAGTCCTCCAAAATCTTCAGACTGTTTCCTTGAAAGCAAAGCCAACATGACCAAATGGCCATGCAAAGGAGGAGCAAAGCTACCCAGAAGAAACACACAACAGGGATGGTTCCTGTTTGCCCCCAGGAAAGCTGGTGGCCTGACCTCAGCATTTCTCAGTTTTGTCCTGCCTCTCTCATTGTACCAGAAGATTTCTGAGCTCCTGCTGCCACAAGCAGAGGATGCCAATAGAGGCTGGCCAGGATGTATCTCAGCTGCCGCAGCTGCAGTTACACAGGCAGCAGCCCTAGCCCTTCTTCATCAGACATCACCAGTGCTAAGGACATCAGAATACTTGCACTGGGAGATGATGGCCCCCAGGCAGAGGGAGACAGAGTTGGACATCCCAGGGAAGGGAACTATTTCTGCTTCTCAGGCACTACACTAGAGCATAGAAACATAGATCCATAGATCCACAGACCCATAAAATTGTCTGGGTTGGAAGGGACCTCTGAAGGTCATCTATTCCAACCCCCCAGGAAGAGCTGGATGTGGGATGTCCCCAGCAAGTTGGTCTGCCTGCTCCTGCGACAGCCCCAGCTTCACCAGCTGCTCCTGTGTGACATGTTTCTGGACAAGAACAGACCAGAAATTGTCAGTATGGAAGCAGACATGGAGTTAAAAATACCAACGGAGTAAAACAGCAAAGGAGAAAAGCTTTCTGCCCTGGAGAAGAAAAATCTCATGTAGCTGGGAGCTATGAGGCAGCACAAAGAGACTGACTGGCCCCACAGGGAACCAAAATGAGGGGTCTCAGCCTAATTCTTAAAAGCAGTGAGCATAGTAAAACAAAAATACTACCACAGATTTTTTTTTTTTTTTTAAATTGGCTGTCTTGGCCTGGAAACTAAGAACAGCTTGGGATTTGAGATGGAGGTTATTCTCTCTGCTTTAAGCTAATTCCTTGAGGTCAAGGGCACAAGAGGCTTGTGCTCTGTCTGCACTGTTCAGCAATAAGCTCTCACCTGCCCGACAATGTTTTAAAAAGAAAGACTATAGGTATTTTGGAACCAAATCCCAAGAACAAGAGACAGTTTCTTAGTCTGCCTTGGAATGGAAACCAACAGCATTCACAAAATGATGGCTGCTGATTTGGTATTCTCACTCCTGTAAACCTGACTGCAAACTACTACAGAGCAGTTCTCAAGCTGAGAGAGCATCTGCTGAATACTTCAAGGCAGAAGGCGATGTGTTAGCACAACACAAACAGAGAGCTGGAGACACCTAAGACTGTAAAAAACAAACCAAACAAAATGAAAAGGAAAAAAAAAGGGAAATGAAAAAAAGAAAGAGAGGTGAGGAGGGGGAAGAAACCACCACAAGGGAGCTCCAAAGGTCATCCAAGAGCATGTCCCAGCCACCATAGCTGATAGAATTTAGCATTCCGCCTTTAACATAAGTGGCTGTCACATTTTTGTGCCCTGTCTGGCTCCATCTGCAGTTTCTTCTAAACAAAAGCAACTCTTATGCCCCAAGCTGAAAACACAACCCATGGAGCAAGAATGTTAAAGATTGTACCTGAGTTCCAGGAGAAAACGTTGAGTTGAAGTGTTTCATGCTATGGATGCACTTGAAAATGCTTTTGGACCTGAAAGAGTACTAGCACCCAGGCTTTGAAAATTTTGCCTTCCCAAGGGACCTGTCCAGATTCACAGAATGTTAGGGCTTGGAAGGGACCTCAAAAGATCATCCAAGCCAATTCCTCTGCCACAACAGGATCACCTAGAGCAGGTCACACAGGAACACATCAAGTTGGGTTTTGAATATCTCCAGAGGAGACTTCACAACCTCTCTGGGAAGCCTGTTCCAGTGTTTTGTCACCCTGACACTGAAAAAGTTTTCCCTTCTGTTCACATGGAACCTCTTCTGCTTCAGCTCACACCCATTGCCCCTTGGCCTAACACTGGACACCTCTGAGCAGAGCTTGGCTCTGCCCTCCTGACACTGCCCTCCACATCTTCATCAACATGAATGAGGTCGCTCCTGTGCTGGTTTGAAGCTAATTGGAACATTTTAATGACAGAAATTAGATTATAGGCTGTGAAACAAAACCAGTGGTGATGTCTATTTCGCTCACAGGTTTGCTGAGACATGGACACCCCAGATTCCTTCCTTCTCTCTCTCCCCCCAAAAACAGATTTTGAATGGGAGAAGAAGGTGAAAAACTGCTTTCCTGCCCCTGCCCTATGGGTTTGCAAGGGGGGACAGTAGAGCACCCTTTCAGCACATTTTGAGGTTCGTGCTGCCAGCCCACGCAGGGATTTGAGCTGAGTATAGGCTGAGTTTTTGCACCTAGTATAAATTGGCAAATCAGCACCTTGTTCGAAAAGGCACAAATAGGCAAGGGAAAAGGCACGAGTTTGAACTAATTGCAGGATCTGAATGAGAAATTAGACTATAGGCTGAGAGAGGAAAACACTGATGGTGCTACTTCGCTCATAGCTTTACTGAGAAAGAAAGAAAGAAAAAAAAAATGTTTAAGAGTGTAGTGGGTTTGCAGTGACCTGCCCCTCCCACCTTATAAACCCTGGCTAAAACTCAGAAAAACACACTGGAAGTTAATAAATGAAGCTTTATATTTACAGCAATGCAAATATACAAGCAAATATTTACAAGATGTAACAGATATTTACAGAAATACACAGTAAAAAAGGTAATAAACACACCACACCCCTCCCAGAGACCAAAATACNAGGAAAAAGCTGCTGGAAAAAGCCAGCACGGACCCAGAGCAGACTGGCCCTGCAAGCAGACTGGCTATGAGGATATTTTGAGAACATTTCTCAAAACAATTTTTTTTTTCTCTGTCTCAGTGAAACTTGGTGAAGTGACACTGTGTTGTTTAACTCTCTCTCAGCCAATAGTCTAATTTCTCACTCAAATTCTCCAATTAGCTCAAACAAACACAAAGAGCTGTAACCCAAACATAGATAAGTCAGACTTCTTCAGACTGCTTTGGGCTGTGGTAGCTCCTGCATGGCTTTTTTTTTTTTTTCCTCCTTGCCTTTCCTAGCTGAATCTGAATAATTTCACTAACTTTTTTCCTGCTGCTAGTTCCCCTGGTGATCTACCTTTGCCTATCTGCTACATGAAACAGCTGGTGAGATAAGACTGAGGAAAAGGGGAAGGTAGTAGGGGTGGTTGGTTGCCCCTCTTAGGGATTTTGATCTCTGGGAGGGCTGTGGTGTTTCTGTATTACCTTTTCACCGTATATATCTGCAAGTATCTGTTATACACTGTAAATACCTGCTTGTGTATTGTGCAAAGCTGTAATTACAAAGCTTCATTCCTTAACTTCCAGCTGACTGAGTCCTAGCCTGGGTTATTTCAAAGTGTGGGGGAGCAGCTAACTGCCAAACCACTACACCTTTCAGCACGTTTTGAAGTTCGTGCTGCCAGCCCATGCAGGGATTTGAGTTGGGCATTGGCTGAGTTTTTGCACCTAGTATAGATTGGCAAATGAACATCTTGTCCAAAAAGAGGCAAGGGAAAAGGCGCGAGTTTTCCTGCCTGAAAGTTCCCGTCTAGAAAGGTTCCCACCTGGAAAAGCTCCCTGTGTTTAGAGCCCTGCCTTCTAAAGAAGTGCCTCGTTTTTTGGGACCATCACAGTTTTGAACAGCTGCTATCTTTTGCACGGCTCTTGGGTTTTGTACCGTCTCTGCTTTTTGGATGTTCCCCCACTCTGCACTACCCTGCGGCTTTGCAGCCTCAGCAAGCCCTGGGGTCCCTTCTGAGAGTACTGCCAGCAGCACCCAGACCTGGCTCCTCTGGGACCTTTGTAACAGCCAGTTTCCTGTGGCTACCTGGCTGTATCCTCATTGAGGGATTGAAGCAGCTTGGCTCTCCCTCCTCACTGCTGGAGGAGGGAGAGCAATTTCCACAGACCTCTGTCTCATGGTAAACACATATTTGAAATACTGGACTTTGCCTCTTGAATCTCATTGGATATCATTTTATAGCCAATCGAACTGCAGAGAGAATACAGCAAGGATTCCACAACCAGCATCATTCTCCTCAACGTAGTGAGTAAGCCACTGTTCCTTTAATTCTCTCCTTAAGTCATCCTGATTATGGGGTAAAAAGCTGTTTATAGCTTAGCCTTTTCCATTTTCTGACTTCCTACATTTCTGAATTTTTCTACAGCACCTTTTGAAGATGTTTCCCAATCGAATCAAAACCTGTTAATAAATCTAAAATTAATTCTTTATATAGCTGAAAGGTGGGAGTTTCTGGGAATAAAATAATTCTATTTTTATAATTCCTGACTCGGCCACATTAATTCCCCTGCCCTTAACAACAACAAAAAAAAAAACAAACCACAACAACAGAACACAAACATAGACAAGACAGTCTCTCCCTGGCTCTGGCCCTATTATTAACTCATCTTCCTGGATCTGTGTAACCCAACTAATCATTCTGCTTCTAAGCCCTCTTGCCAATTCTTCCAATTCACCTTGCACACAAGGGCAGTCTCTGGGATAAAGGAGGGAGGTGGAAAGAAGGTGAAAGGGTGGCTCCCAGCCTCCTGGCACTCTGACTGCTGGGAGGGGTATTGCGTTTCTGTATTATTTTTAACTTGTATATTACTGTATATATAGAAATATTTGTAATGTATTGTAAGTATCTGCTTGTATACTGTGCTAAGCTGTAAATATAAAGCTTCATGCTTTAACTTCCAGCCAGCTGAGTCTAGTCTAGGTGAATTCATTGAAGGGAGAGGCGAGTGATGCCCAGTACCTCTGCCACCCCTCAAGCTCCTCTGCTCCAAGCTCAAAAGCCCCAGCTCCTTCAGCCTGTTCTCAGCAGGGAGATGTTCCACTGCCTGCAGCCTCTTTGTGGCTCTCTGCTAGACTCTCTCAAGCAGTTCCCTGAGGACCTTCTTGAACTGAGGGGCCCAGAACTGGACACAATACTCCAGATGTGGCCTCACCAGGGCAGAGTAGAGCAGGAGGAGAACCTCTTTCAACCTACTAATCATATCCCTTCTAATACATCCCAGGATACTATTGACCTTCTTTGCCACAAAGGCACATGGATCCATCAGTACCATCCAGGTGGACAAGTATAAATACCACAAGTTTATTGGAGAGGGATGGCTTGACTATTTTGACACCACAGCCAAGCAGTAGACTACAGGCACCCAAAGCCACACTTCACTGACAATATTTGAGGCATAACTGGGTCTATGTGTGGCATGAGGTTAATGACCCATGAGAAGGACAGCAGTTTCTCTAGCTGTCCTCTCCAGCATCTGACATTGCTTCAGTTGACTTAGTCAAGACAACATGAGCAAAACAAACACAGGGAGAAGTTTTCCTACCCCTCTGCTTTTACCACTGCCTTCCAATCATGGAACACTGCGAAAAAATCACTGCCTCAAACAGCTCACCTTGCCCAAGAGCAGACCACCAGAGTCAATGGAGGGCAAGGCAGGAGTTACCTTCAGCAGAAGAGGTCCAAGTCCCTGGCTCAGACAGATGTCCCCATGAGCAATGCTGCAGATGTAAAGCATGGCTTCATAGAATGGTCTGGATTGGAAAGGACCTCCAGAAATCATCCAGTCCAACCCCACTGCAGTCAGCAGGGACATCCTCAATTAGATCAGGCTGCCCAGAGCCCTGCTGAGCCTCACCTTAAGCCTCAGCTACCTCCCTGGGCAACCTGTTCCAGTGATCCACCACCCTCATAGCACAGAACATGTTCCTTCAGCAATGTCCCCTGGACACTGTCCTGTTCTCGAGGATTCTTTTATAGATAGGATGTCATGGCAGTTTTAGCATCAAACCCAGTGTTACTCATTTAAAGGAAAGGGGAAAGAAAAACCATCTCAAGCACAACTCAAAACAGCCACCCACTCAGAACTGCTCAGACACCGAGATGGAATCTCAAGAGATTTGTGCTTCGTACACACTCTTCCCCCAGACCCAGCCTAACGGCCAACACTGCAATTTCCTTTCATCTAGTTCAGCTTTTATTTCAACATTTTAGGCACTGTTAGATTACGCAAAATTCATGGAAGGACAGACTGAATTTCCCAGACAGGCAGAACTTCTCTTTTCCCTGCTCAAGACAAGCCTGAATTCCTTGCTCCATTCAGCAATTTCTCTGCAGAGAGCTGACAGGTCTGACTTGTGGTTCTGGGTGCTTTTCAGGAACTGTGGCACCCTGCACCTCAGATGGCTCACTGGCATTTCTTAAGCCCTCACTTTCAGACTGTGGTGAATAAACTCACACAGCAGCTCCACAGAGGCAGGCAGGCAGGCAGGCAGCTGGAAGCAGAGCTTATTCAGTGTGTCAGTTCTCCCAGGCTTCTCCTCCAGCTTAATCTTAAAAGAGAATTTAGCAAAATACAAGGGGCACAGGAATGAGGAAGGGAGTTCTCAATGTCCAAGTTCAAGCACGACTCAGTTTGAGCACCGAGGCTGACTTCATGCAAGGCTGACTTCTGAAAGCCTGACGCCCATGCAGAAGGTGCCAACTTCCAAAAAAAGGTACCAGTTCCTCTCAAAACCTCAGTGTGGTTTTACACCAAGGTATCCAGCAGTCATTTGGAGGAACATGCATTTCTGGGGAAAACAAGCAGAAGAAGGAGTCCCTCAGAAATGCCACTGATTTCTCAGCTTCTGCCGAAGAATGGACCACAGAGGACAAGTCAGGTTTTGTTCATACAGACAGGACACCAAGTGAAGCAAAACTCCAGCAGGATGGACCTCGAGGCAGCCTCCCAGGCTTGCTGGAAAGCTGGCCAGCTGCTGCCTTCAAAGCTGCAGGTGTGTCTGAATCGATCCTGCAATCAACTCTGATCCCTGCACAGATTCCTATCACCTTCCTTTTTCCTGGAAAGCCAGCTGCTGCCAGCACTGCAAATCTACTCCACAAGAGCAACCTACCCAACTGAGGACACACTGTTTTGTTTCAAAGCCCCTTTTCTTTGCTCCACCAGCTCCTCAAGGGTACTCTCTCATCTGCCCTCTTGCTTCCTCATATTTAGGTTCTCCAGGTTTATTAGCTCTGGAAAAGACAAAGCACCAACAATGACCCCAGATCAGCCAAACCTTCACATCCCTCTACAAGAAGTCAGTGAAGCTGCAGAACAAACAACACACAACCTCCTTCCTGCCACAGCCTCCTGTCGGCATGCTGCCCTTCAAGCAAATACTGATTTAAAACATTGGTTTCAGAGGTTAAGTGCCTGGCCCCTGGGGCCAGATAGATAGGGAGGCAGAGCTCTCAGCATCAGCCTGGTGCAAACTGCTTTGTGGCATCTGTGCCCACAGCTTACACGAATTCCAAAGCACAAGAAAAAAGCAGAGGGGCAGCCTTTAAAATATTTCCTCTCTGAGAGCACAAAATGAGCTCCAAGTCAGTCAGATATAAAAATGTTTGCTTTGGGAGCCCTGTCACCCTTCAATGATGTTGTATACTCACAGCTTCTTCAAAAGCTCACCTGTTACGTGGTCAGAGCAATGCTGACCACCTGGTGCTGGAGGCAAACTTGCCTTTTCCATCTTTTATCAGGAATGCAGGCAAGGTTGTGCAGCCCTAACCAAGGACTCAGTCCCTCCAGCACTGCAAAGGAGGTTAGGAGAGCCCAAGCTCTTTCTAGCACCAACTTCCTCTGGAAACCTGGCACCAACCAAACTGCCTGCAGGAAAGCACAGCCCTGAGCAGCACCATTCTGTGAGTGTCACAATCACAGCCACACCCTGGCAGCTTGGAAAAACTCCAGCTCTTTCCCTACTGTCGTCCACTGCTTCACCCCAGCCCATAAAAGCACTGCCAAAGGCTCCAGGAGATACTGGGGCACACATCTTGTCCACCTCCACCAGCCAGAACCCCAATAATAAGACAGACTTCAGAACTGAGGGAGAAAGAAAGAAAGCAAGCAAGCAAAATAATCTCTTCCCCCCAGGATCTCCCAGGTAATGTTTGCCACATCAGTAACAGACATATGGAGTAAACTCAGGTGCTTTCTGCTGTACTGGCAAGGAGAAGCTTTCCAACCGCACCAGGAAAGGATTCCTTGAGCTAGGTCAGCACTTCCCCAGTCCACATGCTGGGTTGGTTGCAACAGTTATCTGTGTGAGGAACACTCCCTACTGGGGCATGCTCCAGCTTCTTGTCCTGCCTGGCTGTGAAGGGCTGTGCACTGCCTTTTGGAAAGCTTTCTGCATAAAGGGAAACAAACAAACCAACCAACCACACAACACACCTTGCTGCCAATAAATATTTCTGTTTGCATAAACGTGCTTCCTCCCTGCTGTCCAATTACCTCTCCTGCCGGTCTTTAAGGTGTACCTGTCTCTCAGTGCCTTCAAGCATTTGCTCCTTTAGGTCCTCTTCCTCTTTGTCATCACCCACTGAACACCACATATTGAGCCCATATCCTTCCTCTAAATCCTCGTTCCTCCAGCCACCAAGTCCTGGTTCAGCAGAAAGGCTGGGAAGAGAAGCAGCTATACCCATCTGCACACAAGAACTCAACGTTCTCCTGCACGCAGCTTTTCTACAGTGCCTTTGAAGAAGAGAAGTGAAGAGCAACTAAAGCCACTTGGGACTCCCTGTCCTGGGTGGCACTCACTGAAGGCAGGGCTGTCAAAACTGCATGGACCAAACTCCTACCAAACCAGGCCTGAGTCAAAACACTCTTACTAGTTTTCTTTGGCTGTGGTGGTGGCACCGTGAGTCGATGTGCAATGCAATTAAAATTGTAATCAGTCGAGCAAGATCCTGGTGCAGGAGCAGAAAGGCTGTGGCAGGCTTCCCAGCAGATTTTCATCCACACCTTTCCCCCAGGGGAAGCTAAGGCTTCTGTCAAGATCAATTCACAAGGTGCCGAGGGTTACAGAATTGACTTTATGAGCACCCAGGCCTAACTGATCTCCACTTAATGAGAGGTTCACAACAGCCTCAGCTTGCATCTCTCCTACCTTGTAATGCTGCACCCAGCTGCCCTCCAGCCCTGCTGAAGTTCTCTCCCAGCTGCCATACTGTGCCAAGGCCACACAGCATGCATTCTACAACACAGCTTCATAGAACATCAGGTTGGAAGTGACCTCAAGGATCTTCCAGTCCAGCCTTTTCAGGGTAAGAGTATAGTTTAAACGAGCTGGCCCAGCACCCTGTCAAGATAGGCCTTGAAACTAAAGAATCCCCCACCTCCCTTGGGAGTTTTCTTATGCACTGAGAAAGAAAACAGTTGGGAATGCTCCAATTCCTACTTTCAAAAAGGGAGTATAAACAAAGAGTGAAGGAACCACCACCAGGCCCCATCATGTCCCCTGTGGAAAAGCCAGCACTGCAAGATAAATGGTGCATCCCCTAACACAGCAGCCTCCAGGGAGACAGACAGCAGCCCTGCTTTCCCAGTGGAAATTCCCTGCAAATGCCTTTTGCTCCCTGCAATGCCAGCCACCACCGGCAGCAAATACCCTTATCACCCTTGGGGAGAAAGGCTAAAGGACAAACCAGCAGCAAGTGTCACGCCAAAAACTGCCCCTAAGTTTTGGGAGCTTTTAAAGCAGCTTTACCAACAATCAGCCTCCTTCCTCGGTCCTTCAGCCTGCAAACCAGCACTACAAGGAGGAGATGCAGCAGCAAGTAAGTAGGAAGCCAGCCAGCTGGGGATACTGGGAAGAGGCCGAGGAAGCAGGAAGTGAACAAGTCACTTGGTGCTATGAATCACCACGTTTGTGTGAACTAGACAGCTCTGAGAAAAAAGAGAAAGAAAAAAAAAAAAAAAAGAAGCTTATTCCAACAAAAAGTTTCACACAGTCCCAAGGCACATCCCATTGCTTTTCCAAGCAGGGTTTTTCTTGTGCCCACAGCTGGCCTCCCCTGCTCCACCTCTTCCCTGATAGTGCACACCTTCTGACACTGCTCATGGCCGCAGGAAATCGGAGGCCACAGCAAATACAACACCAACACAACACACGCAGCTGGGATCATTACTCAGCCAGCAGCAACGATTGAGGGCCAACGTCCTAATATCACAAGTAAGGGCAAGTCCCACCCAGTCTCCCTGCATTCCCAGATTCAGGGCAAAGCAGACCATGCCCCTTCTTGTTCCAGATGCTGACAGATTTTTGCACTAAGGAAACATCACTGCAGAAGGCATCAGCATGAGTCTGGAAGCTCCTCTCTGCCAATGACTGCTTTTTGGGCAATCTTTTTGCCTCAGTACAACCTTTGCAGCAACTCACAAAGGACAAGTGCCAAGGACTTACAGATAGGAGGAGGCAGACCTGCTTGCTTAGTTGCATTTTGGAGCCGAGAGCATGAAATATGCTAATCCAGCCCATCTCCTCTGTCAGCTGCTGCAGATCCAGAACAACTGAACGCATAATAAAACTTTGACCCAGCTTTAACCAGAAATGAACACCACAGCCTCAGCTACTGAAAATTCATGCACGCTGGAAAAACAGGCCTCCTGTTACTCAGGAGAGCTGGACGTGAACCAGCAACCTAGAAGGAAAGCCTGTGTCTATGTCCCATCATTCTCTACCTCCACGTTGCTGTAGAGCTGCCCGGCTTGCCTGAATGTTTCAAAGACCTGCTCCAAGGAAGTCACAAAGTAGAAAACCATGAGACTGCACACAACGCTGCAAGGAAAAATCTCAGCTGGAGCCAAAGAGCACGGGGCAGGTGGCTTCACCGTGACTTGGCTGACCCTCAGCTGCTCTCAAAATTGTTGCCCTGCTTACACTAATCCAGTTAAAAGCCAACCCTTCCTTCACATAAGCACAGCTGACGCCTCATCCCTCAACATCAGACCCCTGAAAAAAATCTCGAGGCTGAATCCCTCTTCAGCAAACGCCATGCCAGCCATCAACACTTTCTGAATCCACTTCCACCTTTGAGAGACATAATTTCTCTTGTCCACTCTCCTGTTGCTGAGCACACAGAGGCTGCAAAACATCAGCTGCCAGTAACAGCAGTCCATTCCACACTACACCTCAGAGCTGACCCCCTTGAAAAGTCACTTGAAAAGTCAGCAGCCAGGAGGCTTTTTACTGCAGTGGTCTCAGTGCAGATCACATTAAGCTGCGCAGGTCAGAGGAAAGCTGCTGTGGCTGAGAGGAAAACTGATGCTTCCAGCAAACTTTTATTCAATTTATGTCAATGCAAAAAAAGAGCCAGCCAGGCTGCCTGCACCAGAGAACACCTTGCCAAGGTAGAAAATTAAGACTGGAGCCCTTCCTGTTTCCCTCGGCCACACTCTGAGGTGTAGCTTTTACTATCGTGTTAGCGAAATTGGCCTCTCTGGCAGCAGACTACAACTAGCAGCATCTGAATGTACAGCACAGGAAGTTCAGAAAGTCAAATCAGATGCAGGGAGAAACCATAGCATGCCACGTCTCCCTTGGTGTGCCTGGCACCACCTTCATCAAGGCAGAAGCTCAAGAGACAGCAGCATGGCAGGGTCGGTTCCAATGACTAGCACACACCTACTGTCGTTACATTTCCTTCTAGTACTGCTAAAAATAAAATTAAATAAAAATAATTAAGCCACTGCAAATTCCCACAGTTCCAAAGAGCTGTACACTGCTGGAGCAGAGCTCAGGGTGCCTCTTTCCTCTCCAGCTCTCCCTTTACTCTCCCACGAAGGGATTCAAACTAGCAGAAAGACCAGGAGCTCCCGGCAAGCAACTCCATACCTGGGTTTTACATGCTGCCACTAACAACTGATGGCTCTCAGGCTGCATTGACTCAAGGACTGCACCTCAGTTTCAGCACAGAGGCGTCCCGGTCATAAAGCTGTTGCTACAGATCTCAGCCCTTTGGCAAAGGCAGCGAGAGCAGATAGGACCACAGGTATGTCTTCCAGAGTCGGGAAAGGTCTGCACAGCTCCAAAGTACCTCCTCAGGAATGCCCTCTAAAGTGTAAGATGCAATACACAGCACTTTGAGACGGTGTGGGGACCCACATTTAAGAGCTCATCTAAAGCAGGGAGCCAAGCAAAAGGTGTAAAGCCTTTCCCAAATTTAGCTGCTAGCAATGCATCAGATTGCAAGAGATGAGAGACAAACAGAAATCAAGCAGAGCAAGTGTCTTTTATTTGCTTTACAAAAGAACTAATCAAAGTAGTATTTCCAAGATGCTTTGTTCCCCAAAGGCTCGCAAATGAGACCTAGAGTAAAAAAGGACCTACATGGAGCGCTGAGCAATCCCCTGGGGTGGGTCAAAAGAGCACACAGCAGCAAGGCTGCTTTATGAAACGAGAAAATATCCCGGGCACTTGAGACAACTATAAATACAAGCAGAGAAATTCAGCCTACAGACAGCAACTAACACCAAAACCCTCAGCAAATAACTTACAAGAGCTTTAGTGACCACAGCGGTCAAAACATCTGCTTTACTGCCCATGGAAAAATGATTCTGTAACACCAAGCTGCAGCATCGAGCTCTAGTTTTTACCAGAAAGAGAGTGTTTTCAGGGTGTATTTTACAGCAGCAAATCCCCTGCCCACAACATAAACTGGACCGGTTGAAGTAGTTTTCATCCGTATCAGGCCTTCAGCTTTTTCAAGATAAGAACAGAAGTAAACATCAGAAGCAAGACTTCCTGCAGCATCTGGCTACAGTTACCAGATTTGCACTGCCACCACTGTACAGAAGTGACCTCACTCACTTGCAGAACAGTTGAGACAACACTAGAGAGGATGACACCGTCTGGAAGTAATCCCAACTACCTAGAGGCAGGGAAAACCTGGACACACCTCCCCTCCCTCCCAAAGGAGGGCTGGTGAAATACTCAAATCAAAACATTGTTAATGAGTGACTCAGCCGACCTTTACCCGAAATGAAGAAAGGTAAATCTTTTTCCAGAAGGATCAAAAGTGATTTCTGTATCAGGAACAATAAATATTTCCCTAGGTGTGGAAAGTGATACCTGTCTTTCTTTGGTTGGCATTAAGATTGGGCATGGAAGGCAAGATTCAGTCCAAAGCACAGCTCAGTCTCCCCACTTTCCACAACAAAACAAATTACATCTCTAAAAGCACGAAACACCGCTGAGGCTTTGCAGAACGTGGCTCTGGCTTCATCTGCTTTTCAAGGGGGAGTTGCTCTGGGATGCTACTTTAATCCAATTGCTATCGGGTAACAACTGATCATCATACCAGGGCACTGTTGAAACTTAATCCATGCTAATCATAGGTGCAAATTTACCAAGGACTAGTTGAGCTCAACATTGCAACCCTCTAAACACACTTCTATTCAGCACATAAGTGACCTTACCGTGGTCCAGTTAGCTCACTTCAAAAATTAATCTAGTTTAATCAAATCAAGGCTACTTAAATTCTGAACAAGAGCATCTACATAAATTTAATTCACTTCAATCAACCCACTGGAAAGGTTAATGGGATTAATTTTCTTGAGCAACCACATATGGACAGGATTGAGATCCTGGTCATATTAAAGGAACCAATAAAAATCCTGCTAATTACTTAATAGAGCCAACATTAACCCCTAAAACTTCAGCACAGGGATGTTACTTTTCTCCCTGTGGCAGTAAGGCATAAAGCGTTAAAGGATGGCAAGAGGTCAAAAGGTACCTCTATCTAGCTCCACGTCTTCTACTCTTGAGAAGCTGAATCTAAGTCACATTCCCTAATTTATATGCACTGAAACTTTTTAAAGGATAAAACCAGGGCAAGCGGCAAGGCAAACAAGCTTATGGAATTTTGGCTGTATTTACACAGGCATGCAATGTTTTCCATTACTACGGTGTAAATCTAATCTAACTTGATTTTGACAGAGCTTCTACAGATCTGCACCACTGTCAGAAAACAGACTCTAGATCGTAGAGTTTTTTTAAGCCCAAACCAGCTCCAGGGCACCTCTGATTAAGCTCAAAGGCAGCTGTGCGAAGCAGATGCCAACCTGGCCTCACTGAGGGCGAATCCACATACTCAGCACAGAGTGAACCAGCACCGCTGCAGCCGGACACCCAGAGAGCAAGCGGAGCCGCTCACAACCCACCCTGCCCCTGCCCTGCTGGGCTGCACGGGAGTTCTGCAAGGGGCAGGAGGCTGTTTGGCTTCCAAAGCTCAATGCAAAGCAAAAAAAACAAAACAAAACAAAACAAAAAAAACCAACCCCGCCCCAGACTCAAATATTTTTAACCGGAACCTCAACATCACCGTCTCCCTCGAACCATTGAAATTTATGGGATATCGCAGTTCCGCTCCCGTTTTTCACTACCTCCAAAGCCAGCCAAGCCATAACCTCAAGGAAGATATTCGCAGACACCCTGAGGGGTCTCTTTCGTGGCAAGGCTCGTTTCCCTTGGGGAGTGCACCCGGCCGCGTTCACAGCCCTGCCCCAGCCCCACCGCCCGGGCTCGGCAGCAGCGAGCGGAGCGGAGCAGAAGCGGCGGCGGCCTCGGCCCCGGCGCAGACAAAGGGCTGGCCCCCTCCCCCTGCGCCGTTCCTCATCTGCTCCCGGGGAGCAGCGGCATGCCCTGCAAGCCCTGGGGAGGGAGGCCGGGATCCGAGGCCGGCCGCAGCTCGCCGTCAACCTAACATTACTTCTTTTCCTCTGGCCCTCCATCCACCCCTCCCCTCCTCTGACCCGCAGAGTCGACGAAGGCCACGCACGGGGGAGTGGGACAGCTCCGGCACACCCCAAAGGGCCCCAGGCAGGCCGCCCGCTCGCCCACCCC
>VWZI01014717.1:180251-195048 GCA_013396835.1 Psilopogon haemacephalus
TGCCCATCTGGGCAGAGGGATCCTCCTCCTGGCATCACTGGTGAGTGCCCATGGTGCACACTGGGTGACTGGTGGAGGGGATCTAAAGGCCGGGGGGCCTGCTGGCCCCCCGGCTAGGTAGGATAGGGTCAATTGTTACCTTAATATCATCTATGGATGCTGGATGAGTTCCTCTCTGTTTAACTATTTCTTTCTGCTCACTTGTAAAAATGGTGGGAGTGAATCTGTAAAATGTTTTGAAAAGCGTTGAATGAGCATGGGGGAAATGTCTGATAATTCTTTTTCTTCAAGCAGGTTCATTTAACTTTCCAGCTACATAGCAGCTTTGGAGAAGGATGGGTTTGTAGACCTGGCTTCACAGATGCCTTTTGGCCCTCTGACCTCAGGAGGACAAGTTGTGCTTACATCTCCAAGCTGCAATTTGGCCACCCAGCTGTGGTTTGGCTGTGCAGCTACCCCAACATGACTACAGAGAGACTGAGGAGGAAAGGAAATTAAACAGGATCCAGGGAATGGGTTACTGATGTAATGCTGGTACTGCAGCAGCATCACATCTTATGCTCTCAAGGGGCTTCTCAGAGTGGTGGATCTCAAATTACCCTCCCAGCTGTCCATTGGGTCTAAAAGCTGCTGCTTCTACTCCAAAAGCATCAATGTCTTTTTGTCTGTCCTGATAGATTGACATCAGCTTTTTCTGTTCAAAATGTACAGCTTGATGAGCAGTGGGCAGAGCAGCTCTACTAAAGCTGGGAAGATTAGCCACTGCATTTGTTTTTTCTACTTAAGATAAAAGATTGAAGTATCTTCTTATTATAAAAGCATCTACCTAGCCTCCTGGGAGCTTCTGGAAGACAAGCCCATCTAATTTCTCAGGGCAAAAGTAAGTGGCAAGCTGATATAGAATTTGTGTGGCACATCTTGTTGTCATCTCTTATGGATTAACTTCACTCAGGAGGGAATGTGCATGGCTTTAGTCCAGCCTCAAGGCAGGACTGCCTTCAAAATCCCATGAGGCTGCTCAGAGCCTTGAAAATCACCTCTCTGAGCTCATGTTCTGTTCTTTGCCCACTAATTTTTCTTCTTCTGCTCAGGTGAACTTCTTGCTGCAGCCTGTGATGCTGGACACCCTAGACCCTTGTCCTTGCACCGTGCACCTTGTTTGGCTCCATACTTCCCAGCCGCTACCCTTCATGGCAGACCCTCTGTACAAAATACACCACAATCACTGAGTAGTATTGAGCAGGTACTCAGACACGGTGCTTCAGCTGGGGCTGTGCCACTGCATGAGCCTTAAACATCAAGGAATCCCAGGATGGGGCACTGTCCCTACCTGCATCCAGGCATCTGCTTCTGCCCCCAAACACTCCTAGAGTGTCCAGATTGCGCTAGTGTGATGACACACAACAGTCTCCCAGGCAAAACAGCACTGAAAACACTCCTGAGGAGATGTTCAAAGCAGAGGCTAGAACTGCTGAAAACAAATAGAAGCCACATGATCTGAACTGACCCTTGAAAAGCCCAGTGAGCTTTTGGGGCCAGGAGTTAGAATCATAGAATGGTTTAGGTTGGAAGAGACCTCAAAGATCATCCAGTTCCAACCCTCCGCCACAGGCAGGGACACCTCCCACTAGATCAGGTCGCTCAAGACCTTATCCAGCCTGGCCTTGAACACATCCAGGGAGGGAGCAGACACAGCCTCCCAGGGCAACCTGTTTCAGTGCCTCACCACCCTCACTGTGAAGAATTTCTTCCTAACATCCCATTCAAATCTCCCCTCCACCAATTTGAACCCATTCCCCCTCGTCCTGTCATTACAAGACCTTGTGAACAGTCCCTCCCCAGCCCTCCTGTAGGCCCCCTTTCAGATACTGGTAGGCTGCTATAAGGTCTCCTCGAAGCCTTCTCTTCTCTAGGCTGAAAAGCCCCAACTCCTTCAGCCTGTCCTCATAGCAGAGCTGCTCCAGCCCTCTGATCTTCTTCATGGCCCTCCTCTGGACTCTCTCCAACAGTTCCATGTCCTTCTTGTGCTGGGGGCTTCAGAACTGCACACAGTACTCCAGGTGGGGTCTGAGGAGAGCAGAGTAAAGGGGCAGAATCCCCTCCCTTGCCCTGCTGGTAATGCCTCTCTTAATGCAGCCCAGCACACAGTTGCTGTCTGAGCTGTGTGTGCACACTGCAGGCTCATGTTGAGCTTCTCATCCACCCAGACCCCCAGGTCCTTTTCCTCAGAGCTGCTCTCCAGCCACTCTCTGCCAGGCAGAGCTTTTGGGCTAGGAGGGCCTTCCGCTGCTAAGCTTTTTCTGCAGACAAGGAGAGCAGTTTTGTGTTTGCTTTTTGAACTGGGTGCCTCTCCAAGGGTCCTGTTGTTGGTTTAGGTCAACAGGATAACAGCTGTGAAATAAATTAGGCTGCATCAAGATGTTCATTTTCAACAGGACAGCCTTTGAAGTTTCCCTAACGCCAGCAAGGCTAACTTCCAGCTGATTAAGAGACAGATAATGATGCTCCTGCATGCAGGGATGTGTGCATCAGTTAATGGTCAGTGCAAAGGCATGAAAGAAAAAAAAAAATATATCTAGGTGTCTTATGATATCGGATGCTGCACCAAAAAAACATCTCCAGAACCTGTGGGTTAGCAATGAATAATGTCAGGGCACTGACCTTCCATATTAACTGAAACAGGACCACACCTTTGTTTTTTCTCTTCCTTGATCCAGTTCAGTCATTAACCTCCCTGCATTTCTAAGCTAAGACACTTTCAAGAGAGGTTTCGAGCCCTGTGCCAGATGGGGCCTCTGAGAGGAAGTGAACATTGGCAAGAAGCACCAAGCAGCAGGTGTGCAGTTTCCTTACTTAGCCGAGTGGTGCCTGGGGGAATTGAAGCTAGCTGAAGAGCAAGGAGAGCAGGAGCCTGCAAGGATTAAGGTATAATGGAGCACATCGGGTGCATGAATTAAGCGATTGCAAAGGATGAAGAGAGAGGAAGCTAAACGTGTACTTACAGGTGACATAATGAGGAGAACTAGGTAAATTGTGAGCCATGCAGCTACAGAATGAGAGCTTTTGTTAGCCTTCAAGCTGTGCAGGTTGAAGTCAGGTAGGATGCTGCTTGGTCACCTGCACAGATCAGATGCTCGTCCAGGCAACCGTGGAAACTGCCAAGTGCAAATGAGGTCTGTGTTTCTGGCCACAAGCTCACACAGACATTTGCAAGGGTTGTGGTTTTTGGTGATTATTTCCCACCCGCCCCAAGTGAAATAGTGGAAGTTTCACATCAGCAAAAGAGACCAAATGCCTTCCAGAAAATCTCTTTTAGCAATGAAAGTGAGAAGTAATACTCAAGTGCTTTATTTGTTACTTTATTCTTCCCTCAGCTGCTCTGCACCCATCACACAATCTCAGAATATTAAGGGTTGGAAGGGACATCCAGAGATCATCTAGTCCAACATACCTGCCACAGCAGGATCACCTAGGGCAGGCCACATGGGAACACATCCAGGTTGGCTTTGAAAGTCTCCAGAGAAGGAGGCTCCCTTGGTCATGTAAGTCAGAAGAACAGTACCCAGCAGTACAGCATTACTCACTTGCTGCTCTGCAGGGAGCTTCCTGCAGCCCCACAAAACAGAAGCCTAAAGAAGCCTGAAAAATGTGGCAGGCAGCAGTGAAGCAACTTGGCCAGTTCTCAGCTATTCACAGTTACTGCTGCCTGGACGAGTCTTCAACACACTGACTTTAGGATGAGATTGGTGAAGACTGAAGTCAATGCAGTTCTTGCCTAGCAGCAAGCTTGCTATATTCCACTTGGAAAAAATTGCTAGATCTACTTGGAAATATACAAATGTGACTTCTACCTTTCTGAACAAAAAAAACTTCCTCTGTTACCACTTCTGCCAGCCTTATTTCTCAAGCTGCAGGGTGGCAAGCAGGCCAAAACATAAGGGATGGATATATCCTACACTCTCTTTTCCGCATCATCATTTTGTGTATGGGAGTTTAAATCCACAAAGAGCTTTGGCAATCACTCAACAAAATGCTACTTAGCATGTGCAGAAGATATTGGGAAGTCTCAGCAGCCATAGATGCAAACAACAAGCTAGCTAAGAAGGCAGGCTCTCCAAAAATGATTCTGTGCATCATGTTTCCTCAAAGACAAACAGATCTCTCTACTCTGTAAGCCTTCCTTGGGTGACCTGTAGCACTGAATGCTTTCTAAAACACAAGAAATATTTCTTAAGCCAGAAAGACAGATGAGAACTGGGAAGGAGAGAAGCGAACAGCAGCATGAAAGTTGGCACTGTTAGCAGACAGGGTTGACCTTAGAGAATTATAGAATGGTCTGAGGTGGAAGGGACCTCTGAAGGTTATCTAGTCCAACTCCCTCTGCAATAAGCAGGAGCATCTTCAACTAGATCAGGCTCCTTAAAGCCCTGTCTGAGCCTCAACCAGAGTATCCCCAGGGATGGGGCCTCAACCACCTCCCTGGGCAAGCTGTCCTGGTGTTCCACCACCTTTGTGGTGCAGAACTTGTTCCTAACATCCAATCTAAACCTGCTCTTTAGTTTGAAGCTGTTGCCCCTTGCCCTTTGTAAACAGTTTCTCTCCATCCTTGCAGGCCCGCTTCAGGTACTAGAAGGTTGTTATTAGGTCTCCCCAAAGCCTTCTCTTTTCCACAACCTCAAAGGTGCCCCAACCAGTGTTTTTTGGCAGGAAATCACCCCAGCCTTGTCTGTATGGCCATGTTACTCAAAGCATTGCATGTGCTAGCTCCATTCAGACACTTACCTATGGTTGCTGATTGAAGCAGAAGGAAGTGTGTAAATCTCAGGTGAAACATTCTGAGAAAGGCAGACACACACACTTATCCCCATGCAATGGTTGGTGACCACACCAAAGGATTCTTGCAGAGATCCTTGATGCAGGTAGCATTGATTTTCTTCAGTCCACCATCTGCAAGCAAAATCAAGAGATAGCTCATTCCTCTGTGGTCGCATTGGGAGCGGCCAAATTCATGTCAGCCTGTACAGCAGCCAGCAGATTTTACTAGCTGGTGCTTGCAGTGTGGTTTGGAGGACACAGTGCCTCACTACCAGAAGCCTTGAAGCTGTTGAGGAAATAGAGCTTTCTGATCACATTACTCCAGGCAGGCAGTGCCTTGTGTACTAGCTCTGCTAAAGCTGTCCCAGGGCTAGCCAAACTACCCTGGCAATTGCACTCAGGAGCTAGGCTAGTGAGCCAATCCCAGTGTGTGCTGGTTTGAACTAATTGAAGGATTTGAATGAGAAATTAGACTATAGGCTGAGAGAGGAAAACACTGATGGTGCTACTTCATTCATAGCTTTACTGAGAAAGAAAAAAATATTTTAAGAGCTGTAACCCAAACATAGATAAGTCAGATCATTTGAGATTACTTCAGACCACTTTGGGCTGTGGTAACTCCTGCATGGCTCTTTCTCCCTTCCTAGCTGGATCTGAATAATTCCACTAACTTCTTTTCCTACTGCTAACCCCCTTGGCTGATCCACCTTCATCTATCTGCTGCATGAAACAGATGGTGAGATAAGATTGGGGAAGAGGGAAGGTAGTAGGGGTGGTTGTTTGCCCCCCTTAGGGATTTTGATCTCTGGGAGGGCTGTGGTGTTTCTGTATTACCTTTTCACCGTATATATCTGCAAATATCTGTTATACATTGTAAATACCTGCTTGTGTATTGTGCAAAGCTGTAAATATAAAGCTTCATTCCTTAACTTCTGTCTGACTGAGTCCTAGCCTGGGTTATTTCAAAGTGTGGGAGGGCAGGGAACTCCCAAACCACCACACAGTGCCATGCTAATATCCACTCTGGGCTTTTCGATGGGCAGGCTTGGATCTCCACCTCACTGGGGAGATGCATCTGCTCTCTGTGGCTGGCACCATTTGCAAGTATATATACTATATATGACAGATGTTTACAACTGTATACAAGCTGGCACCGTTTGCAAGTATGTATACAATATATGACAGATGTTTACAACTGTATACAAGCTGGCACCGTTTGCAAGTATGTATACAATATACTACAGATGTTTACAACTGTATACAAGCTGGCACCGTTTGCAAGTATGTATACAATATACTACAGATGTTTACAACTGTATACAAGCTGGCACCGTTTGCAAGTATATATACAATATATTACAGATGTTTACAACTGTATACAAGCTGACACCGTTACCAAGTATATATACAATATATTACAGATGTTTACAACTGTATAGAAGCTGGCACCGTTTGCAAGTATATATACAATATATTACAGATGTTTACAACTGTATACAAGCTGGCACCGTTTGCAAGTATGTATACAATATATTACAGATGTTGACAACTGCATACAAGCTGGCACCGTTTGCAAGTATGTATACAATATATTACAGATGTTGACAACTGTATACAAGCTGGCACCACTTGCAAGTATATATACAATATATTACAGATGTTTACGACTATATACAGTACCATAGAAGTTGAAAGTAATGCAGAAATACAAGACCCCTCCCAGCAGCCAGAATGCCCAGGAAGGGCTCCCAACCACTTTTCCACCTTCCTTCCACTGCCTCCCTTATCTCAGAATCTCCCTTATGTGCAAGGTGATCTGGAAAGGGCAGAGTGATTAGCTGGGAAATGTGCAGGGTCAGGCAGAAGAGTTAATAGGGCAACAGCCAGGCAGAGACTGCTTTATCTTTGTGTCTGTGTTTTTATATGTTCCAGCAGAACGAATGGGTAATATACACATCACCTTCTTTTCTTTTTGCAGCCAATAGTCTAATTTCTCTCATTAAAATATTCCAATTAGCCTCAAACCAGCACAGGAGACAAGCTCAAGCAGCCCATAAAAGCCTGCTGCTACTCAGTAGAGATAACATATCTCATGCTTGGTCTCTCTTACTGCTGGGGAAGCTCCATCAGAAGTCATATGCCAGACCACCGCTTGGGTTCCTCCTGGATTTGCACATGAGAGAATAAATGACAATGATTTCTGAATTTCATTTTCTAGCAAGAATAATTGAACTGAGGTCTGCCACTATTGGTGGTGTGATGGGCAAGTCTCAGCTCTAGAAATCGCCTCTTGTTGGCTGTGCATTGCTTTGTTACCTCAGTTGCCTTTTTCACAAGAGTCTTTTCTCTAATGTTTTATAAAGGGTGAAGGAAAAGGCTCTCCAGAAAACCAGGCAGGCTCCTGCTCCCAGATCACTCTCAACCCTCCTACTTCCATTGCCTTTACCAGAGGACTGTGTTCTGTAGGTGACACTGCTCTGGCAAAGACACCTCACAGCTTCACTTACTCAGTATTTGGTGTCCCTGCCAAATTCAGAGGCACTGCTCACACTCATCATCCAGAATAGACATAGAGCTTTCAGGTGAGTCAGAACAGAGAGCGGTCAAGCTGGAGGTAAATCTGATGGTATAACCAAGGTCATTCCAGGCACAGCAGTCAGAGCAATCCCTGCACAGCCACCTCAATATTTAGTATTCAGTGGCATCACTGGAAATTGCTTTAAGTCTGGTAGGACACAGAACATTTAAAAGCAGAAAAGGTTTCTGTGTTGCTTTCACTGCCTCACCGGACATCTCAGCCAAATAATCCCAGTCAGTAGGAACAAGGAGGTGCTCCAACTCAGAATTAATCCCAAATAATCCCAGTCTGGAGGAGGTGCTCCAGCTCAGAATTAAGAGGTACAGGTGAGAATTGTACTACAACTGCCTCTGCTCCCTGCTTTCTCTCCATGGGTTGCCTCCTTCCACATCCAATGCTTTCACACCTGAGTGTTCTTTTTTCAGCCCTTTGTTCCAGGAAGATACTTTGGAGCTGATTTGCTCTCTGAGAACTTGAACAGTTTCCTGATAGCCTCCAGGGTGGATGTGAAAGCCAAGCAGGCAGCCCAGCTGCACTCTTTACCCTCCTCTACCTTAACCTTTGCTGCTCTCTAGCACATTGCCCATCTGATGGGAGCCTGTGATGTCTTCCCTCTGTGTGCTCCCTTGGTTGCTTGCAGCGAGGTGGCAACCTGAGCTGCTTTACGGCCTGCCTTGGACTCTCTCTTTTGCTTTCTCTTGGCAAGGATCGAGTTAAACCACAGCGACCAGGCCAAACAACAGCTGAGTCCCAAAGACAAACAGGTAGAAGGGGGAACAAATTGCATGAGTCATACTAAAAGCTTCATAAATATTGACTGGTTTTGAACAGCCCCCCGAGGAGCAGCGAACATCATGTTATAACTGGATCTCCCACCACATTAAGCACTCCCTCCTTCAAGCAGTTGTAAGGGGAGCTGTTCTCCTGGCTTACACGCACAGTATTTTAATTCTTTCCTGCAGTCAAGTTGCTCTGTCAGGGACTTGGCACCACACATCAGCAGAGTATCTGAGCGCCTTCCAATGGTGTTCTAAATAAGGGGAGCGGAGCGGGTTTTGGTTCTCTCTGGTCCACCCCAGGGTAGGGGTGACACAGGGAGAGGAGAAATCACATGCTAAATGTGTAAGGGATGGAGGTTAAAGGGGACAGGGTGGTTTCCAGTACCTTCTACTCCAGTTCCTAGCAGGTGAAGCACAGCTGGAGCCGTGAAGGAGCAGATAGATGCAACAGGAATGCAGACAGAAAAGACACATGGTGGCAGGTCTGCAATGGCAATGCAAGCAAGAAAGGCAGGCACAGTGGAAGAGAAAAAATGACTTAGATATGGAAGATGGGAAAGGTCTGTTGAGCATGTGAATAGAGAGGTAATAGAGGAACACGGTGGAATGGGGGGTACACTCAGTCACTGCTCAGCATGGGGAGCAAAGTGACTCCTACCCTGTAATGAGGGAATGAGGGGTAATGGGTTTAAACTGGCAGAGGGGAGATTTAAAAGGGATATTAGGAGGAAGTCCTTTACAGTGAGGGCAGTGAGACACTGGCACAGGTTGCCCAGGGAGGTTATAGGTGCTGCCTCCCTGGAGGTGTTGAAGGCCAGGTTGGATGAGGCCTTGAGCAACCTGTTCTAGTGGGAGGTGTCTCTGTCTATGGCAGGGGTTTGGAACTGGATGAGCTTTGAGGTCCCTTCCAACATGAACCATTTTATGATTCTTTCTGACGCCTATGTTGTGAAGACAGTTTCCATTGCTTGCCTGCTAAAAGCTCACCAAGTTCTCCTTGCTTCGTTGAGGCTCTCAAGACCCATCCTGCCTTTCCTTCTACAAAGTCCTTTTCTCATTCCCAAATTTATTTTTCAGTCCTTACCCTAATCTTATTCTTAGAAACACTCTGGGCAAGAAAACAGTGATACATGGGTGTCCCCACATGTACTACAGAGTATAAAATCCTGTCTCTACCAGATGAGACTCCCTGTTGGCAGACAAGTCCCACCTGTGGTACAGAGGTTGCAGGACAGTTCATATGCCACTTCCCCCAGCCTTAAGCAAAGGCTCCTTCCTTACAGGTCCTCTCACAGCAGGTTGTTTGCATTGGAACCGAGCAAATTGCATTTGGATGGAGACCATAAAACCATGACAAATCCCAAGGATGCTGTTTGGGCTCACCTGGCCTGCACAATGCATGTGATGTTTCCATGTGCTCTTGGGAAACTCTGAGGGGAGGAAAAAAAAAAAAAAAAAAGAATTAAAAAATAAAATAAAAAAAAAAAGCAAGCAATTCTCTCTCACTCCAAACCCCAAATGTACTGCATAAAAAGAGGTCTGGAAACCTGCCACTGCAAGCTGGTTCTGGAAAGCAGCCCTTTCATGTTCTCCCGCTTTCAGCAGCTCGACACTGCCTCCTGCACCTTACAAGTCACTCAAAGCACACACTGAATTCCTCTTGTCTGGGGCTTGCTCTGAGACAGGAGGGGTTACTGCTTTGGGCTTAAGCTAAGATTAGGTTATTTGGGGACTGCTCTTCTTCCAGAGGGAATCTTTACTTTGTTACAGCTAACAGTGAAGTCCAAAGCGACCTTAGAGAAATTGAGACTTTATTTAACATACTTGAAAGTCTTCCTGCCCTGAGTGTAGCTGGCAGAGAAGACGATTCTGTGTACAGAAAAAAGATGGATATTTCAAGAAGATCATGTCTGTGATGCTGTCAGAAGATGAGGGACCCATCCCAAGAGATGCAAGCAGGGCAGGCCAGAGGGAGCAGCCAGGTTCCATCAAGCATCCCAGTGATCAGGGAAGCCCATGACGATGAGGCATATCTAGGGTGAAACTGGCAGTCAATCTACTAGTCAGGATCAGACCTGATGAGAGCAACCGGGATCAAACATAGCCTGGCAATCACCAGACAGGTCACACTGATGGAACATGTCTGAAGTTGTGTTGGTTTGAGCTAATTGGAGAATTTGAGTGAGAAATTAAACATACTGTGTCACTTCACCCAGTTTCACTGAGAGAGAAGAAAGAAGATTGTTTTGAGAATGTTCCCAAAACATCCAGATAAGCCAGTCTGCTTGCAGAGTCAGTCGGCTCTGGGTCCGCGCAGGCTTCGGCAGCTTCTTTCCTTTGTCTCTCTGCCTTTGAACTAATTCAGACTAAAATCACTAAAACCATTCATTCCTTCCTGCCACTAATCTTTCTGACCGATCTTCAGCTTATCTGCAGCATCATCAAGTGGTGAGATAAAGCTGGGGGAAAGGGGGAAGGTAGTAGGGGGGTTTGGTTTCCCTCTCTTGGGGATTTTGGTCTCCAGGAGGGGTGTGGTGTCTGTATTTCTTTTTTACTGTATATTTCTGTAAATATCTGTTATATCTTGTAAATATTTGCTTGTATATTTGCATTGCTGTAAATATAAAGCTTCATTTATTAACTTCCAGTGTGTTTTTCTGAGTTTTATCCGGGGTTTTAAAAGGTGGGGGGGCAGGTCACTGCAAACCCACTACAGAAGTCAAGCAGGGAAGTCCAGACTGCTGGTCTGAGTCTAGATCAGCAGAAGCTGTGGGCAGGTAAAATGATAGAGTGGGGCTACAGACCAGCATTTCTTTAACAAAACTCCAGAAAAAAACAAACAAACAACAACAAAAAAAACCAAAAACCAACAAACCAGAAGGAAGCCTCAGCTGAGAGTGCTCAGGTCTGTTAGCAGGCTCAGGGCCCTCTCTCTCACACTCAGAGCGGATGCAGCAGAGTTCAGTGGCATCTGCCTGTGCCCAGTCCTCTCCATTCTCACTATCTGCCCACCCGTGGCAGTTTTCCAGTTTGGTTGCTGTTGTGTCCCTGAAGTCTGCACAGCTCTGTGAAAAGAGACACTTCTACATGAAGAGGCTTAGACAAACTAGGAATGTGGAAGGTAGAGATGGTGCTCACACCTTTGTATTCTCAGTCTTCAAGTTCTAGACACAAGTACTCAGGGGGTGATGTAGAAGGCATCATCACTGAGGGAAGGATAACAGGAATATGGAGAATGAACCATAAAACGTAACAGTATTTCTAGCACCTGGATGAGTGGGCTAAAAGCAAAGGAATTTTCCAGGTGGAAGTCTTACAGAAGCCTAAGACTGCAAAGCAACCATCTCATAACTACCGCAAATGCAAAAGCTTCACTAGTGTCTGGCAGCAGCTGTCAGGCATCCAACAAGCCCCTCAGCCACCTGCTAAGAGCATCCACCTCTCACATCACTTAGTAATCTCCCTTCTAGTATGTAAATGTAGAATGGTAGTGCCACACCTTCCTCAGGTCCTCCCTTGAAAGGACTGGCACAACTCTACATGTGAGTTATTTTTGGGGGCTGGACAACTGCAGTGACCCAGAACTGCAAGAAAGAGGAAATTCCAGGGAACAGCTCATCTTCCTGAAAGACTCTGCCAAGAGTCCTTCATGTTTTACAGCCGAGGCTAGGAAAAGCCAGTCTGTGGATTCCACATGAACTTAGATGAGATGTGGAAACCCACCTCCTAGATCAAGGCAAAGTGCATTTCACAGCAGCTCTCAAGACAGACTGGTAGGACCTGTAAAACCATTTAGTGCCAGGCCCTTTCCTTAAGAACAGAATTTTGAGTCAGAGCTGCTGTTGTCCACCCTGGACTCTTCTGTAAGATGTTAATCAAGTTATGGCCTGTGCTTCGTGGAGGTTGCTTACCTCCAAGCAGTTTGCATCTTAGGGAGATGGCTGGGAAAGTGTTCCCAGTGGGACACAGGCATCCTTCATTCCAAATGGGACTTTGCAAAGAAAGGGAGGACCTTAGCTGGTCACACAAGACTAAGAGACAAGGTAAGTTTGGGTTATTTTGTACATCTACGGGGAAAATTTGGGGAATATTTCCCCAGTAGAGAAGTATTCCTTAATGGAAGCACCACATTTATTTTCATAGGCATTTTTTTTGCCAGAAATCAGAGCCTCCCTTCCTCAGTTTTTCTAGGAAAAAAATAGTAAAGTTTGAAAGGGCTATTAAGAGGTTAGTCATTCCATGGCTATCCAAAGTACACAGCAAACTGTAGTGAGAGCTGGAAACCAGAAGCCAAAAGCCCAAAAATGGAAATAATATTGTCTTTTAGTTAAGATGAAGTGCAGATACCATCAGACGAAGCTGTGCTGGGTAAGCTGGCATAATGTGGTGTCAAAAAAAGCACAAAAAGTGATTCACTAGGAGTGTATGTACAGGTCAGAGCTTGGCCAAGGCAGAGGACAAAGGATTCAGTTCTGCAGAGGAAGCACAAGTGAAGAACAAAGTTTAGCCCTGTCACTGTCACAACAACTGTCTTGCTAAGAAAAGTGTAATAGCAAACTAGCAACAGGTCCCTGATCGATAATGATGGACAGGCAACAAATAGCAGCCAAAGTAAGAGGCAATCATGACCTGAAAAGGCATGGAACAGCTTTAATGTGACTTAATTCTTTGTTCAGGTGCCTGAATGTGCCCAGAGAAGGGCACCAAGGCTGGTGAGGGGGCTGGAGCACAGCCCTGTGAGGAGAGGCTGAGGGAGCTGGGGGTGTGCAGTCTGGAGAAGAGGAGGCTCAGGGCAGACCTCATTGCTCTCTACAACTACCTGAAGGGAGGCTGTAGCCAGGTGGGGTTGGGCTCTTCTCCCAGGCAAGCAGTGACAGAACAAGAGGACACAGGCTCAAGCTGTGCCAGGGCAGGTTCAGGCTGGATGTTAGGAAGTTCTCCACAGCAAGAGTGACTGGCATTGGAATGGGCTGCCTGGGGAGGTGGTAGAATCCCCTTGCCTGGAGGTGTTTATCAGGAGACTGGATGAGGCACTTACTGCCATGGTTTAGTTAATTAGAAGGTCTTGGGTTATAGGTTGGACGCAACTTTTTCAACCTGGTTAATTCTGTGATCCTTTGATTCTGTGAATATAGACTGAATGAGCAGGAGGTGTTTAAGAGAAGGCTGGATGAGGCACTTAGTTAGAAAGGTTAGGTGCTAGGTTGGACTCGATGATCCTAGAGGTCTTTCCCAAGCTGGTTAATTCTGTGATTCTGTTCTAAATGGATAAGACATGGCTGTGCAGCCACAACCAGCATCTGACCTTCCAATTTTTTTTTTTCCTTTTTCTCCAAGGAAAACCTGAAGACAGTTGCCCACCCTTGATGCATTCCCTATCTGCTGCCAAATCTGCACTCCCCCACTCAACCATCACCCCCCCAAAAAAGGCTGTGATGCCTCTCTCGATGACAAAGCTGTAAGTGATGGTGAAGCAAAACGAACACTCCACATCCTCCAATCAGTTAAATGAAAAGAGCTCTCCCTCTCCGTTTCCCACCACTTCAGCACTCATTATATCTCAAACTAATTAATATAGGTGCTAGGAAGAGAGATGATGAATGGCAAAACCCCATTAACCTGATTCTGTCTGAACTGATGACATGTGGCAATTCGTAGGTTAGGCAAATCTCCCTTGCTGGTGTGGGAGTCCTCATGTTTGAGCTCCGTTAAAGCAGCAGTCCCCAGAAAATGTGTTTGGTGGGAGGCTTTTTTTGGTTTTTGTTTGTTTGGGTTTTTTTTCATGTATGTACATGTGGCATGTTTATCAACATGCATGGACACTGCATGCCTGTGGGGAACATCAGAATTCATTAGATCAGTCTGATAGGAGATCTATTGAACAGGTTCCATCTGACATCTGCTACTGGCTTGTTCTGTCCACTCCCAAAGGAGTGAATCATATTGACAGGTTGAATTATATCTCAAGAGATATTTTTTTTTCCTCCCCTCCTCCAAAGGCCATTTGCAATCAAAGCACATCCACTGCCTCTTAAAAGTGAGCTCATCTGGCACTGGGTTGCATTGAAGTCCTCCACCGTGCCTGAAGGGAGAATGCTTTTGGGCGGTGGGAAGATGGAGAAGATGTGGTCTGCCCAGCTGTTCCTCACAGTGCTAACCATCCTGACCACCACTCTGTACATCCCATCTACCCATGGAGAGCCTTTTTTTCTGCAAGGTAAGCTGGAGCACAGCCTAGACGACACCGGTAGGTGACTGCCTTTTTGCTTTGCTTTGCTGCTTGCCATGGCCAGTGCAATGCTGGCTTGCAGGTGAAAGGAAAGGAGATGATCCTTGAGCTGTGCTGAGCCACCAGCTCAGACGGGTGCTACCCAGAGACTTGCTCACATTAGGATGAGCTAAAGCTGTCCCTCTGATCTGCAGCTGGTCGTACAACGCATTTTGCTGATCAGTAAAAAAGCAGATGGTGATACCTGGTAAGGGCAGTGCTGCCTCTTCCAGAAGAACACTTCCCAAGGAAAACATTGAAATACCAGAGAGTAGCAATTCCATAGGAGATTTTAGAGCTCAGAAATGTCAGTAGTAGGGTGCTGTTGGGCTTCTTTTTTTTATTGCTTTTTTTTTT
>VWZI01014717.1:195068-217000 GCA_013396835.1 Psilopogon haemacephalus
CAAAAACCAAAAAAACGCCCCAAACCCACCAAAATCTGAGCAGCTAAATATAGGCTTGAAAATAACGTTCCATTTCTAATGATTTTTTTTTTTTCCCCTCTTATGTCACCTATTTATTTTTGTAAGGACAGCCAAAACATTCCTGAGGCCACTGTATCTAAACACTGCTTCTGGTTAGTTTTTATTAGAGTGTTTGCTGGTTTTGGGTTTCTCGAGTTTTTTGGTTTGGGGTTTTTTTTTTTTTTTTTTTTTTTTTCCCTTTAGCAAATCCCCCAAATGACTAAAAGTAGCTATTTTAAAATCATAACTGTCTTTCAGACCTAGGATTGAGGTTTATAGCAGCCTGTAGCTCTGCTAACTCCCTCGGGTTTATTTCTAGAGATCACAATCAGGACCAGCAGCTTCCTCCGCAGCGTGAGGCAGGGTTGAATCTGGCCAAGTACTTGGAGAACCAATTTGGACAAGGCCCCTCTGCTTCTGCAGATTTTTTTTTTTTTACTCTTAGCCCATGAAGCTGATTCCCACATCCTCTTGAGCATCCTCCTTCAGGCAGAAGGTTTTGTCTCCTGCGTATCAAATATAATTGCATTCATCCCATCACAGCTATGTAGGGCTGGTGACTAGACAAGACCATTTTCTCCTTTCTTACCTCTAAGCCAAGGTCTTAGAGATCCTTTATGCCTTCCTGCATAATTTCTTAAGGATTTTCCACGGATTCTGTTGGCATTTTCTAGGGCTTTGTAGGGCCTGGGTGGGGCAGGGGCATTTAGATCAAAGCTGTTGGGTAGCAGCCATTCTCCCTTGTAAAGTCTGGCTCCTGTGCTGGGATTCTCAAAAAAATGAATGCAACATTCAGGTTTCAGATGATACTGGAAATCTCTCCAGGGTTTTAGAGCCTTCAGGGCTCTGATTAGTCCCATCCCTTGTATCTGTTGGCTTCTGCTGAATGCTTGACTTTCACAACCACTCATTTGAGGGCATAGCCACAACCGCTAATGCAAAACCTCTGAGAATGCTCCCTAAAAGGGCCTCAAAGAAAGGTCCAAATTGCAGCTTTAGGAGGCTTTTCCTGGAAAACAGAAAAACTCTACATGCCCTACAGTAAGAGCCTTCCTTGGGAATAAAGAAGCTTACTTAAAACTCCTCCACACCTCCACTCTGTTCAGGAAGAATCCTTTAATACCACTGTCAATCAGACAGAGCAGTCCCAAGGCTGAGTGAGTGCAGGAACAGAGCCGTAGGGCTGCAGGGCGTTCCAGCTCTGGCACCCACACTTCAGCCCTCATGAGGAGTGAGTTCCCGCCTCTGTTAGTCCTGGGGAGGTGGGGGAACACCTGTGGTTTTGAAAAGAGAGGATCTCCTGGTTGGCTGTGTGGCTTTGCAGAGGCATTCTCTGCGTCTGCCGTGCAGATGAGGGGTCTGAACCGCCCAAACCAAGGTGATGTCTCTATCTTTCTGCAGCCAGCCATGCTGATGAGGCTGCAGTGAGGCTGGCCAGCAGCCCAGTGCTGGCAGAGGGCTTCCCCATGCTGCATCCTTTCACTGCACAGCCCCCACGGACTGCATATTCTGTGCTCACACATCTTCCTCTTCCATCAAGCTCCTTCCACCCTGCCAAAGAGCAGACAGGAGATGTTTTCCTTCCACTTGTTAGCCTTCTTAATTTTTGTTTAAACGTTGGGAGCTGTGGGAGTCCATCTCCCTTGGTCATTAGAAAGGTGTGTTTTATGTGCTGCAGAGAACCGAGTGCTTCCAGAGAGAGAAGACACAAATCATGAGGACACTCTGCTGACTCTGCTTCTGAATAAGAAACTCGCATGGCAGAGACCAGGAAACATTGGTAAGCAAAAGGGATGGGAGACCTCTGCTCCATCAATCTGTGTTTGCATCAATGCAAGGAGCCTGCTCCTCAGGTTCCTCAGAGATAACAGCTGCTCACAAAGTGGAATGTGCTGCCTATATGTGATTACTGTCAGCTCTTCTCCACCATGGACATCCTGGATCTGCTTTTTGCCATGCAGTGTAAAGCTGCCCATCAAACATGCTCTCAGACACTCAGCACTGAGCTAACAAGGGAGCATGTGTGTGTACATCAGAGAGAACAAGGAGAGATGCTGCTGAGCCCCTGTGTCCTAGCTAGCCCTGAGGTATGAATCATGGAATCATAGAACAGTTAGGGTCAGAAGGGACCTTAAAAATCATCCAGTTCCAACCCCCTTGTCATGGGCAGGGACACCTCCCACAACTCCTCTGGGAAATCTGTTCCATCATCTCCCTAACCTCACTGTAAAGAATTCCTCCCTGACATCCAGTCTAAGTCTGCCCTCTTCCAGCTCAAAGCCGTTGCCCCTCAACTTGTCACTCCCAGCCCTTGTACGAAGTCCCTCCCCAGCTCTCCTGTAACCCCGTTCACGTACTGGCAGGCTGCTCTAAGCTCTCCCTGGAGCCTTCTCTTCTCCAAGCTGAACAACCCCAACTCTCACAGCCTGTCACCATAGGGGAAGTTCTCCAGCCCTCTGATCATCTTCGTGGCCTCTTCTGGACCTGCTCCAATATTTTGATGTTGTTATTGTGCTGGGGGCACCAAAATTTGAGGCAGTGATGCAGGTGGGGTCTGAGCAGAGCAGAGCAGCAGGATCCCTCCCTGTTTTGCTGCTCTCCCTGCTCTGGATGCAGCCAGTACACAGCTGCCTGCTGGGCTGCCAGTGACCATTGCTGGCTCCTGGGGAGTTTGTCACCAACTGACACCCCCAAGTCCTTCCCCTCAGCCCTACTCTTGAGCCCTTCTTCTCCCAGCCTGGATTTGTGCTTGGAATTGCCCCAAGCCAGGTGCAGCACCTTGTGTATTGTCTGTTACACTTGAGGTATGGGCTAGCCTTGGGGGTCACCTCCCCACCCACACTTCATACAGACCCATGTATTTTTGAGAGACAGCTCAGTGTGCTGTTGACATGCTGAAATCAGCAGCACATTGTGAGCGCACAGGGCAATGGGGCAGCATCAAGCTTTTGCAGAGAGCACATGGCTGAGATCCCTTGGGATCAAGGACAAGGGTAGTGGGAGCTGCACCTGAGCCCTCACTGCTGCTGGAAGGGTCGAGACAATGAGTGGTTCAGCCACAGGAGAAGGGCCACATGGAGGTTCTTTCTGTCTCTGCTCAGTGAACAGACACCAGATTTAAAGCTGTCACATGTGGCTGAAGTCAGACCTGCTGGAAAGGAACTTGGGCTTTCCCTGACACTACACACAGCGATTTCAAGCAGCTCGTGGATTCCAGGGGACATCTGTTCCACAGCCACCGCAGCCAGGGCAGGGTTGGGGCTCTACGTGGTGGTCTCAGAGCAGGAAGCTTCCTTTCCCTGTGAAAGTAGCCAAGAACAGGGCCCAGCAAAAATGTTGTTCTGAAAACCCGTTCATCAAATTCAACAAGGCCAAGTGTAAGGTCCTGCACCTGGGTCAGTGCAATCCCAAGCACAACTCCAGGCTGGGTGGGGAATGGCTGAGAGCAGCCCTGAGGAAAAGGACCTGGGGCTCTGGGTAGATGAAAAGCTCAACATGAGCCTGCAGTGTGCACATCTGGCCCAGACAGCAACTGTGTGCTGGGCTGCAGCAAGAGCAGCTGTGGGCAGCAGGGCAAGGGAGGGGATTCTCCCCCTTTGCTCTCCTCAGACCTCACCTGCAGTACTGTCTGCAGTTCTGGAGCCCCCAGCACAAGAAGGACATGGAACTGTTGGAGAAAGTGCAGAGGAGGGCCACGAGGATGATCAGAGGGCTGGAGCAACTCTGCTATGAGAGCTGAGGCTTTTTAGCCTGGAGAAGAGAAGGCTTCCAGGAGACCTTAGAGTAGCCTTCCAGTATCTAAAGGGGGCCTACAGGAGGGCTGGGGAGGGACTATTCACAAGGTCTTGTTATGACAGGACGAGGGGGAATGGATTTAAACCGGCAGAGGGGAGATTGAAACTGGATGTTAGGAGGAAGTTCTTTCCAGTGAGGGTGGTGAGACACTGGCACAGGTTGCCCAGGGAGGTTGCGGCTGCTCCCTCCCTGGATGTGTTCAAGGCCAGGCTGGATGAGGCCTTGAGTGACCTGTTCTAGTGGGAGGTGTCCCTGCCTGTGGCAGAGGGGGGTTGGAACTGGATGATCTTTGAGTTCTCTTCCGACCTAAACCATTCTATGATTCTATTCTATGAATCTATTCTATGATTCTATTCTAAACTCAGTGCTCATCCCCAGCCCCTTGTTAATGCAGTGAGGCAGTGGTTAAACAATCCTGGGACAAATAAATAATCACAAATAAGTCCTTATGCTAACAAGGGCATTCTTCTTGCAGAGGGGATGCATTCAAGAAATAACATTTTTATGATGGGTTTATGGATTACTGCACTTATTACTCCTGGAGGAAAGGCTGCATTTTATGCCAGACAATTGAATATATTGAATCTCTGAGCAGAGCCCAGACAGAGGATTTACAGCAGGCAGTTTCTCAAGGCTTTGCCCATAAATTAACTTCCTTCCCCCTGCCTGAGATAATCTGTTCCAAATTTTGACCACTGTTCATTTACTATTCATAGCAGTCATTGGCCAAGCTTATGGCATGAGGGAAGTGGAGCCAAAATAGGCACCTGAAAATCTGCAAGAGGTAAAAATGTGTTGAATAACAATGACAATACTAAAATCATCATCATCATCATCGTATCTTTTGACTTGTAGATATGCAAGGCCTGGCTGTCTCTACCTTATGAATGTGTAAAGACAATCTTAAGAGGAGTCTGGTTGAGGTCACTGCTGGCAGTGTCAGCAACAGAGCCCTCACCTCCTGGCTCCCAGCCTGTCCTCAGACCTTGTGTCCAACCAAGCCCTGGTGTAATGGATTTGCTTAGGAACTGCTGCTTGTACTGCATCTGTCCAAAAGGGCTCAAGATTTTTTCCCCTGAATCCTTTCCTTTTCAAAGAAGAAACTGAGAAGGCAGGCAGCAATCTCTTGGCATCCTCCTGCTCAGTTTCAACTGTTTAAAAAAAAACCAAACCAACCCAAGCCTGTGTACCTGAAACCAGGGGGAATTATGCACCTAATGCTGCTGAAGTCGCAGACCATCACCTGCTGCCACATTAGGAGCAGACAAAGGAGGCAGTTCCAGTGCTGATTTTTGGCCTTTTCTGTGGGGCCCAGCAGAGACATTCTTTCCTGGCTCTTCTGCTCATTTTAGTGCATTTTTCCTCTCTGCAAACTGGCACTTAAAACCAGCTGATCGCTTTGCCTTTCCTCGCAGGATTGCTGCAGTCCAGTCACTCACATCTCACAATGTTGTTTTTTTATTGTGGTGCTTGCCATTGTTTTATCTGACTTATTGAAAAAAAAACCAAAAAACAACCAAACAAATAATTTTTAGCATCGTTTGGAGTCTAGAACAAGACGCCTCTGTCCTTAAGGGGAGTGAGACTGAAATTCCCCATCTCTTCCTGCAGCTTTCCCTTTGGCTTTTCTAGGTCATTCTCAGTGCAGGTGGAGGTGTTAGGTTCCAGCACCTAACTCTCCCCCTGTCTCGGATGAGGTATCTCAGGGCAGTTCATTCATTCATCCACCTGCAGAGTTTTTTTTTGACACTTTAGCACAGTGCTGAGGTCTCTTTTGTCTGATCTACAAAGCTGGTCCCCAGGTGCCCGTGCTCCCCTAACACTCAGAAGCCTGCAATCCATGCCCTCACTACTGTGCTGCTTTTCCCTGTTGCTCCACTCTGCCAGCCCTGGCGTTTGCTAGGTTAAGTCTGTGTCTTCTGACTTCTGCCTGCATGGGCAATGTGAGGACAAACAATTCTTCAAGGAAGATGGGGACTTTATGTAAAAGGCCAGTGACAGGAAAGCCAGCGTTAGAGGTTTGCTGTTATCAGGATAAACCTTAATAACCAACAAAGAGATTCACTTGAGATGTTGTCACACATCTCCTTGGAGCCTGCTGAATGATAAAGAAGCCTCCTTTTGTAATGGAGAATTCATAGAATAGAATCAGTCAGGGTTGGAAGGGACCACAAGGATCATCTAGTTCCAACCTCCCTGCCATGGGCAGGGACACCCTACCCTAGATCAGGCTGCCCACAGCCTCTGCCAGCCTGGCTGCAAACACCTCCAGGGATGTGGCCCCAACCACCCCCTTGGGCAACCCATCCCAGGGCCTCACCACTCTCATGCTGAACAACTTCCTCCTCACATCCAATCACCTCCAGCTTTGCTCCATTGCCCCTAGTCCTGTCACTACCTGATAGCCTAAAAAGTCCCTCCCCAGCTTTTCTGTAGGCCACCTTCAGATACTGGAAGGCCACAAGAAGGTCACTTGGGAGCCTTCTCTTCTCCAACTGAACAGCCTCAACTCTTTCAGTCTGTCCTCATAGCAGAGGTGCTGCAGCCCTCTGATCATCCTCATGGCCCTTCTCTGGACAAGCTCCAGCATGTTCACATCCCTCTTGTAACAGGGGCTCCAGCACTGGATGCAGTACTCCAGGTGGGGTCTCACCAGAGCAGAGTAGAGGGGGAGAATCACCTCCCTTGACCTGCTGGCCACACTTCTGATGCAACCCAGGCTCTGGTTGGCTTTCTGGGCTGCAAGTGCACACTGCTGGCTCATGTTGTGCTTCTCCTCCACCAGCACCCCCCAAGTAGCTCTGGTCAGGGCTGCTCTCCAGCCAGTCACTGCCCAGCCTGGATTTGTGCTTGGGATTGCCTCAATGCAGCTGCAGGACCTTGCACTTGGCCTTGTTGAACCTCATGAGTTTGGCTTGTGCCCACCTCTGCAGCCTGTCCAGGTCCCTCTGGATGCCATCCCTGCCCTCCAGCGTGACTGCTGTACCACACATCTTGGTGTCATCAGCAAACTTGCTGAGGGAATTAGGGCAAAGTCCCACCGAACTCAGCAGAGAAAGCCTGCTTGCCCATCACTCTTTCTGCTACCACACATTGAGGGATCACTAACAAGAATTAAATGATGACGAAGTCTTTTCTAGTCAGCCCTTGAAGAGGTTAAACGAAGAAACTGATTTTGGGAAGCAGTGCAGATACCAATAACACTCTTTCCTTTCTTGCAGACTGGGAGCTGGCAAAGAAGTTTGAAGAGCTTGAACAGGTGAGAGGAACAAATGCACAGCCACGTAAATGCATGCTGCTTTATGAAGAGCTGAACAGCTCTGCCCACTGTCTTTATGCCCTCTCCTGTCTTTGCATCTTGCCTCTCTGCACTCTGCTGCTGCAGTGCAAATGTTTATCACACAAAGGGAAAAGCAGAACCTGGGCTAAACTGCTGCACTAGCTGGAAGAAATGAAGAGAGCAAGGCTGTCTTTGACAGCTGAGGTTTCTATCTCCAATGGAAGGCCATTGGAAGTTGTGCCAGGAAAACAACTAATACAAAAAAATCTCTACTGGAGAGAAAAGAGAGAGAAGAGGAGGTGATGCTGCCTTCCTAGGCACTGTGTCAGCTGGCTGCATTAGAGAACAGGTTGAAGTTAGAAGGATAGCCACTGTACCCCCAATCCAGAATGACTTTTGTCTGGCATCTTTTCCAGTAAGGGAGGCTCTGAGGTGACCTTCTTGTGGCCTTCCAGGATCTGAAGGGTGCTTACAGAAAAGCTGGGGAGAGACGTTTTAGGCTCTCAGGTAGGGGGAATGGAGCAAAGCTGGAGGTGAGGAGATTCAGATTGGATGTGAGGAGGAAGTTGTTCAGCATGAGAGTGGTGAGAGCCTGGAATGGGTTGCCCAGGGAGGTGGTTGGGGCCAGATCCCTGGAGGTGTTTGCAGCCAGGCTGGCAGAGGCTGTGGGCAGCCTGCTCTAGGGTAGGGTGTCCCTGGGCATGGCAGGGGGGTTGGAACTAGATGAGCCTTGTGGTCCCTTCCAACCCTGACTGATTTTATGATTCTATGATTCTAGGTCCCAGCCATGGTCAGAGCTCTGCTGTGCTGGGCAGAGTGCACGCACATAGAGACAGCAAGGGAAAGCCTCATTCTACATCCAGTGTCCAAAAAGAGGCAAAGTTGTGCAGCAAACTTGACACATCTCCCACTGTGCTTCAAACTCCACAAGCCCTTTTTTTCTCTTTCCCTGGCTAAGTTCATGTGGATCCCGGAGGGTTTCACTTGCTACTTCACGTTATAAAGTCACAGTGTGACATGCCAGACTGGAAACTGCCAAGTTCTATAGTAGCCCCTTGCTCCAGTGCTCAAGGGTATTAAGCTCTGGCTTCCTGGGAACAACCTTGCCAGAGTGCAAGTCTTAAGTGATCAGTGTAAATGTTCCCAGTCTACTACTGACCTCAGTGCCAGGCAAGGCACTGAGTGAATCACACAGCACCTACAGGATGGCCAAGGGATCAGGCCCAGCCAGCATGGCTTTAGGAAGGGCAGCTCCTGCCTGACTAATCTGATCTCCTTTTACAGTCAGGTTCCCACAGCAGGGCAGGCTGTGGATGTAGTCTACCTGGACTGCAGCAAAGCCTTTGACACCATCTGGCACAACAAGCTCCTGGATGAGCTGGCAGCTCATGGCTTGGACAGAGTCACTCTGAAATGGGTCAAGAACGGGCTGGAGGGCCAGGCCCAGAGAGTGGTGGTGAATGGTGCCACATCCAGTTGGGGACCAGGCACCAGTGGTGTGCCCCAGGGATCAGTGCTGGGCCCAGTCCTGTTCAATATCTTTATTGATGACCTGGACAAGGAGATTGAGTCCAGCATCAGTAAGTCTGCAGATGACACCAAGTTAGGAGCAGGTGTGGATCTGTTGGAGGGTAGGAGGGACCTGGACAGGCTGCATGGGTGGACAGAGGCCAATGGGATGAGATTTAACAAGGCTAAGTGCAGGGTTCTACACTTTGGCCACAACAACCCCAGGCAGTGCTACAGGCTGGGGACAGAGTGTCTGGAGAGCAGCCAGGCAGAGAGGGACCTGGAGGTGCTGGTAGACAGTAGCTGAACATGAGCCAGCAGTGTGCCCAGGTGGCCTGGAGAGCCAATGGCATCCTGGCCTGGATCAGGAATAGTGTGGCCAGCAGGACAAGGGAGGTTATTCTGCCCCTGTACTTGGCACTGGTCAGGCCACAGCTTGAGTGCTGTGTCCACTTCTGGGCCCCTCAATTCAAGAGAGATATTGAGGTACTGGAACATGTCCAGAGAAGGGCAACGAAGCTGGTGAGGGGCCTGGAGCACAGCCCTGTGAGGAGAGGCTGAGGGTGTTACTGGCAGTGACCTCATTGCTGCCTACAGCTACCTGAAGGGAGGTTGTAGCCAGGTGGGGTTGGGCTCTTCTCCCAGGCAAGCAGCAACAGAAGGAGTTGTGCGGGGGGAGGTGTAGGCTGGATATTAAGAGGAAGTTCTTCATAGAGAGAGTGAGTGGCATTGGAATGGGCTGCCCAGGGAGACAGTGGAGTCACCACCCCTGGAGGTGATAGGTTGGACTGGATGATTTTGGAGGTCTCTTCCAACCTGGCTGATTCTAAGATTCTGTGATAAAAGAGCTCCTACAGATGGAACAGAAATACTGTGAATTGTCCATGTTATAGCAAGGGGATGCTAGAGAAACAGGGGGAAAGGGAAGGGAGGAGCAACCCAGAGCAACAGAGAAGCTCTTTACTGTGGTGTGTGGATGCCTGGAGAGTTCCAGCACCAGCACTGACTTGGGTCTTGGTGCAGTATCCTTCTACACATCCTCCTCTCCACAGGGGTTTGTACCCTGGGGTGGAGTGGAAGAACATTGCTGATGCCAAACAAGCAGCTTAATGGAGGAGGGCATAAAGAGGTGTGAGAGGTCCAAAGGCCTGGAATGGTCCTACTCCAGGGAAGACTCTGCCCTCCCTGTTGAAGCTGCCAGCCAAGCTGCCTGTACCACCTTCCTCTGAGATGCCTTACACTTGCCAGCACGCTGTGGAGCTCCTCATGACATTCATTCACTGCTGTGTTTACTTTCAAACAGCTGGAGAAGCTGAAGGATCAGCTCTCAACTGAGGAAGGGTCAGAGGTAGCTTATGCCTTGGAAAGTCTCTCAGCATCCCAGCCCAGAAAACGAGGTAAGCTTTGGGTTAGAGCCTTGGGCCATCCTGCAGCTTTCAGCTCCAGGGCTTCCTGTCTCCAACACAGACGGCGACAGCAAACTTGCTCCAATTGTGCTGAACAACCAAGTTGGCAGCTTTTCTAGCAGTCCTACCCCTGTCTTGCTAACGACTGGCTGATTTAGCCTCTGCTGAGAGGCCCTGAGAACCCAACCCTGTCTGCTGTTGGGGTCTGCCTGCCCAGAACCTCACTGGAGGCAATCAGTGTTGCCCCCTCACTTCACAGAGCAACGTGAGGTTACATGAGCAATGAGTGCTTGCCTCGAAGGGGTGCGAGTGCCCTGGGAGTGTGTCCCCACAGTGCACCCCTGGCTTTGCTCTGGGCACAAAGCTGGTGCTGAAGGCATAATGAGGCATGTGGACTACACACATCCTCCTCTGCCAAGGTCACTGCCTCCCTCCAGAGGAAAAATGAGCGCTTGTTTGTGCTGCTGAAAGGCAGCTGAAAAGGATGTGGAAATGAACCAGCTAAGATGTGCTAGGTCCTCCAGTCAGTCTCTAAGCTTTGTCCAGTCTGTATCCAGTGACTGAAGAGCACATTGTGCCCGTGCTTCTGCAAGGCTGTCCCGACCAGCACGTAAACCATGCGGTTTGTGCTGGCTCCCAGTGTATTCCTCCACAAAGCCCTGGCAGCTGTCAAGCAGAAGTCACTGATGCCAGATGTGGCCTAAAAGAGCTGGTTCTGCCCTTAGCCCATGTGCTGTGTGCATGTGCAAGCTGACAGCCTGCCAGGCAGCTGAGAGAAAACCCTTTTGTTCAAGGCTTGCTTTGAGTTCTTGGGTGCAGCTTAGACACGCCGCAAATTATAAGCAACCCTGGGGGCTGTCATTAATTTGACTAATCTAATTCATGCCCCTACCAGTCTGGAAGGTTCAAATGTAGATAAAAGCACTTTCCCCTGCCAGATTTAAATCAGATTCTGGTGGAAATTAGAGCAGAGAATCTTTGCCTTCATCTGTGGTCTGGGTGGAGCTCACACCTCAGCATGAGCACTGCTGATTCAGTAGAAGCTTTCTCCCAGGATCATGCTTTCAAAATACAGGTAGAAATGATTTCCCATACTTGACAACAGGAGACTTGCACAGGAGTCAAAGAACAGGGCAGCAAGAGATGCATCCTTCCCTAACCTGCTCCTCTTAGAAAATCCCGCAGAGACCATTATAGCTTGGAGGAAAGTTAGCAACAGATTGGCGGAGATTTTAAAAGCATTTTAAGGACCAGATCTCATCTCTCCAAGTCAGCCACAGATCACAGACCCTGCACAAACCTCTGAGGCAGCAATTGTAGGCCAGTAGACAGGTAAAGGAAGAGCTGATTCCTGATACTGCTGCAACAGAGCGAAATGAAAAGCAAACCCTTATAAAACCAGCAACATGGAAACAACTTTTAGACGCCTTATTTACACTGTAGCAGATAACGGAAACACTTTCTGAAAGTGTTAATATGAAGTCAAAGTTGGCTACTGAGATGTGCCCAGATACCGCAACAGTGCCTTCACACCTCATCTCTCTCAAGATCTGAGGCTTTTGAAACCCACTCCAGGCCTGGAGTGGGGTGATGGAAAAAGTCCCTTGGATGCTAACATCCTTCTTCTGTATCCCTTCCCAGCCTGCTTTTGGAAATACTGCATCTGAAGGCTTGCCAGGGCTGGAGGCTGAAGATGAGCCCTTCCCCAAACTGCCTTGCTGAGTATTAATGTGTTCAGAGTTTGTTCTGTTTCCTCATCATGCTGCTAACTTGGATGCCATCCTCGGTGACCGCATCACAGCCAAGTCTAATGAGGACTGTGACGGGGGCCTGTAGCCCTCTGCCACGCTCCACTGTTCCTTCCTCCCAGACTTAACCTACTGTCATCTTCTACTTGGAAGGTGCTGCCCAACTTCCCTTGCTGTCCTATGTGTACCATTCAGTCTGCTGCCACTGTACACCCTTCCCCTTCTCACCAGGTCGGTCCCCCAAGGCACAAAGCACTCACTCAGCTCCCCTGCACTTGGGTCTCTGCTGACATCTGCAGACATTACAGAGGTGTCTGGGTTTCCAGTCACCTCCTACAAACACGTCTGTGATGACCTAACACCTGCTGTTGGGGCAGGAAGGCAGACTGGGTGTAACACAAAGGGTTCAAGGCTACCTGTCCCAGCTTGCTGAACCAGAGCTGTTCCTCGTCACTGTCCTGTCAGTGTATGCAGGAGGTCTGCGGGAGGACAGGCACAGGAGCCTGGATCCTTTGGATATCATTCCAATAAAGATTTTCTGTTGCACAGAAGCAGATGCTGGTTTCTTTCTCAACCCCTTCAGAGGCTCTCAGGGCAGCACTTCTTTTCTTAGTGGTGTCTGTGAAGATTGCAATGGAAAAAAACAAACAAAACAAAAACAAACCTACAGGTTGAGCATCAGTGTCCTGTTTTAATGGGCTTAAGAGAGCAGCTCTTTGTTTTGACCAGAACTGGGAATGCCAGTTGGGTGTTCCTTGTGAACTGAAAGAGTTGGGGCTGTTCAGTTTGGAGAAGAGGAGGCTCCCAAGTGACCTTCTTGTGGCCTTCCAGGATCTGAAGGGGGCCTACAGAAAAGCTGGGGAGGGACTTTTGAGGCTCTCAGGGGGTGACAGGACTAGGGGGAATGGAGCAAAGCTGGAGGTGGGGAGATTCAGATTGGATGTGAGGGGGAAGTTGTTCAGCATGAGAGTGGTGAGAGCCTGGAATGGGTTGCCCAGGGAGGTGGTTGGGGCCAGATCCCTGGAGGTGTTTGCAGCCAGGCTGGCAGAGGCTGTGGGCAGCCTGATCTAGTGTGAGGTGTCCCTGGGCATGGCAGGGGGGTTGGAACTGGATAATCCTTGTGGTCCCTTCCAACCCTGAGTGATTCTATGATTCTATCATTCTATCATTCTATGTGCAAGCTGCTGTCTTCATAGGAGGACACAGATTGCCCAGGGAGGTAACTGAGGCCTGGAGATATTCAAAGTGAGGCTTGTCAAGGTTCTGTGCAGCCTGATCTCATTGAGGATGCCCTTGCATCATACATGCAACATGAAGCTTGCTGTTAACACTAACTCCTTGATATTCCTTTGGTAGTGATCCAGAATGCATTTTCCATTGTATATTGCTTTTATCACAGAATCATAGAACGGTCTGGGTTGGAAGTGACCACCAAAGATCATCCAATCCAACGCCCCTGCAGTCAGCAAGGACATCTTTAGCTGGATCAGGCTGCCCAGAGTCCTATTGAATCTTGAATATCTCCAGGGATGGGGCCTCAATCACCTCCCTGTGCAACCTGTTCTGGTGTTCCACCACCCTCACAGTGCACAGCTTGTTCATAGCATCCAGTCTAAACCTCCTTTTCTCTAGCTGGGAGCCATTGCCCCTTGTCCTATCACTGCAGGCTTAGGGAGCATATTTGCACACACCCTGCTGACAGCACCAAACTTAGGGAAAAATAATGATAGCCTATTGCTAAGAGAAGAGTCTTTCCTTAAGAGCTTGGAGCTCCAGCTGAAAGGGAGCGGTATTACAAGAGCTGCACCCAGTGCCTCAAGCTGGTTTTCAGCTCAAATGCTTTCAGCTTGCAGGAAATCACAGCTCAGTGAAAGGCCAGAGCAGCAGGCTCCATCTGTTACCTGCTTAGCTGCAGTTATGACTTTCTGACCCGGTGTGACAACTCATCCACAAGCCAGGAAAAGAAATAGAGCCTGTGACTCTGTAACAGTTTGCTTTTTTTTTCTGTACACAGGAATTCCCTGGAGGGCAGTGCACCAAGCTGCTGAGTGCTGACTTTGAATCCACATGTGTGCTACATCCTGTCAGCACTATTAAGAGTTCAGCACAGAGCCACAAAGATGCTGCAGGCAGTGGAGTATCTCCCTGCTGAGGTCAGGCTGAGGGAGCTGGGGCTTGGAGCAGAGGAGTCTGAGAGGTGACCTCATTCATGTTGATAAAGACATGCAGGGCAGTGTCAGGAGAACAGAGCCAGGCTCTGCTCAGTGATGTCCAATGATAGGCTGAGGGGCAATGGGTGCAAGCTGGAGCAGAGGAGATCCCATGTGAACATAAGGAGAAACTTTTCAGTGTGAAGGTGACAGAACCCTGGAGCAGACTGCCCAGAGAGGTTGTGGACTTTCCAAAATCATTTGAATGTGTTCCTCTGTGACCTGCCCTGGGTGATCCTGCTATGTCAGGGCGGGGTTGAGATCCTTTCCAGCCCCTACCATTCACTGATTCTGTGGGACTTAAGTTCTCCTGGCACCCAGACTACTCCACTATTGCCTCAGAGGCACCCTCTGCTGCTGCGTTAGCTGCTCCTGCTGCAGTGATGAGTAACTGTTGAATGCAATTCTTTTACTAACTTGAACCAGAGGTGGTGATGCTCTCCCTAGGCTCACCCACAACATGTCACTGTAGGGCTCCTGTCCTTTCTCTTAAACAGAACAGAAATGCCTCCTCAGATGCCACCTCCGCATTGTGGCTTTCCCACACTGGGGCAGTCACCCTTGCTAAAGTTCATGACCCACAGGCAATAATCACAAGGATTTCCCTTAGGTATTCTAGTAGATCATGTTGATTTTTCAGCAGAAAATCCTCATGAGCATCTGAATGGGATTGCAAACAGGCAGCCCAGGGCACATCCAACTTGCAGTGGATGCTGCAGAATATCATAGAATCATGGAATGGTTTAGGTTGGAAGTGACTTCAAAGATCATCCAGTTCCAAGCGCCTGCCATAGGCAGGGACACCTCCTACTAGATCAGGTCGCTCAAGGCCTCATCCAACCTGGCCTTGAACACCTCCAGGGAGGGAGCAGCCACAGCCTCCCTGGGCAACCCTTTCCAGTGCCTCACCACCCTCACTGTGAAGAACTTCCTCCTAACATCCCATTTAAATCTCCCCTCTGCCAGTTTAAACCCGTTCCCCCTCATCTTGTCATTACAATACCTTGTGAATAGTCCTTCCCCAGCCCTCCTGTAGGCCTCCTTCAGATACTGGAAGGCTGCTATAAGGTCTCCTGGAAGCCTTCTCTTCTCCAGACTGAAAAGCCCCAACTCTCTCAGCTTGTCATATCCTCACTTCGCCTTTGTTGACCTCCGTGCTATGCACACTGACTGAAGCTGTCCAAGACCAGCCACAAAAAAACTATTGGTGGTGTTCAGCCTTTGGATCACATTTTAACCAGCACTTGCCCATGTATGTATTTTAAAGAGTGCTTTTTGAGCCACAGGGAGAGCTCAGTGTGCTCTGTGGTGGCCAGAGGCACAGACAGGCTGCTGCTTTCTCCTAAATAATCCACATAGTGCGGTGGAAGCCAAGACTGGGATTGAAACTTCCAGCTCCTGGTTCCAAGCAGGACCAATCTAGCCACTGCTTTCACATCACCCTGCAGATGGAAAGTATTTCTACCCACAACTCACAGGCTTTAGAACCCCTCTTTGTTTGGAAGCTCAGGCTGGTACCTGCCACCTGTTAGAAGAGACAACCCAGCAGTGTCTTTGCAAAACCATTGTCTAATTACTGGATTTCTCTGATCTGAGCCTCCAAAAAAATATGGCTCTGTGCATGCTGCTTTTGACAGGCAGTGTATGGGTGGTCAGGTCATGGCTTCCATAATCTGCCCATGCCCCATACCTGTGGCTGCCTCACAAGCAGATTATCTGCAGACTGTCTAGATGAGCTCAGTGCAAGCGGATAACTGTTCACTAAACCACAGAGCAGAGCCAGGATAGGTGCTGGCAGTGCACTACAGAGGACAAGGCCTGGCCTTGCTTGGGACTGCGCTGCACAGAGAGAAAACCTTGTCTTGAGTCAGCCTGTCTACATGCACCCACTCAGTCCAGCTCTCAGAGCCCTCACCTGCAATCTTAAGGGCAGAAAATGGGCAGTGGCAGCAGAGGTTGAAAGAGGGGAGTGAAAACCCAAGATGACCACGTATGGACTTTCTTTTTGTGGCTTTCAAAAGCTTGGTCTGGAAAGCAGCTCTGGTGTTTAGCCGCGCACACAAGTAGTGACAACTCACCCACCCAAGGAGGAATAATCACCTAAATCAGCTAGGGAGGGTTCTGCTTGGTGGGAAAGATAAGGGCACATCTTGATGTGGTTAATTAATTCGTGCAGCTGCTCTCAGCTGCATTAGCCTGTATTAGAGATGATCAGGAAAGCAAAGTTTCATGCAAGTTTGCTGTGGCTGGGCCAGTCCTGGTCTCAGAGAAGGCAATAAGCAAGAAGGATAAGGGAAAGGCCTCTTGCTGTGACTGAGCATTGCCCCTCCACAGACATGAGTTAGATTCCACTTGCCCTTCTGAGTGCAAGCCTCAGCTCCCACCAATTGCCTTAAGGTCTCCATCCCCACAATAGCTTTAACTTCAAAGTCTCATTGACTTAGAATCATAGAATCAGTCAGGATTGGAAGGGACCACAAGGATCATCTACTTCCAGCCTCCCTGCCATGGGCAGGGACACCCTACCCTAGATCAGGCTGCCCACAGCCTCTGCCAGCCTTGCCGTAAACACCTCCAGGGATGTGGCCCCAACCACCCTCTCCAGGGCAACCTGTTCCAGGACCTCACCACTCTCATGCTGAACAACTTCCTCCTCACATCCAATCTGAATCTGCCCACCTCCAGCTTTGCTCCATTCCCCCTAGTCCTGTCACTACCTGAGAGCCTAAAAAGTCCCTCCCCAGCTTTTCTGTAGGTCCCTTTCAGATCCTGGAAGGCCACAAGAAGGTCACTTGGGAGCCTCCTCTTCTCCAACTGAACAGCCTCAACTCTTTCAGTCTGTCCTCATAGCAGAGGTGCTGCAGCCCTCTGATCATCCTTGTGGCCCTTCTCTGGACACGCTCCAGCATGTCCACATCCCTCTTGTAATAGGGCCTCCAGAACTGGATGCAGTACTTCTCAGCCTCTTTTCTGCAGCTGACTGAGAAGCTGACTGTATTTGTCCCCATTTTGCCAGCTGCTGGCCAGCTGCTTTTTGCCTCATACTAGATTGGGAAATCAACACTCAGCTCCTATCTCCAGCCTTACTCTCCACCTAAAGGAGGGTGTTTGGCAAGAACAGTTTTTGTGTTGGTTTTTTTTTTTTCCTTAGCCCTTTGTAATACCTTTCTCAATGGATCTTATTTCGCAATGTTAAGAATGATTTATACCCCAGAATAGCAATCCAAGGAATTCAGCTGGCACGGACCAAAGTCCAGGAAGGAGTATGGGAGGTTTAGAACGCATCAGCTGGGAATCTGAGCATTGGGATGCCAGCAAACAGCTCTCTTCAGCTGTACTTTATAATCTGTGGGGAACAGAAAAGCATGAAAGAGGATTTAAGATAACCTGTTTTACTCTGAAATGAAGTGGAGAGGACAATGTTTACATTTAATCAGAGGGTAAAAAACCACTTGAACTTTTAGAGTTGGAGGCCTGCTTATGCCCTGTGCATACATCAAGAGATGAAAATAAGGCACAGGATGCAGATGGCCAAGGAAGCTGATGACTTCATACTTGGACTCTATCCTATGTTATTCACAGGGAGGAGGAAAAAGTATTCATCAGCTTAGGGGAAGAAACTAGAAGCCCTCCACGTTGCTGGGCATGCCATGCAATGAAAACATGTCTAAATATGGTGTGGAGGTGAAAGAGAGACTGCCAAAAGACTCCAGCACAAATACTAAGGCATTCTCACACTTCTGACTCAGATTAGCTCCTAGTAAAGTCAGTTCTCACAGTGTCAGTAGAGTCAGTACTCGTTGTAAGACCCTGAAATGGGTTGCCCAGGGAAGTGGTGGAAGCTCCATCCCTCGAGGTGTTTAAGGCCAGGCTGGATGAGGTTATGGCCAGCCTGATCTAGTGTGAGATGTCCCTGCCCATGGCAGAGGGGTTGGAACTAGATGATCCTTGTGGTCCCTTCCAACTCTGACTGATTCTATGATTCTATATTGTCAGTAAATTCAGTACTCACAGTGTCAGTAGAGTCAGTGTTCATAGTGCCCTGAACAACTCTATTCAAGATCTCTACTGATGGCTTGGATGAGGGAATCGAGTCTACTGTTAACAAATTATTGGATGACACCAAGCTGGGGGTAGTGTGGATCTGCTGGGAGGTAGGGAGACACTTCAGAGAGCCCTGGCCAGGCAGAGTTGATGGGCTGAGGTCAGTGGATTTAGCAAGGCCAAGTGCAGGGTCCTATTCTTTGGCTATAAAGACCGCATGCAGCACTACAGGCTGGGGGATGACTGGCTGGAGAGCAGCCTGGCAGAGAGGGACCTGGGGGTTACAACTGGCATGAGCCAGGAGTGTGCCCAGCTGGCACAGAAGGCCAATGGCATCTTGGCCTTTGTCAGGAACAGTGTGGCCAGCAGCACCAGGGCTGTCATTGTGCCCTGTGCTGGCACTTGGTGAGGCCTCACCTCAAGCACTGTTTGCAGCTCTGGGCGCTTGCTGCAAGAAGGATACTGAGGTGCTGGAGCAGGTCAAGGAGAGAGACAAGACTGGAGGGCAAGGCTGATGAAGAGAGGCTGAGGAAGCTGGGGTCGTTTAGCCTGGAGAAGATCTGGGGGGGACCTTATTACATTCTACAACTACCTGAGGGCAAGCTGTAGTAAGGTGGGGGTCAGGCTCTGCTCCCAATCAACTTGTGACAGGACAAGAGGGCATGGCCTAAAGCTGTGCCACAAGAGCTTTAGTTTGGATGTTAGGAAGCACTTCCTCAGGTTTATGTTGGGTGTTATGAAGCACTTCCTTAGGTTTAGGTTGGATGCTAGGAAGCGCTCCCTGATGGAAAGGATAATTAGACACTGTAACAGAATGCCCAGAGAGGTGGTGGAGTCACCGTCCCTGAAGGTGTTTAAGGAAAGATTGGATGTGGCACTTGGTGGCACGGTCTGGTCAATGTGGTAGTGTTAGGGCATAGGCTGGACTGGATAGTCTCAGAGGTCTGTTCCAGCCTCAATAATTCTGTGTTTCTGTGATTCAGATCAGTTCTAGCTTTGCCCCATAATTGATAAACCCTCCCTTCACCTACCAAACAAACACCACTACCTGCAAGAAAAAGTGCCAGGCAAACTGCCTGCTTTTCATGGGTTGCTGTTGGCATCTCTGGGAGTTTTATTTTCAATTAAGAAGAGAAAAAAATAACTCCAGCAGTCCTTGCTAGGACAATGGACTTCTGCAAACTGAAGAAATAAATGCCAAGCAATGAAACTAGATACACATTTCTGCTCCCTCCCAGCAGTGATATTGTGCAGAGCATCCTGACTCGGTGAGTTGAATTGGTTACTATTTGTGAATGCAACGTTGGTGTGAAACAGATTTTGCAGGAGGTCAGCTCCTTGAGTGTTATATCGTTAGTCAAAGGCAAAATCACCCTGTGATGCCTCTTCTGTGCTCCTGTCATGTTTCCAACACAGCATCAATCACTCAGAAGAGAAGCACCTGTAGGCAGAAAAGCAGCAAACATTACACTGTACCGTGTCAGAAATGCAAGGGTTGGAAGACACACTGCCAGGTGCTCTACAGGAGATGCTTGCAATACTTCACAGATTCAGAGAACAGCAGGTTGAAAGGGTTCTCAAGGATCATCTCATCCAACTTGCTCGTTTTCTTGTAAGAGGAATGAAGCTGTAGTTTAGGGCATTCAAACTAAAAGTGTGTGGGGGGGGGATGACAGAAAGCAGCAGCCCTGTGGAAAAGGATTTGGGGGTGCTGGTAGGGGAGAAGCTGGACATGAGCAGGCAGTGTGAGCTTGCAGCACGGAAGGCCAATGGCAGCCTGGTCTGCATCCAAAGGAGTGTGGCCAGAGGTGGAGAGAGGGGATCCTGCTCCTCTGCTCTGGTAAGATCTCACCTGGAGTGCTGTGTCCAGCTCTTGGAATCCTCAATTTAGGAAGGACATGGACCTGATGGGACAGGTCCAGAGGAGGGACACAAAAATGATAAGAGGGTTAGTGCAGCTCTGCTTCAAGGACAAGCTGAGGCATCTGTGAGCCTGGAGAAGAGAAGGCTTCAGGGAGACCTAATAGCAGCCTGCCAGTACCTGAAGGGACTACAAGGAGGCTGCAGAGAGACTGTTTGTAAAGGCCTGCAGGGACAGGACGAGGGCAATAGCTTCAAATTAGAGCAGAGCAGAATCACATTGGATATGAGGAACAAGTTCTGCACCATGAGGGCAGCGGAACACTGGAACAGGTTTTCCAGGGGGGCGTTTGAGGCCCCATGCCTGGAGATATTCCAGATGAGGCTGGACAGGGCTCTGGGCAACCTGATCTAGTGGAGGATGTTCCTGCTGGCTGCAGGGATGGTGAGACTGGATGCCCTTTGGAGGTCACCTTCCATCCCAGACCATTCTATGATTCCATGATTCAATGATTCACGATTCGATTTTACGTTATTAGAAGCCATCATTCCCCAAGGTACTTTCTTCAAGCCTCCTGGCACGACTTCCATGTAACTGAAAACAGGAGGGATCCTCTGAGCCTGCCCAAACCTGGAGTACTTTGGCTTACGTATAGGAAGTGCTAACCCTTGGTGTTGCCAAGATGGCTCGCTCCAATCCGGTCAAGAGGGATTCCAAACCTCCTCTTAGGCAGCTCAACCACTTTTCTGCATAGGAGATTAAATAAACAAACAAAAAACCAAAGCAAAACATCAAAGAAAGGAAAGAATTGGGGAAAGCCAGCACAGGAATAATCGCAATGTTACTCCATCTCTGGTTCTTTCATCCTTCCCTTCACTAACTGATCAGGCCACATTTTGAGGACTGTGTCCAGTTCCAGGCCCCTCAATTCAAGAGATGTATTGAGGTACTGAAACGTGTCCAGAGAAGGGCACATGTCCAGAGAAGCTGGTGAGGGGCCTGGAGCACAAGACCTATGAAGAGAGGCTGAGGGAGCTGGGGGTGTGCAGCCTGGAGAAGAGGATGCTCAGGGGTGACCTCATTGCTGTCTACAACCACCTGAAGGGACGTTGCAGCCAGGTGGGGTTGGGCTCTTCTCCCAGGCAACCAGCAACAGAACAAGGGGACAAAGTCTCAAGTTGTGCCAGGGGAGGTATAGGCTGGTTATTAGGAAGAAGTTCTTCACAGAGAGAGTGATTTGCCATTGGAAGGTGGTGGAATTACCATCCTTGGAGGTGTTCAAGAAAAGCTGGGATGGAGCATGTTTTCAAAGCTTTGTAAATGGGTGTAGTGTCTGGATCCTCTTGTAATCACCAAATGCCACAAGAATGTGCTAAGTGAACTTAGAATCGATCTGCTCTTTTCCAGGAGCCTGTTTCTGTGTTGCCAGGCACTACACACAAAAGGATGAATTTATTTGAGTCATTCACCTTGTCTGTAAAGGCAGCAGCCTCAGCTGGTACAGGGCGACACGACAGCAGCTGGGTTCTCAGTCCTCTGTTTAAGTCCTTTAAGTGCAGCAGCCTCTACCTGCTTCCACCCACAGTTACAACCTTCCTACTGTTTTGCAGCACTCGGCTGATCTGTGTCCTACACTGAGGGTGGTATCTGACTGTCGATGCAGAGATCAAGGCAGTTGGGATGGTTCCAAATAAGTGAGTCAATCCCACAACAGAGAAGCTAATCAGCTTCCTCAAAGTGATAGTGCCAATGTGAAACTGCAAACTGTGCTGCTGATGCTGGGAAAGGAGGAATTTTGTGCCATGTGTCACTCATTTGCATGGACTCATTATTCAGAGACAATCTGTTAGAAAATTTGGAACATTTTCAACACAACTTCTTTTTTGTGATTATTTTTTCTTTTTCTTCCCTTCCTTTTGTTTTCTTTTTCTTCCCTTCCTCTTATTGTTAGAATAGAATAGAATTCTCTTTCCCTTCCCTTCCCTTCCCTTCCCTTCCCTTCCCTTCCCTTCCCTTCCC
>VWZI01014717.1:220502-238654 GCA_013396835.1 Psilopogon haemacephalus
TCCTTCCTTCCCTCCTTCCCTCCTTCCTTCCTTCCCTCCTTCCTTCCTTCCCTCCTTCCTTCCCTCCTTCCTTCCCTCCTTCCTTTCTATTCACAAGGTCTTCTTATGAGAGGACGAGGGGATATGGGTTTAAACGGGCAGAGGGAAGATTTAAAGGGGATGTTAGGAGGAAGTTCTTTCCAATGAGGGTGGTGAGATGCTGAAACAGGTTGCCCAGGGAGGTTGTGGCTGCTCCAGGCCAGGCTGGATGAGGTCTTGAGCATCCTGATCTAGTGGGAGGTGTCCCTGCCTATGGTGGGGGGTTGGAACTGGATGATCTCTAAGGTCTCTTCCAACCTAAACCATTCTATGATTCTATGATTCCTTCCTTTTTTTTCTCCTTTGGGTTGTTTTATTGTTTTTTTTTTTTTGTTGTTTCAGGAGAGGTTGGGTGAATCTGGGTGGTACTTCATCCTGTCTGTCCTCCCAGAACTGTGCAATTTGCATCACTCTTTTCACTAGGCTACTCCTTTGTCTTTGTGGAGTGAATACTGATCATTCACCTTCCAGACTGTTTGGATGCTGTGGCGTCTTCCACACTCTGTGGCCAGGAACAACCTGAGGAAGAGCACAGCTATGTGGCGACCACCAGAAACACATTCACTTACCTCCGGAGCTGCCTCCACAAGGAGTACTGAGTTTGAGTGCCACTGCAGCAAGGTAATCACAAGGGCCAAGTGCACCACAACAAGCTGGAGCTGCAGCATCTGCAGAAGAGAACAATCTGTTAATGGCTTCAGAGCTGTGCTCCCAGGGGAACCTTGCTCCAAAGGTCTTAAAGGAATGGAAGCAAAGAGAGATTCTGTTCCCATGGCTGTTAATATGTTTTCTCTTACAGAATCACTGCATAAAGCCCAATAACCAGATAGTGCCAGCTGAACACTCTTCACCTTCAGGTGCAGAATCAGCTCCCTCTTCTTTGCATCTTTCCAGCCACAAAATCACAGAAACATTCAGGTTAGAAAAGACAATTCCAAACAATAATTCTACAAGGTTCACCCCTGCAAATGTTTAATTCCTTTTCTGGCCCAGTAATGAATGCAAATTTGTGCTAAGCCCAGATGAACCAGATGTTCCCTTGTAAGCAGTGAGACTCTGGCTCATAGCCACCCAGGTTGGCCCTGACCTCCCCATGTGCTGGATAGGTCTTTAAAGCTGTTACAGAAATCACATCCCTCTCCAGCAGCATTCTGAAAGCAAGCTTTGACATAATCTAATGATAGAAACAGCTTCCAGGATCTTCTTGGCATCCTGGAATAAAGTTATCCAGTTCCCACACCTGGAAAAAACCTTACATGGGAATATATTGCTCAGAGTGGCACTGTCCTGACCCTGTGCCACATCTGCAGGTGCTTACTGAGCCTTTAAATAATGCTGGGAGGATCAAGCTTTGGGAGGATTGGAATGATGAAACTGCTTGCTACAGATGTTGTCTTCAGCCATGGGGTCAGGCTACATTGTTTAAGTCCTTGTTTGGACTTAACAATCTCTTACAATCTGATGTGTCTCCAACTCACTTAGATGGGAACATTTCTGCTGATTTTAGTAAGAGCTAGGCTGGGACCTCTTCTGCCAAAGTTGTCTGCTAATTTGATGATTACCCCATCTCCATGTTCTGCTCCAGACCATATTTCTAAGGCAGATTCTGCCATTCTCTGCTTCCTTTCTGCTTGGCAAAAGCAGAAATAAAAACAATGTCCAAATACAGACATATCTATGATGAATGATCATAGAATCATAGAACAGTCGGGGTTGGAAGGGACCTCCAGAGATCATCACGTGTAACCCTCCTGCAAAGCAGGATCACCTAGGGCAGGTAGTACAGGAACACATGTAGATGGGTTATGAAAATCTCCAGAGATGGAGACTTCACAACCTCTCTGGGCAATCTGTTCCGGAACTCCAGCACCCTCACATCAAAAAATTTTCTCCTCATGCTGAGGTGGAACTTCCTGGGCTCTAGTTTATGTCCCTTGCCCCTTGTCCTACCACAGGACACCATCAAAAAGAGCCTGGCCCCTTCTTCTTGACACCCATCCTTTTCAGCACCTTCACACCTCTCTTGTATTGTGCTGCCCAAAACTGAACACAAAACTCGAGGTGTGGCCTCACCAGACCTGAGTCCAAAGGGACAATCACCTCCCTGCTCCTGCTGGACACAGCATTTCTGATCCCAGCCAGGATGCCTTTGGCCTTCTTGGCTGCCTGGGCACACTGCTGGCTCATATTCAGCTCCTCTCTATTACAACCCCCAGGTCCCTTTCTGCCAGCAGCTCTCCAGCCACACTGCTCCAAGCCTGTAGCGTTGCTTGGGGTTGTTGTGGCCCAAGTGCAGGACCTGGCATTTGGCCTTGTTGAAACTCATCCCATTAATATTGACCCATGGATCTAGCCTATCCAAGCCCCTCTAAAGAGCCTCTCTGCCCTCATTCAAATCAACACTGCCACCTAACTTGGTGTCATCTGCAAACTCCCTGCTGACTCTCTCTGCCTGAATCAAGGTTGTCAATAAAGATGTTAAAAGAAGTGGTCCCAACACAGATCCCTGAGGTATACCACTAGTGCCCAACCACCAGGTGCATTTAACTCCATTGACCACCACTCTCTGGGCCCTCCTGTCCAGCAGTGCTTTTTGCAGGAGACACTGTGTTCAGCCCAGCCATGAGCAGCCACTTTGTCTGCAAGAATGTTGTGGGGAACAGTACCAAAGGCTTTTCCAAAATCTAGGAAGACAACATCCACAGCCTTCTCCTCATCCAGTAGCCAGGTGATCGTGGCATAGGAGGAGATCAGGTTCGTCAGGCAGCACGTGCCCCTCCTAAACCAACGCTGGCTTGGCCTGATGCCCTGCTTGTTGTCTGTATAACATGTGATGGTATTTGAGATGCCCTGCTCCATGAGCTTCCCTGGTACCGAGGTCAGACTGACAGGTCTAGAGTTTCCCAGATCTTCCTTTCTGCCCTTCTTGTAGATAGGTGTCACATTTGCTGCCCCCATTTGCTGTCAGGCTGGGGCTTAGCTTGCCACCTTCAGCACTGTTATAGGATCTTGGTTGTTAAAAGCAGGCATTGCTTTTTCTCCTTGAGCTCCTCTGTTGTAATGGGTAAGCAGAGTCCTCCTGCCAAGAAGGGCTTTCCCAGCCATGTGCTGGTTATTGCTTCAGCCCACCCATATTTTACTTTGACCCACCCCAGAAGAGGCCTAAGGTGAGGCTTGGCAGTGTCTGTTGCTGAAGGAGAATAAGCAAAGCTCTGACAAACACACGGGCTTTGGAAAATGCACCCTTACCATTTGTACTCAATTTCCTTCCTTCTGGAAACCACCACCAACTTCACAGAGACAACTCAAGGGATTGGGGTGCAATTCCATGTCTTCAGTATCTCAAGGTGTGGTGTTACCTGAGATAAAATATCATAGAATGGTTGGAAAAGCCCTCTAAGAACATCAAGTCTGACCATTAACCCAACATCACCATGGCCATCAAACCACATCCCAAAGTGCCATGGCCACACATTGCTTGAACACCTCTGGGGATGGTGACTCCACCACCTCCTTGGGCAGCCTGTTCCAGTGCCTGGACTCTCAGCTCAGCTCTCCATGAAGGAGCCTGTTCTTAATCTGTCTTTCAGATTGCTCCTCAGGCCTAGGAAGCTGCACACGCTTGTCTTCACCCTCCAGCTATGACATCAAGAAAACCTTGAGTTCAGAACAGGGAGGAGACTTGGCAGCCTTGATTCTTTGAGCCAGGGGTGTTTCATGAGAGACACTGGAGGCACTCAGAATAGATGCTGCCACCAGATGCCCTCTCCTAATGCTCCTAGAAGCTGCAGGACCTCCCAATCCACTGCCTTCTGCAAAGGTTTTACCCTTCATGAAATGTAAATTGCAAGTCTGAAGTTCAGACATATTTCTGTGTTTTACTGATATTTCAACTTGAAGTGTGTCAAGGCCAAGTGCAAGGTCCTGCATCTGCGTCGAGGCAATCCCAGGCACAAATCCAGGCTGGGCAGTGATTGCCTGGAGAGCAGCCCTCAGCAGAGAGACTTAGGGGTGCTAGTGGATGAGAAGCTCAACATGAGCCAGCAGTGTGCACTTGCAGCCCAGAAAGCCAACCAGATCCTGGGCTGCATCAGAAGTGTGGCCAGCAGGTGGAGGGAGGTGATTCTCCCCCTCTACTCCGCCCTGCTGAGACCCCACCTGGAGTACTGCATCCAGTTCTGGAGCCCCTATTACAAGAGGGATGTGGACATGCTGGAGTGTGTCCAGAGAAGGGCCACGAGGATGCTCAGAGGGCTGCAGCACCTCTGCTATGAGGACAGACTGAAAGAGTTTGGGGCTGTGCAGGCTGGAGAAGAGGAGGCTCACAGGTGACCTTCTTGTGGCCTTCCAGTATCTGAAGGGGGCCTACAGAAAAGCTGGGAAGGGACTTTTGAGGCTATGAGGTAGTGACAGGACTAGGGGGAATGGAGCAAAGGTGGAGGTGGGGAGATTCAGATTGGATGTGAGGAGGAAGTTGTTCAGCATGAGAGTGGTGAGGCCCTGGAATGGGTTGCCCAGGGAGGTGGTTGGGGCCAGATCCCTGGAGGTGTTTGCAGCCAGGCTGGCAGAGTCTGTGGGCAGCCTGATCTTGGGTAGGGTGTCCCTGGGCATGGCAGGGGTGCTGGAATTAGATGATCCTTGTGGTCCCATCCAATCCTGACTGATTCTGTGATTCTAAGACTAAAATTCCTATACATTTGGGTATCTTCCTTGAGGGTCCAGTTAAAATAAAAAGAGAGATAAAAGAGAGGACATTATTATGTCTCATCAAAGCAGGATAAACACTCAAAACTTCTTTTGTCTTAGGAATCTGTGCAGAGCTTTTCCAAGAGAGGATCACGAGAAAGCAAAATTCCTGACCAACAACATCAAACCAAGGGGTGTTAAAAGATCTTCTTTATTTTTTTCCCCTTCTTTTTTCCTTTTAAAATAAAACCCGACCTCACCCAACCCAAAAAATAAAATGACATGCTGAAGATAAGTGGGCTGAACAAACCCCAGACAGCAAGCAATTCGTCACCGAGCTCCAAAACCCATTGCCTGTCGAAACTGATAACAGCTGTCATTGTTCTTCCCCATTTGAACTATCATATTTTACATTACTGTGGAGATTACTCTGCAAATATAAATCACAGGAGCTTTATTTTTCTTGCTGGCCTATTAGCAAGAGAACTGAGGCAAGACATCATGCCTGCCACCATAATCTTTCACTGCTGCTGCTGCTGCTGCTGCTGCCACCATGTAGTGGTGACTGTGCTTTTCTGTTCTGGGACCTGCCCAAGCTCACCTGCAGATGAGAGCGTTGCTCCTGCAATGAGGACACTGTGGCTGAGCACAGAAGCCCCTAGGGTTATGTGCTGTGTACTCCCAAGCTGACCTGATGCAGAGTCAGCCTGTGACTATCCCCTGGTGTGGCAGTTTAAGAGTGGATGTTCTATTTTGATTCTAAACTCTAAACAAGAGGGAGGAAATTTCTGGATGTTCTTTTGAATATTTTTCAACACACATCTTGAGTGCTGTGTCCAGTTCCGGGCCCTTCAGTTTAAGAAAGATGTTGAGGTGCTTGAATGTGTCCAGGTAAGAGCACCAAGGCTGGTGAGAGGGCTGGAGCACAGCCCTGTGAGGAGAGGCTGAGGGAGCTGAGGGTGTGCAGCCTGGAGAAGAGGAGGCTCAGGGCAGACCTCATTGCTCTCTACAACTACCTGAAGGGAGGCTGTAGCCAGGTGGGGTTGGGCTCTTCACCCAGGCAAGCAGTGACAGAACAAGAGGACACAGGCTCAAGCTGTGCCAGGGCAGGTTCAGGCTGGATGTTATGAAGAAGTTCTTCACAGCAAGAGTGATTGGCGTTGGAATGGGCTGCCTGGGGAGGTGGTGGAATCCCCATCTCTGGAGGTGTTTAGCAGGAGACTGGATGAGGCACTTAGTGCCATGGTTTAGTTAATTAGAAGGTGTTGGGTGATAGGTTGGACTCAACTTTTGCAACCTGCTTAATTCTGTGAACATAGACTGAATGAGCAGGGTGTTGGTTGTAAAAAAATAATAATGATAAAGTCTATGTCATACATTGGTTTGCTAACTGGCATAAAAAAAAGCCAATATATAAACAATTTCACTCTCTTGGCTTTTGGGCATTGGTTCTGTTGCTAATCTTTCACTTCTCTGACTCCTCCACACTAACCTTTTCCAGATAACACATAAACCTCACTGGTTCACAGGATCACAGGATGTTAGGAGCTGGAAGGGACCTCAATAGATCACTGAGTCCAATCTGCTTGCCAGAGCAGGACCATACAATCTAGCACAGGTTGCACAGCAACACATCCAGTCAGGGCTTGAAAGTCTCCAGAGAAGGAGACTCAACTTCTCTGGGCACTCTGTTCCAGTGCTCCATGGCCCTTACAGTCAAGAAGTTCTTCCTCATGTTGAGGTGGAACTTCCTGTGCTGTAGTTTATACCCATTGCCCCTTGTCCTATAAAGGGTTAATAGGTATAAACTGAGGGCACAACTGAGTTTGTCCCCACCCTCTTGATCATCAAACCTCAGATATTTATGAACATTGATTAGATCCCCTCTAAGTCTTCTCTTCACTAAACCAAAAAGCCCCAAGTCCCTCAGCCTCTCCTCACCCTCTACTCTCTTTTGAGTAGATTACTCTCCCTCCTGAACTGTGGTGCCCAGAACTGAACACAACATTCCAGGTGAGGTGTTATAAGGGGGAGGAGAACCTCCCTTGATCTGCTGGGAAGCTCCTGGCAGCAGCTTTTGAGACTCTAGTCACTCTGCTGTGTGAGCAGTGGGATGGTTCTGGTGAGCCTCCTTCACCTGTTAGCCCTGAGGGTCTCTCTACACCATTCAGATTCCAACCTGAGGTGGGGGAAATCACAGCTGTGTCTGCAAGCCCCTTACTGAGCTGTTTTGTTGCTGCCCTTGTGCCACAAAATAGATTATTAACATCTTTATCAGATGTACCATTGAATCCTAATAATGGCCTCACCAGCCTTGGATTGGAGACCTGATTGGAACCTACTTTGGCCAGAAAAATTCTCATGGATGAGGATCTTACCCCCAAAAAATCTGATGGATGAGAATCTCACCAACAAAATTCTGATGGATGAGTATCTCACTAAGAAAATTTTGATGGATGAGTATCTTACCAGCGAAATTCTGATGGATGAGTATCTCACCAACAAGAAGTCTGACAGATGAGTATCCCACCAAGAAAATCCTGATTGATGAGCATCTTACCACCCATATTCTGGTGGATGAGTATCTTACCAAAAGAACAACTTCTGCATGGCTTGTCTGAAGATCTGAGAACAAGCCTGCTCCCACTGCAACAGATTTGCCCTACTTGTGAAAGCTGTAGCACATTCATTACTGCAAAGCCAAAACCATGCCCATAGCAGCAGTCTGTGATCAATGCCAGCAGCAGCGATTGCAGAAGCTCCTAAGGGACTGTGCCTATCTCAGGTGTAATTTTCTAGTCAGGTAAACATCAAAAGAAAGGGAGAAAAATCAAAACAAACCCCACCCTCAGGGGAAAGGGGGAAAAAAAAAATAGGTTGGAGTGGTGGTTTTGTTCTCATCTCACAGATGAGAGATAGAACACTTCTTGCAGACTGCTCTGTGAAAAAGGTACTGAAGCCAGGCATTGACGCATGGAATTCCAAGGCAAAATGAAATGTAAGCAGTCAGTGTCAGGCAGTCTGTTATTAATAATGTGCAGATTTTTAAATGCTGCCATATATTTTGTTAGACATATGGGACAGATAGTGTCAGCTCTCACAATGTAAATTCCCCCCACTTTTTTTTTTTTTTCTTTTCTCCCCCTTGACTGTGTAGACAAATAGATGCAGGCAGCTTTCAGCTGATGCAACCAGAGAGAACTTCAAATTCATTAAGTTGTGCAAGAGGCACATGGCTGGATACCCCGAGGTGATGCATAAAGATTTCTGTGTCTCCAATGAAATCTTTTGCCAGACAGTATGGCAAGAGCAAGGGGCTTCCATTTGCTGAAAATGAAGTTCCTCAAATGTTTCTCCAGGAGGCATTTCAGGTTAGTCACAGCTTTTTCAAATTCTTCGTGCCACTAATTGTAACAAGATAATTTCCACTGTTTAGTCCTGACATGTTTTCATATAACTGTGATAATCATGGAATCATGGAATGGTCTGGGTTGGAAGGGACTGCCAAAGCTCATCCAGTCCAACCCACTCTGCAGTCCCCAGGGACATCCTCCACTAGATCAGGTTGCTTAGAGTCCTGTCAAGCCTCACCTTAAACATCTTCAGGGATGGGACCTCAGCTACCTCCCTTGCAACCTGTTGCAGTGTTCCAACACTCTCATGATAAAGAATTCCCTCCTAACCTCCAATCTAAATCTCCTGTGCTTTAGTGTGAGACCATTGCCCCTCATGCTATCACTGCAGACCTTTGTAAATAGTTCCTAGACATCCTTCTTGTAGCCTTCATGTACAGGCAGGCTGCAATTACTTCTCCCTGGAGCCTTCTCTTCTCCAGGCTGAACACCCCCAGCTCCCTCAGCCTGCCCTCACAGCAGAGGTGCTCCAGCCCCTTGATTGTTTTCACGGCCTCCTGTGGACCTGCTCCATCAGATCCATGTCCTTCCTGACCTATTGTAAATGCTACTATTGACAGCTGCACTGTTGCATAGATGTTGTCAGAGGATGCTCAAGCACACAACTGCTCCAACCATCAGATAAAACAGATTTAGTCATAGCATCACAGAATTTTCAGGGCTGGAAGGGACCTCAAGGATCATCCAGTTCCAACCCCACTGTCATGGGCACTGTCATGGGACACCTCACACTAGATTGGATTGCTCAGAGCCACATCCAGCCCGACCTTAAAAGACCTCCAGGGATGGAGGGCAAACAGATTCAGCAATGTCTTAGTCCCTGCAGGGCTTGACTAGACTCTGCACTGACCCTGCCCTTGGAACTGTAGTGTTTGTGAGAGCAGCACATGAATCACACAGAAGATTCCTCTTCTGTGAAGAAAGGCTGAAAATGTACAAATGAATCCAGCCTTGCTGGGGTACATTTGCTTCATACACACAAACATGAATCAGGAAAAAATTAACTGACAAAGCTGGACTAACACTTGTGGAAGACCATCCAGCCATGGTCTTTGTTCTCTTCATTTGAATAAAGAGTGTGAGACCAAATGGCCATGCAGAGAATTTTTTTCTGGGACACTTTTCCTCAGAACAGGAAAGGAGACAAATTGGGCATCTTGCAAAACTGACCACGATGTGCAATAAGCCCATTTCTAGCAACAGATTTCAGAAACTCACGTCAAGACCATAACAGTTGGAGACTGGGAAGTAGGAGACACAAGCAGAAGTGATAAAGCCCATGCCAAAAAACGTAGGGAGTGTTAAACAAGAAGGATGCCATGAAGGGTAAGGAAATACCTCTTAATGAGAAGAGCACATTTGCACTTTCCCTGAGTAAGCTAATTGAGCGAGCTGCAGTACTCCTGGCATGCACAGCAGAACCCAAAACCTTATTAGAGTACCCTTCGTTGCCAATAAACTCTCAACTCTAAATTATTTGTAGAGGTATTGACTGAATGTGCCAACCTCTCCTAACATTCCTAACGGCTTTCCATTTAGCTTTCTTCATTAGCGCGAGGACTAGAAACTGTTCACTCTTAGAGTGCCATCTGCAGCATTTAAAGTAAAAAGGAGAAACCTTTTCCATCAATACAGACCTCGTGTGTCTTTCTGTCTCCTCTCTTTTAACTAACAGCACTGGAAGTTCTTCATACCAGGTCTGAAGTGCTTATTAGCAGAACATGTTGCCAGTCGAGGAGCACAGAACACTTAAAGCCTGGTAAAAACAAAGATGTGCCTTCAAGATAAGCTCTTAAGAGACAGGAATGGCATGGGAATTTCTTAAGGAGACTCAAACCCTGATGGTGACTTGCTGGATAGACATTTAAAGGCTCTGATCACGGACCTTACTTGAGGAAGAAAATTCTTGGTCGAGACGCACGGCAAATAGAAATTAGAGACTCTTCTGTTTCTCTGGGTTAACCAAGAAGAAAAGAAAAGCTGCAGCCACTTGCAGTCTTTGTTAGGGTCAACAACTCTTGTGTGGCTCAAATGTTTTGATTTGCTGTTTAAGAAGCCTTGGCATTCATTCAAAGAGGGAAAAGGAAGCCCTAATCTGCTGAGACCAGTGTGGCAGGTATTTTTAAGTGCCGAAGAATGTGTGGTCCAGCCAGATAGATTCTGCCTATTTACACCCTAGATTTCCTGCTTTATTCTTCATCATATTTGAAGTATTTCACAAGAGCAGAATGTTGAGCTGCGTTTTGAACACAGGGGAACAGAGATAGAGAAATGTAATAGTGTGGCCCAGGCTTGCTGAGTGAATTAGAGGGCACGGGCACAAAATGTCCTCACAGATTCTCAGCTTTGCACTCCACATCGGTCATTCCGAACTGAATAGCCAGGTAAGGAATCTAAAGATGCTCTGTGCTTGTGCTTTGAAAATTAGAGGATTCTGATCTTCACTATAGCCTCTGGGCACCTAACCCAAAGGTTATTCACATTCAGTCACTTGTACAGTTACAGTCTGGGAGGCAAAAAGAAACAGTGCAACAGTGCACACTTGTCATGGCGAAAGCACAATGACTGTCACTGGGTTATAGCTGGACACAATGATCTCTGGAGGTCCCTTCAAACCTCTAACATTCTGTGATTCTGTGAGTCTGCTTCCTTTTACAGTGACGCAAAGCTGAAGCAGGTCTCTGAATATTGATAACTGCTCTGTTAGTGCAAGGATGGTTTTGTACCCTTATTCTGGTCCCCTCCAACCACTAACATTCTGTGAGTCTGCCTGCCTTTTACAGTGGAACAAAGCTGAAGCAGGTCTCTGGATCATGACAACTGCTCTGTTAGTACAGGCAGCCTTATTCTGGTCTCTTCCAACCACTAATATTCTGTGAATTCTGTGATTCTGTAAGTCTGCCTTCCTTTTACAGTGGCACAAAACTGAAGCAGGTCTCTGGATCATGACAACTGCTCTGTTAGTGCAGGCATATTTTTGCAGCCTTTATTCTGCTCCCTTCCAACCACTAATATTCTGTGAATTCTGTAAGTCTGCCTTCCTTTTACAGTGGCACAAAGCTGAAGCAGGTCTCTGGATCATGACAACTCTCTGTTAGTGCAGGCATGTTTGTGTAGCCTTATTCTGTTATTGCAGGAATGTAGCAGCATCCGGATCAACACTTGCTCTAAAATGTGATCTACTAAACTCCTTTTGCAGATCTTTACTTTCCCTGCATTATTTGTGTCATGGGTTGTTGTTTTCCACCCCCCCCCACCCTGTCTTACATGCAGCAAATTTGTCTACCACCATTTGGCATTTAGCAATGCAAAGGAACTGCTTTGCCATAGCTCTTCAGCTTGTGTGAAGGAGTAGCATGCATTTGACAGTGACACATGAAGAGGAAAAGCCACAGCAATATAATGACAGCAATGAAAAGCACTGCAAAAACACCAAAGTAGCTAAAGGTTGCTGTAAAATGCACTGGCAAACCTCATCTAAGTATTGGCTGATTAAGGGAAGGCAATAAGATCCCACTGAACATTATCAGTTCAGTTTCAGTACAACCCCCCCCCAAAAAACTAGGTGATAGGTTTCTTATTATCTTAATGCTCAGCTGGCAAAAGAAGCTGTGCTTTTCCCATCAGATCTGGGCATAGCCTGCATGCCTGTGAACACAAAAACTAGAGGGGTAAAAGAAATCAAAAAGAAGAAAGTGCAGAAAGGAAGAAATCTCCTGTAAACAGAGCAGAAGGCACAAAACATCCCCACCACATCTGTCCTCACTCCTCTTACCTTGCTTTGGACAGAAGCAATTCCAACCACTAAGGACCTGCTACGTTCTTCCCCCTAACTTACTGCTAATGTTCAGCTTTCTTTCAGAGGTTTTATAGTCTCTGCTGTAGGCTACAAACTCCAATCCCTGCCTTTGCTTTCTCTTACATCATTTCTAAAGATTTTCCACTGATCCTTGCCCTAAACCTTTCTCTGTCCTGCAGACTCGCACACATACTTGCCTCACATTTGTTACTTTTATTGCCCTGATCAAGAGGATTAGGGTGTAATTAAAGGTCTAGGGTTTTTGGTTTGGTTTGATTCTCTTACAAAATTCAGGCAGCCATGGGAAGGGTTCCAGCAGTGTCACCCTTCCTCTATCCTCTCACTTTTGCAAACTTCAGTTCAGAAATTTGATGTCCTGAATAGTCTTTAATTTATTTTTTTTAACTATATTTCTCAAGGAGAACAGGAATAAATGAAGGAGGACTGCACTCACTTCAGTAAAAAAGCCATGAGGGGATTTTTGGTTTTTTAATAAACCAGAATTATGGTAGGGTGAGAGTTTGTGTGTTTTGAAAAGCAAGGAACAAGAACTCAGAGGAAGTGTCAGAAAGAGCCAAGCTATTGAAGTGACTGCAAAGTGTGAGCTATGAAGCTCCCTGACTTCCCCCTGACGCTACCAGAGGTCCTGTTACTGTTTGCCTCATTGGAACAAACCAGTCTCCTCTTTTTCCCCCTTTTCTAATAATTTTAATAATTATTTTTAATTTTAGCCTTGGTTTGGAGATGAAAATACCAGCCTGTGTAGACTCCTTAACAGTTAATCCACAGTGACTTTTTTCTCTAATCAGACAGGCACAGTATTTTCCGAGCAGCTTTTACTCGGACTTGCCAAAATCTTTTCCTCAAGCCAACAGACAGCAAAAGGAGATTTTGAATGCAGCTTAGAGGTGCAGGAGCTCCTCTCCTATGAAGACAGAAAGAGTTTGGCCTTTTTAGTGTGGAGAAGAGAAGACTCTGATCAGACATTATTGAAGCCTTCCAGTATCTGAAGTGGGCTACAGAAAAGCTGGGAAGGGACTTTTTAGAGTGTCACGTAGTGGTAAGACAGGGGTGAATGGAGCAAAACTAGAATCACAGAACATTAGATGTTGGAAGGGACCTCCAGAGATCCCTCTGAGTTTGCATTGAGCTGAGAAGTGGACTCAGCTCTCCTGGCTCACAGAATCAAAGAACCACAGAACTTTAGACTTTGGAAGGGACCACCAGAGATCATCGAGTCCCACCTTCCTGCCAAAGCAGGATCCCCTAGGGTAGTCTGCACAGGAATGCATCCAGGTGGGTTTTGAAAGTCTCCAGAGAAGGAGACTCACTGGGCAGCCTGCTGCAGTGCTCTGTCACCCTCACTGTAAAGAAATTTCCCCTCATGTTGAGGTGAAACCTTCTATGTTCCAGTTTGTAGCTGTTGCTCTTTGTCTTATTGCTGCTGAGGTTTTGAGTGACCTGTTCTAGTGGGAGGTGTCCTTGCCTATGGCAGGGGGTTGGAACTAGATGATTTTTGAGGTCCCTTCCAACTTAAACCATTCTATGATTCTCTTTTCTCTCCTCCCCCCCTTTTTTTTTTCTGTGTGGCAGTCAATATCACTTACTCCTCTTGTGAGATTTCACAGATCCTGTCTCAAGCTCTTAGAAGGATCTCCATCCTGTCTCCATGTTTGGTGGTGATGAAGATGGTAGGAGACACAGGTTGTGTCACTGTGAGTGTGCTGATAGCAACCTACTGCTGGTAACATCACTAGTTCAGTGCCTCACAAGGCAGGGTGAAGCCTGGAGGATGGCTGAGACTCAAACAGCTGAACCTTAACACCTCACAAGTGTGAGTGGGACAGGGAGCTACAAAAGAAGCAGAAGGAGAAATGCAACAATGCATTCAAGAGGATGTCTAAGACCTGGCACTAAAATATGCTTTTAGGTTCTCCATTGATTGGTGATCCTACAGCAAAGTTTCAGCTGCTTTTGTACCACTTGGACCTGCCGTGAGGTTGTGGGTCTGCCTTTCAGGGAAGGAAGCTCAAAACCAAGTTTATCACTGTCCACACAGTCCCAAAGATTGCAGAAAGGGATGCTGATGCACACAACTGTCATCATCTCTGCCTGGGAGATGTGAAAGACTCAGCTCTGAGTAATTGAATAGCCCTTCTATGAGCTGCTACTGACCTTAGAATAGAACAACTGTCAGCAGCACGCAGTGGGTTCTTCTTGACAAAACAAAATAGAAAAGCAAATACACACCCCCTCCAAATAAAAAGCAAACAATAAAATACAAATGAAAAAAACCCCAAAACTAATAAAAACAAATCCAAACCACTACCAAATCACAAAAAAAACCCCAAACCCAAAACAACACAAAAGCCCTCCCCAAAACAACAAGAAATTAGAAAAGAAAAAATAATAGAGTGTTAGAGCATTAACATTTCATTTCTTGCTCTAAACTAACTTTGATTTAGCAACAATGTAGGAGGTACCTTTCTGTCACCTTCTGGAGAAGGAAGCTATCCAGATAATGACAAAGGGACACTGTGGTTATTCAGCTGGCTGAGTGCCCAAGGAACAGACATCCTGAACATGCTTCAGTTAGACATCCTGAACTGTGGTTCAGTCAGAAACACAGAAGCACAGAGTGTCAGGGGCTGGAAGTGACCTTAAAAGCTCATCCAGTCCAACCCCCTGCCAGAGCAGGATCACCTAGAGCAGATCACACAGGAACACATCCAGGCAAGTTTTGAATATCTCCAGAGAGGGAGATTCCACACCCCACCTTAGGCAGCCTGTTCCAGGGTTCTGTCAGCCTCACAGGGAAAAAAATGCTCCTCATGTTTCCATAAAACTCTCTATGCCTCACAGGAACACATCCAGGCGGGTTTTGAATATCTCCAGAGAGAGGGGATCCACAGCCCCCCTGGGCAGCCTGTTCCAGCCTTCTGTCACCCTCACAGGAGAAAAAAAAATCCTCTTCATGTTGAAAATAATTAGTTTAAAATTCTGCTATGTTCCATGGACCTGTTTCCTCTGTCACTTCAATGCGACAGAGACTTTTTCTTGTCATAATCAAAGGACATTAAGGGTTGGAGGGGACACTGAAAGATCATTGGGTGCAACTCACCTGCCAGAGCAGCATCACCTAGAGTAGGTCAGACAAGAACATATCCAGGTGGGTTTAGAATGTCCCCATAGAAGGAGGCTGAACAAACTCTCTGGGCAGCCTGTTCCAGGGTTTTGTCATCCTCACAGTGAAAAAGTTTTTCCTTATGTTCTCGTGGAGCCTGCTCTGCTCCAGCTTGCATCCATTGCTCCTTGGCCTTTCATTGGACTTCAGTGATCAGAGCCTGGCTCTGTCCTGACACTGCCCTGCACATCTTTATCACTATGAATGAGGTCACCCCTCAGGCTCCTCTACTCCAAATTCCAAGCTTGGAGGGCACCCCTTAGACTCCTCTACTCCAAGCTCCACGCCTCAACTCCCTCAGCCTGTCCTCAGCAGGGAGATGTTCCACTGCCTTCAGCATCTTTGTTGCTCTGTGCTGAACTTTCTCAAGTAGTTCCCGAGGTCCTTATTGAACTGAGTGGCCCAAAACTGGACACAATATTCCAGATGTTGCCTCAGCAGGGAAGAGTAAATGGGCAGGAGGACCTCTTTTGACCTACTAGCCACAGCCATTCTAATCCACCCCAGGATGCCCTTGGTCTTCTTGGCCACAAGGGCACATTGCTGGCTCATGGGCATCCTTCTGTCCACCAGGACTGCACCTTTCTGCAGTGAAGCTACACTTTGCTAAGCAGCTGCAGCATCACAACTGCATTCACCCAGGAGATTTCAGCAAGCAGCTCCAGCGCAAGCGTTCACCAGGCAGTTATTGCCCTCTAGAGGTGGCCACATGGTGGAAAGAGCTGATCGGGGTTTGCTGCGAGTTACCTGACCGCACCAAGCACTTCTGTGTGCAGCAGCAGGAAGCTAGATCCACGTACAGGAACAAATTCCAAATTCCTGATTGTCAGCCCCTCGATTACTGCTTCCCTCCTCCCTCGGGGACGTTCCCATCTTGCAGCATTTCTCATTCTTCACCATGAGGGTGGTGGAACACAGGAACAGGTTGCCCAAGGGAAAGTGGTTGGGACACAGTCTGGATCTCATGTGGGAGGAGGTTGGCTCTCTACCTCCACAAGGGCAGAAGTAGTGGATTTGTGCTTACTTTACAATTAGACTTGGAAGCCAGGAGGATGATCCTAATGGAGCTTCTTACGTAACCACATGTCTGGTTACATGTGGCTCCGAGACAAAGCTGGACTGGTGCTGGACCATGCTGCTGCCCTCAAAAGAAGTTTGTCAGCAGAGGAACAATAATGTTCTGCTTCTGAAAATGATGTGCTGGGCTTTATGGTCAGCTTTAGGTTTGAATGCTTTTTTGGTTAGGGTTTTGGGGTTTTTTTCCCCTTTGATATTTGAGCCTTTCCCTCCAAGCCAACCCTTTAAGTGTGCACATGGCTCTCCAAGCAATGGTCATGGGAGGACATAGACAAGGACAAGGGAAAAAAAAAATTATGCTGACAGCATCTGAAAATGATTTGCAATCTCTCAGCCCCGTTAATACAGTGATTTAAATACTGTGGATGGCTTTTCTGATGTTCTTCTTAGGAATTTCTTATAGGGATTTTATTAGGCATCCAAAATATATTTAAAACCAATCTACCAGTGGAATGGAATAGAGCAGAGAATACTGACTAAGCACTCCAGGCTCTACCTTGCAGTCTCAAATCAAGCATATTGCCACCAAGCACACAACTCCAGTGACTGGACAGGAGAGGATATGGAACCAGGCTGCTGAACTGCTTCATGGCACAGAAGTCCAATAGGCCAGCATTAATGGGATGAGTTTCAACAAGACCAAATGCCAAGTCCTGCACTTGGGCCACAATAACCCCAAGCAATGCTATAGGCTTGGAGCAGTGTGGCTGGAGAGCTGCTGGCAGAAAGGGACCTGGGGGTTGTAATAGAGAGGAGCTGAATATGAGCCAGCAGTGTGCCCAGGTGGCACAGAAAGCCAAAGGCATCCTGGCTGGGATCAGAAATGCTGGTTCCAGCAGGAGCAGGGAGGTGATTGTCCCCTTGGACTCAGATCTGGTGAGGCCACACCTCGAGTCTTGTGTTCAGTTTTAGACAGCACAATACATGAGAGAGGTGTGGATGTGCTGGAGCAGGTCCAGAGGAGGGCAAGAAAGCTGTGAAGGGCCTGGAGAATAAATCTAACGAGGAGTGACTGAAGGAGCTGGGGATGGTTAGTCTGATAAAGAGGAGTCTGAGGGGAGACCTCATTGCTGTCTACAGGTACCTAAAGGGGCATTGTGGAGAGGCTGCTGCTGGTCTCTGCTCACAGGTAATTGAAGACAGAACAAGGGGGAATGGCCTCAAGCTGAGGCTGGGTAGGTTTAGATCGGACATTAGGAAAAAGTTTTTCATGGAGAGAGTGGTCAAGGACTGGAATGAGCTGCCCAGGGAGGTGGTGGAGTTACCCACCCTGGCTGTGTTTAAGGGTCGCTTGGATGTGGTGCTTAGGGATTAAGGTGAATCTTGTCGAGTAGGGTTCTAGGTTGGACTTGGTGATCCTGAGNAAGTTTTTGATGCCTTGCACATCAGATTTGCTTAGAGTAAACATAGAAGGAGGAACTGTCAAGAAAGACTGCCAAGGACAGGGAACTTCTTCAAAGAATCCAGCACAGAACTACAAAGATGCTGCAGGCAATGGAACATCTCCCTGCTGAGGACAGGCTAAGGAAGCTGGGGCTTGGAGCTTGAAGCAGAGAAGCCTGAGGGATGACCTCATTCATGTCAATAAAGATGTTCAGGGCAGTGTCAGGACAGAGCCAGGCTTTGCTCAGTGATGTCCAATGATAGGCCAAGAAGCAATGGGTGCAAGCTGGAGCAAAGGAGGTTCCAGGAGAACATAAAAACTTTTTCACTGTGAGGATGACAAAATTCTGGAACAAGATGCCCAGAGAGTTTGTGCAGTCTACTTCTCTGGGGACATTAAAAACCCACCTGGATGTGATTTTGTGTGACCTGTCCTAGGTGATCCTGCTGAGGAGCTGGACTGGACGATCTTTCAAGGTCCTTTTCAACCTCTAATGTTCTATGGTTCTGTGTCTGACTTTTTTTTTCTTTT
>VWZI01014717.1:238693-260298 GCA_013396835.1 Psilopogon haemacephalus
TTTTTTTTTTTTTGCTAAAAATCACAATAATATTAGAAATAATAAGAGTACATGAGAAATAGCATGATGAATATTTTGAAAACACACACACACACACCCTGCAAAGAAAAAGAAAAATAAAAGGAAAAGAAAAAGAGAAATAAATAAAAAGAGAAAGAAAAAATTAAAAAGTAAAAAAAAGAAGAGAAATAAAAGGAAAAAGAAGAGAAAGAAAAAGATAGAGAAAGAAATAAAAATTAAAAAAAATAGAAAAGAAAAAGAACAAAATAATTAGACCCCTGAGGCTGCTGCTAAAAAAAAAGGAACACTGCCACAGATAGCTCAGCTCTGCTCATCCAGTGGTGCAGAAACTCTGCCCTCAGTGGTGACTGGGACAAGCCAGAAGCACAGAACCTTAGAGGTTGGAAGGGACCTCCAGAGATCATCCAGTCCAACCTCCCTGCCAAAGCAGGATCCCCTAGGGTAGGCCACACAGGAATGTGTTCAGGTGGGTTTTGAAATTCCCCAGAGAAGGAGACTCCACAACCTCTCTGGGCAGCCTCCTCCAGGGCTCTGTCACCCTCACTGGGAAGAAGTTTCTCCTCATGTTGAGCTGAAAACTCTGTTCCAGTTTGTAGCTGTTGCACCTCATCTTATTCCTGCTGACCACCCAAAAGAGATTGGTCCCATCCACTTGTCACCCACCCCTCAGATATTTATTGTCACTTATTAGGTCTCCTCTCAGCTTTCTTCAGACTAAACAGCCCCAGGGCTCTCAGTGTCTCTCCATAGTGGAGATGCTCAAGTCCTCCAGTCATCCTCATGGCTCTCCACTGGACTCTCACCAGCAGGTCTCTGTCTCTCTTGAACTGGGGAGCCCAAAACTGGATATAGTATTCCAGGTGTGGTCTCACCAGGGCAGAGTAGAGGAGAAGAACCTCCCTAGCCCTCTTGGCCACACTTTTCTCAATGCAGCCCATGATGCTGAGCAGTATGAAAGTGGATGCGCACAGACATCACTGGGCACAGGGCACTGCCACTGGTGTAGGTTTTGCTCCTCAAAGACCTCCCCTGCTGACAGGAGCAGAGAGTGTCCGTCTCACTGAAAGATACGTTTGTTTCTCATCAGAACAGAGAAACAACATCCAGAAAACACTACCAGCTACCAGCCTGTCCTCGCCTTTCCATCCCAGACATGAGCCTAAGTGGAATAACTGCTCTCAAGTCCATAGCTCTGGCAGCAGAGAGAGTTGTCCTTGCACTGAGGTCAGTGGAGCTTTCTGCAGTTGACACCAGTACAAATGGAACCAGAATCTGGCTGCACAGACTGACCAGAAAGAAAAATCAGACATATCTGCCCCTGCTGACTGCAGAGGGATTTGGACAGAATGACCTTCAGAGGTCACTTCCAACCCAGACCGTTCTGTGATTCTCTGATTTTATGATCTTCTTCAAGGCATTCACCACACACAGCCACTACCTGAAGCACCTCAATCCTGCCTTTCTTTCATCCCTTCTTACCACCTGGTCCTGCAAGTTCCTCAGACCAAAGACTGTCTTTTATTATTCAATGATTTCTCCCCCACCTTCTCTCCATCTCAGTCAGGTCACTCACTCTGCTGCCACACAAATAGCTCAATGTCACCAACACCAGCCCCAGAGAGCAGCCAGGGTTAATGGACATCATTTAGCACTGAACTGCAAACCTTTGCCTGTTGTCTGCACAGGCTGTTGAGGCTTCAGGCTGTTGTTAGATTCTTCTTGGTGATGTCCAACAACAGGAGAGGGGACAATGAGTGGAAGCTGAGGCATAGAAAGTTCCGTGTAAACATGAGGAAGAGTTTTTTTTTTACTGTGAGTGTGACAGAAAGCTGCAACAGGCTGTCCGGGGGGTTGTGGAGTCTCCTTCTTTGGAGATATTCAAGAGCTGCCCGGACACACTCCTGTGTCATCTGATCTAGGTGATCGTGTTCTGGCATGGGGGTTGGACTGGATAGCTTTGGAGGTCCCTTCCAGCCCCTGACATTCTGTGATTCTGTGATTCAGGCAGCAGGGCATACCAACCAGAGACTCTCCAGGTTGTTTTCTGGGGGCTATGAGAAACAACCAGCAGCAGAATAAAGGAGTTCAAGCTAAGCATGCATCTGCATGGTTAGAAAGCAGAGAAACCTCAAGCCAGAGCTGACAGTGACTGATGACTATAGGTGCTGTGAGTATTTGCTGCTCCTCATGTTCCCCAAATGCCAGGGTTTCAAAATTACGTTATTAAAGCACCACAGGAGTGCAAACTCCTGTGTAATCTGAGAGGATAATCACCATGCAAGTGGAGCTTGAGCTATTCAGCTGTGTTGAAATTCTGCTATTTGGTATCCCTCTAATTTGTCACATGACTTGATAGACTGAAAAACCCCCAGATTGAGTTTTTATGCTCTGGGTGCATGGCAATTGCTTTGCCTGCAGTAGACAATGATTTGTTAAGTGACTTTTCTTATTCCCAAACCACTCAAAACTTTGCAAATTGGTTTCCATGAATTGGAAGTGGTTTAGAAATAACCTTGGTTTATGGACTGGCTTTGCTATGGGGCTTTTGCTGCCATGAGAGCTAGCCAAGGGAAGAGAGTTATTTCTATATGACTCCCCTCAGCTTAAGAAAGATGTTGAGGTGCTTGAATGTATCCAGAGAAGGGCACCAAGGCTGGTGAGGGGGCTGGAGCACAGCCCTATGTGGAGAGGCTGAGGGAGCTGGGGGTGTGCAGCTGGAGAAGAGGAGGCTCAGGGCAGACCTTACTGCTTTCTACAACTACCCGAAGGGAGGTTGTAGCCAGATGGGTTGGGTTCTTCTCCCAGGCACCCAGGGACAAAAGAAGAGGACACAGCCTCAAGCTGTGCCAGGGCAGATTTAGACTGGATGTTAGGAAGAAGTTCTTCACAGCAAGAGTGATTGGCATTGGAATGGGCTGCCTGGGGAGGTGGTGGAGTCACCATCCCTGGAGGGTTTTAAGAGGAAGTTGGGTGAGACACTTAGTGCCATGATTTAGTTAATTAGAAAGGTTAGGCGATAGGTTGGACTTGATGATCTTGAGGGTCTTTTTCAACCTGGTTAATTCTGTGATTCTATTTTTAGCTTAGCATTTCTTTTAGAGCAAAACAGCAGGAGAAGCAGTGTTATTTCCCTTGGTTGCTCTGAGAAAGGACTGGTTCTTAGGAACCACAACTTTTTATCATATGCTCATTGGCATGCCTACTTATTTCATACGTAGGTACACCTACTGCCCCCCAAGTCTCAAGCCCTGGGCTCACTGTGGGGGGTACAGGCAGCACCCTTTTCTCCTCTGTGCTAGCAACTGCCAGCAGAAATACATCACACTCGGCAACAGGCAAGCTTGAGTGGTGTCTTGGTTGAACTTCAGCCAGCAGCTAAGCCCCACACAGCCACTCGCTCAGACCCCCTAAGCTGGGATGAGGGGAAAGAACTGGAAGAGTACTAGAGAGAAGAGCTGTGAGCTAGGAGAAAGACAGCCTAACAGGTAAAGCAAAAGCTGTGCACACAAGTAGACCAAAATAAGGCATTAAATCACCACTTCCCATGTGCAGGCAGGCAGGTTCAACCATCTCCTGCAGAGCAGGAATGCTGAACATAATCCCCTTCCTCCTTCTTTCCCCAGTTTTCCATACTGAGCATGATGTCATAAAGTATGAAATATCCCTTTGCTTGGTTGGGGTCACCTGTCATAGAATCATACACTCACACAATTACAGAACCACAGACTCACAGAATAACAGAATTGTAGAATGATCTGGGCTGGAAGGGGCCTCCAAAGGTCATCCAGTTCAACCTCTTCTACAGTCAGCAGGGCCACCCTCAACTAGATCAGGTTGCCCAGAGCCCTGTCAAGCCTCACCTTGATTATTGCCTGGGATGGGGCCTCAACCACCTCCCTGGGCAACCTGTTGCAGTGTTCCACCACCCTCATGGTAAAGAACTTGTTACCAAACTGTCCCAGCTGTGTCTTCTCCCAACTTCTTATGCACCCTCGTCCCACTTGCTGCTGGGATGGTGTGGGAAGCAGAAAAGGCCCTGACTCCATGCAAGCACTGCTCAGCAGTAATGAAGACATCTCTGAGTTATCAGGACTGTTTCTAGCACCACTGCAAAACTCAGCCTACCTTGGCTAGGGTGAAGAAAATGAACTCTGTCCCCCACCCAAACCAGTGCCACGTGGCCAAAATCCTACAAGCCCAGTGCCAGAGAACAATCTGGACTAAGGGAAGGACTCGTCCCTGGGTGGGCTTGAACCACCAACCTTTCGGTTAACAGCCGAACGCGCTGACCCATTGCGCCACAGAGACTCCACAGCTTCAGCTCTCTTCAAAATAAAGCATTTTCCTTCCCAAAAGGCAATCCCCTTCCTAAATACATTGATTTCAAGTAGCAGCAATATACACTAAAAAAAACCCAAACCGAAACAACAAAACAAAATACCAAAACACCAGAGCAGAACTATAAACCAAGGTGGCCTTTTGCAAGACGTGCACAATGGTTGGAGAAACAAGAAGCCTGAGAACCACAGAATCACAGAAAACATCTGGTTGGAAGAGACCTCCAGGATCATCTGGTGTCCAACCCTCAACCCAGCACTCAAGGGTCAACACCAAACCATGTCCCTAAGCACCAGGTCCACACACATTAATCTCTCTCCCTTCCCAAAGGGAAGAGAATGAGAATAAAGGAGAGAGATTTACAGTTTGGAAAAGAAGACCAAAACTCATGAAAATAATAACAATCAAGTGAAAGGTATACAAATACAGACCAAATCAACATCCAGCACAGCTCCCTAACATACACAAATACAGACTAAATCAATATCCAGTGCAGAATCACAGAAAGCATCTGGTCAAAAGAGACCTCAAAGACCATCCAAGCCTAATCTTTGACCTAGTTTAGGCTCAATCCTAAACCACATCCTCCAGCACCAGCTCCACAGGCTGCTCAAACACCTGCAGGGATGGTGACTCCAGTACTGCCCTGGGCATTCCAGTGTTTAAGAACCCTCTCTCTGAAGAAGTATTTCCTAGAATCCAGCCTGAACCTCCCCTGCTGCAGCCTGAAGCCATTTCCTCTGGTTGTGTTGCTTGCCACCAAACAGAGGCTGCCCCCTCCTTGCTCTAACCTCCCTTCAGGGAGCTATAGAGAGCAGTGAGGTCTCCCCTCAGCCTCCTCTTCTCCATACTGAACACCTTCAGCTCCCTCAGCCCCTCCTCGTAGACTCTGGGCCCTTCTCCACCCTCATTGCCCTTTGCTGGACACATTCCAGCTCCTTGGTGTCCTTCTTCTTGTAGTGAGTGGCCCAGAACTGACCACAACACTTGAGCTGTAGCCTCCTCAGTGCTGAGCACAGGAGGATGATCACCCGCTGTACCTGTTTGCCACCCTGTTTCTAATCCAAGCCAGGATGCCACTGCCTTTCTTGCCCCCTGGGCACTCTGTTGACTCATATTTAATCAGCTGTCAACCAGAACCCCCAGGTCCTTCTCAGAGTCACAACTTCCCAATCACACACCCAGGTCTGTAGCTTAATATGGGGTTGCTGTAACCCAGGTGTAGAACCTGACACTTGGCCTTGCTAAACTTCATGGCCCATGGGTCTGACCTGTTTAGGTCTCACTGCAAAACCTCCCTACCCTCCCTACTTTCCCTCATTTCCCAGGAAGCCACCAGTTGGTTATGAAACGGGGAGCACCGCTGCTCACCGCAGCTTGGGGCTAGATTTGAGTCCATAATGCAAACACAAGCCACAGTTTTTCAAGCTGGGAGGGTCTGAAGCACATCTTTGTGTGATGCTCCACAAAACAGATCAATCCAGAGCTCTCCTGCCCCTGCCTGGTTCTATGGAGTGACATTCTGTTTTGAAGGGAAGAGAAACAGTGTTGATTTTGCAGCACACTAGAGGTGGCAGAGAAATCATGTTGGTGCTGCTGTCCTATACTGATACTACTGCATCCAGTTCTGGGCTATTGCATCCTGTTCTGGACTCAGAAGGGACAGGGATCTACTGGAGAGAGTCCAATGCAGGACTACAAGGATGCTGAAAGGACTGCAGCACTGCCTGATGAGGAGATGCTGAGAGCTGGGGCTGTTCAGTCTGGAGAGCAGAAGGCTGAGAGAGGATCTGAGCAATGTCTATCAATAGCTGAGGGCTGGGGGTCAGGAAGGGAGGGAAAGGGACAGACTCTGCTCACTTGTGCCCTAGGACAGGACAAGGAGCAATGGGTATAAACTACAGCACAGGAAGTTCCACCTCAACATGAGGAAGAATTTCTTGACTGTAAGGGTCCCAGAACACTGGCACAGGCTGCCCAGAGAGGTTGTGGAGTCTCCTTCTCTGGAGCCTTTCAAGCACTGTCTGGATGTGTTCCTGTGCCAGCCACTCTAGATTCTATAGTCCTGCTCTGGCAGGATGGTTGGACCCAAATGTCTCCAGAGGTCAATTCCAACAGCCTGTAATCCAGGGTGTGACAGCACACTGCATGCTGAGCACTTCCCCATCTGTAGACAGGCCAGTTTAGACTGACAGCTGTGACACCTCCGGATTAAGGATAAAATCTGGCATTTTCAAAGTTCTTGTTCCAGTAGTAAAGGCCCAGATTTGGTGTCTTCTGAGTGCTCTGAGTCACCCAAGCTCTAATATGTCTTGATCACATCACTCTGGTCTTCACACTTGAGTCCAAACCTTCAATCTTAAAGTTTTCAGAGAAATTGCAGAAGTTTTTTAATTGCTCACTTAAAAATTCTAAAATGTTTATTATCACTGGAGGAATCCAACAACGTATTGGGAGTGGAAGCAGGAAGAGAGAAAAGGAAAAGGTAAACAAATTAGGAGAGGCATAAAACCAAACTGCATTCCACTCATGCACAGTGGAAAATGCAGGCCAGTGCCAGCAGCCAGATAATCCAAATCCTCTTGCTATGCACTGAACTCTTCTGAGGAAAGGAAAGAATTTAAAGGAGCATAAATGATAAGTGTACACATTCTGGAAGCCAACGTAAAAGAGCTGCCAGGAAAAAAAAATCCACCCCTTCTAATTGCAAAGCCATTACCACATTCCCTTGCCCTTCCACTTTGGGCAGCAGAGCTAACACTTATGAGGCAGGGGGTCAGGAAGGGAGGGACAGGGACAGCCTCTGCTCACTTGTGCTCTGGGACAGGACAAGGGGCAATGGGTATAAACTACAGCACGGAAAGTTCCACCTCAACATGAGGAAGAACTTCTTGACTGTAGGGTCCCAGAACACTGGCACAGGCTGCCCAGAGAGGTTGTAGAGCTTCTTGCCTGCCATGCACAGCCCTCAGCACAGAAGAAGGAGGGACCTTAAATCTGAGTGGCAAACACAGACTGCAGGATTGACAGGATAAGATGTGCCTTATTGGAAAAAGACACTGAAAGCTGGCACCCAGAGAAGCACAGCAGCTGCCTAGAAAGCAGGTGAACAGAGCAAGCATTTCTTGCATCAAGACAGACAGTGGGTTTCTTGCTCCTTCCCCTCCTGCAATGAGTCACAAGCCCTGCCCTCCAAAGAGCTGGGGAGTAAGGAAATTGACCTAAAGGCTTTCTTAAAAACCACAAGTTTCACCCTTTTTTTGAAGGCTCCAGCTGGCTGTAGTAGCAACAATAGATTTACTCAAATATTGGCAGCAACATCCACAGGTAACACAAACCTGTGCAGGGAAGTCCTTCTGCCCCTCTACTCAGCACTGGTAAGGTCACACCTTGAGTGCTGTGTCCCTCAATTTAAGAAATATGTGCTCGAAGGTATCCGGAGAAGGGCACCAAGGCTGGTGAGGGGCCTGGAGCACAGCCCTGTGAGGAGAGGTTGAGGAACCTGGAGAAGAGGTGGCTCAAGGCAGACCCCATTGCTCTCTACAACTACCTGAGGGGAGGTTGTAGCCAGGTGGGGTTGGTCTCTTCTCCCAGGCACCCCAGGCCAGAATAAGAGGACACAGACTCAAGCTGTGCCACAGCAGGTTTTGTCTGGATGTTATGAAGAAGTTGTTCACAGCAAGAGTGATTGGCTTTGGAATGGGCTGCCTGGAAAGGTGGTGGAGTTACCATCCCTGGAGGTGTCTAAGAGGAGACTGGATGAGGCACTTAGTGCCATGGTTTAGTTAATTAGAAGGTGTTAGGTGATAGGTTGGACTTGATGATCTCAAAGGTATTTTTTCAAGCTGGTTAATTCTGTGATTCTGTTTATTTTCTTATGCTCTTCATACATCAGCTCTGTCTCTAAATGTGTATTCTGCATTATACTTCTCCTGTCATGCTGTTCAATACTTCCCCTTGGCCCAAACAAAATGGAATTCATGTTCAATTTGCACACTCAGAGGTTTGCTCAGACATGTTTTCTGACCACGTTACACACTGACTAGGTCTGATTTGTACAGCATTGCAAAACTCGACCCCAGCATTTCCAGTGGAGGATGTTCTTGCCGGCCCCAACTTTGCATTTGGCCCCTTTGCTGCAGTCGTTGCAGGGCTGAGGTAGTGACAATATTCTGAACAATGAACTAAATGTGCTGTAGTGCAGATGAAAATCCCAAGAAAGCCATTAGGATCAGCGCAGATATTCCAGACGAGGGAGGTATATGGTTAACAGAATGGAACAAAACCCCACTTACAGATGCAGGAGGAGATATTGTCCAGATGGCTAAGCTAGCCTGGGGTCTGTCATGAGCACGTTCATAGAATCACAGAATCACACATAATAACAGAGTGTCAGGGGCTGCAAGGAACCTCAAAAGCTCATCCAGTCCAACCCTCCTGCCAGAGCAGGATCACCTAGAGCAGATCACACAGGAACACATCCAGGCAAGTTTTGAATATCTCCAGAGAGGGAGATTCCACACCCCACCTTAGGCAGCCTGTTCCAGGGTTCTGTCAGCCTCACAGGGAAAAAAATGCTCCTCATGTTTCCATAAAACTCTCTATGCCTCAGCTTCCACCATCGCCCCTTGTGCTGGCATTGGGCATCACCCAGCAGGGCCTGTTCCCATCCTCCTGGCCCTCACCTTTACACATTTATAAACATCGATGAGGTCACCTCTCAGTCTCCTCTTCTCCAAGCAGCACAGCCCCAGTTCCTTCAGGCTCTCCTCATAACAGAGATGTTCCATTCCCTTCAGCATATTTGGATGGCCTCCCTCAAGCAGTTCTCTGTCCTGCTTGAACTGGGAGGCCCAGAACTAGACACAGTACTCCAGATGTGGCCTCACTGGGGCAGAGTAGAGGGGCAGGAGAACCTCTCTCCACCTACTCACCACAGCCCTTCTAATCCACCCCACAATGGCATTGCCCCTCCTGGCCACCAGAGCACATTGCTGGCTCATGGTCAACCTTCCATCCACTATGACCCCCCAGGTCCTTTTCCCCTTTGTTGCCTTCCAACAGGTCAGTCCCCAACCTATACTGATCCCTGGGGTTGTTCTCTCCCAGGTGCAAGACTCTCCCCTTGCCCTTGTTGAATTTCATTAATTTTCTTCCTGCCCAGCCCTCAGCCTGTCCAAGTCTGGCTGAGGTGTGAGCCTCTGGTGTGGCAGCCACTCCACCCAGTTTGGTGTCATCAGCAAACTTGCTTAGCACCCATGCAAAAAAATTTAGTTCAGGACACTTAGCTCCCTGTCACTGGCTCCAGACTGCTGACTGTTGCCTCAAGCTGACTTTCTCTGGGATTCTGTGATTCTCTGGGTTAAAGCTTAACCACTGATTAGCACTTAGTATCTCTGGGGGAAGGTGTTCAGCAGGGGTACCCCAAGTACCACTGCTAGTGAGCTCCAGAGGGAACCCCTGCAGCAGAGTCAGAAGGCAAACTACAGGCAGAAGGCTTAGGGCAGGAACAAGAAGGCTGATCCTGTTGAATGGGGACAGGGTGAAGGACACACAAGGACACATAATCAGAAAGTGAAGGATTAACTATCAAATTAAGTCAAAGATTTCTTTTCTCTCATGGTATTATGTCAGTGTTATAGCTTCTCTGCCCTCAGTAGAATTTCCTTTGGTGTTAACTAAAATGAAGATGTGGTTGAGGAGAACTAGAGGACACTTGAGGTGAGCTGTAATCAAAGGAAACCCTGCATTACTCCACCTGCTTTAGCAAGTTTCCAGTGGGGCAAGTTAGTACAAACATCCTGAAACAAATCATTGCACAGAGCTGCACAGACATTCACGATGAGTAAATCAACAGAACTTTCCGGCAATAAACTTGGCTGGAGCTGAGCTGACCTAGGTTTCTTTGCAACATGTCCTCTGTAAGTGCTGAGCAGAGAGACCTGTGCTGAGTGTGCCAGGTAAGCTGCTGATGGGATGGAATCTGAAGCCAAGCCAATAGCACCAAAGACAAGACAGAGATCTGGCTGTGGATGCAAAGGAAAGGATACACTGAGTTGGGTGTTTAACTATGATGTGGGTTAAGAATTTCCACAACCCCCCCATACACACACTATTAGAATTTACCAGACTAGCTCAGACTGCTTGAAAGTAAGATGAAGCTATATTTACAGCATGGCAACATTTACAAACATGTATACACATTATTTACAATTATTTGCCATTATATACCAATTAGAAACAATACTGAAACCCAAACTCCCTCCTGGACAAACAAAGCCACCCAGAAGGGGCTCAAAGCTACCCTCTCTTTCTCCCTCTGCTTTCCCAGACAGACAAACAAAACAACCAGCAAAACTCAGCTTGTTTTCTGTTAGCCAAGATTAGTAGAAAAGATATTAGAGTGGAGTGAGGAGGAAGTGAAGAGGTCCAGCATCCCAGACCAGAGGGGGACAAACTGTTGACATTTTGGCTTTTTATCCCTCTCAGCAAACCAGTGAATGATATAGACTTCATCATCGTTTTCTTTTCACAAGCAGTGATCTATTTTCTCTCATTAAAATATTTCACTTAGCCTCAAACCAGCACAAACCATCAACCGTCTTTGAACAATTTCTTTACCATGAGGGTAGTGGAACGCTGGAACAAGTTACCCAGGGAGGGGGTTGAGGCTCCATCCCTGGAGATATTTGAGGCGAGTTGATTTTCTTCACCGTAGCCAGGATAGGCTGAGACTAGAAACAGTCCTGATAACTCAGATATATTTTCATTACTGCTGAGCAGTGCTTGCATGGAGTCAGGGCCTTTTCTGCTTCCCACACCACCCCAGCAGCAACTGGGATGAGGGTGCATATGAAGCTGGGAGAGGACACAGCTGGGAAAATTTGGGAACAAGTTCTTTACCACGAGGCTGGTGAAACACTGCAACAGGTTGCTCAGGGAGGTGGTTGAGGCCCCATCCCAGGCAATAATCAAGGTGAGGCTTGACAGGGCTCTGGGCAACCTGATCTAGTTGAGGGTGTCCCTGCTGACTGTAGAGAAGGTTGAACTGGATGACCTTTGGAGGCCCCTTTCAGCCCAGATCATTCTACAATTCTGTGATTCTGTGAGTCTGTGGTTCTGTAATTGTATGAGTTTATGATTCTGTGAGTCTGTGATTCTATGACAGCTGACCCCAACCAAGCAAAGGGATATTTCATACCTTATGACATCATCTTTACCATGGAGGTGGTAGAACACTGCAACAGGTTGCCCAGGGAGGTGGTTGAGGCCTTATCCCTGGAGATAATCAAAGTGAGGCCTGGGCATCCTAGCTGAGGATGTCCCTGCTGACTGCAGAGGGGTTGGACTGGATGCCCTTTGATTCCAACCCAGACCATTCTGTGATTTTAAGTGCACCTGGGCTAGAGAGGTTTTCTAGTGGGCTTCCCAGGGAACAAACATTTGCATTTCATGTCCACACTTTGCTCAGATGTGTCTATCACAACATGAATCCAGCACAACAAAACAAAAAGAAACGAAAAAAAAGAAGAAGAAAAGAAAAAGAAAAGGCCAAGTTGCCAGCAACAAGGCTGCTGAAACCATGCCCTTTAGCTACCTCAAGGAGTTTACTAGGTGTGGAACATGGAAGACTCCAGCCCTACAACAGTTTAATGAAGTGCTAGAAGCCCTTCTGCAGTGTTTATGAGGTGACAATAACTCAGCAACCTCTGCAAATCCAGCTGACGTTTTCCAGCTTATTCTAAGGCTTCCCACCTGGCAACATCTCTTGTTTTACATGAGGGGCTTGATTTCAAAACTGCCTTTCTGAGCCTCGCTCAGATGGGAATGTTTCTGGAATTCTGGGCACTTGGTTGCCTGCCATTCCCAGGTGAGTTTTCTCCTAAGACAGTGCACATTTCCAAAGGGTCACTGCACAAGTGGCCAGTGGTGGAATTACTTTAAGGCAGTGGTTCAGGAAGGCACTTACACTTGTGCCCACTCCTGAATCTACTTTTTAAAGACCCTGCCATGAAGAGAGACTTTAATGGCCAAGACAGCTCCAGGATTGCTTACTGGAAGATGTTTTTATCACTTGATTTTGTCCTCTTTGTACTGGTGTCAATTAAAATATTTAAAAAATATTGAAATTCAAGGAGTTAGTCCTGGACAAAAGCAGACTGAAGCCTGAGCTGAGCCTTAAAGCAGTTTCTGCCTTACAGTGTTGGTATTTTCCAGCGATGATCACAGAATCATTCAGGTTGGAAAAGACCTCTGGGATCATCAAGTCCAACTACTGACCCTGCTCTACAAATTTCACCCCTAAACCAAATCTCCAAGCACCACACCTAAACAATCTTTAAACATATCCAGGGTTAGTGACTCCACCACCTTCCTGGGCAGGCCATTCCACTGCCTGACCACTCTTTCTGGGGAAAAAATATAAGGGAATCTCCTTTTACCTCCACATCTCTCTCTAAACAAAAGGTCATTCTGCTGCTGCCTGAACTTTTTATACTGAAAACAGGTATCAATGCTGAGCAGTCCAGAGCAGAAATGTGAATGGTATGTCCTTGGTCACAGGTAGCCTTGTGATGTTGGGGGCCAGCTCAAGTGCCAAGCATAATGAAAGCATCATTTAGGTCCTGGAGTTTGCAGGCAGAAGTCAACCATAGAATATAAATACCGTAACCATAGAAGTAATGAACATCCAGGCCAACCCCACTGCCAGAGCAACATCACCTAGAGCAGACATAGGCATGCAGAGTGGACCTCATCTCCTGCTTCCACAGCTTCACAGAATCACAAAACTTTAGAGGTTGGAAGGGACCTCCAGAGATCATCCAGTCCAACCTCCCTGCCAAAGCAGGATCCCCTAGGGTAGCCCACACAGGAATGTGTCCAGGTGGGTTTTGAAAGTCCCCAGAGAAGGAGACTCCACAACCTCTCTGGGCAGCCTCCTCCAGGGTTTTGTCACCCTCACAGTGAAAGTTCTTCCTCATGTTCCTGTGGAACCTCCTCTGCTCCAGCTTGCACCCATCGCTCCTTATCCTATCATTGGACATCACTCAGCAAAGCACTGGCTTCATCCTTCCAACACTGCCCTGCACAGCTTCATCAACATGAATGAGGTCACCCCACAGGCTCCTCTACTCCAAGCTCAAGAGCTCCAGCTCCCTCAGCCTGTCCTCAGCAGTCCTGCAGCATCTTTGTGGCTGTGTGCTGGACTCTCTCAAGCAGTTCCCTGTTGCAAACAGTACACCATGGACTCCATACGATTCAATATGAATCCAGCAGAAGACCTTTTATTGCTCGTTACACCTGTGTCTATACAGTCTTGAGGACAGAGCACACACAAATATTCACCTATTAACATCACCTAGGCAAGGACAGCGCAGTCATTGACATAAGATTGACTTAGAAATATAGAATCAGTCAAGGTTGGAAGGGACCACAAGGATGATCTAGTTCCACCCCCCCTGCCATACCAGGGACACCCTACCCTAGATCAGGCTGCCCACAGCCTCATCCAGCCTTGCCTTAAACACCTCCAAGGAAGTGGCCCCAACCAGCCCCCTTGGCCAACCCATTTCAAGGCCTCACCACTCTCATGGTGAACAACTTCCTCCTCACATCCAATCTGAATCTCTCCCCTTCCAGCTTTGCTCCATTCCCCCTAGTCCTGCCACTACCTGATAGCTTAAAATGTCCCTCCCCAGCTTTTCTGTAGGCCTCCTTCAGATCCTGGAAGGCCACAAGAAGGTAACCTCGGAGCCTCCTCTTCTTCAGACTGAACAGCCCCAACTCTTTCAGTCTGTCCTCATAGCAGAGGTGCTGCAGCCCTCTGATCATTCTTGTGGCCCTTCTCTGGACACTTAACATAGTTTATTCTAATTACTTAAAACCTATTATAATTACCCAATATTTATAGCTTCTATTGTTCCTATACCTCCATTAATATCACCTAATATCATCTATTGGTGTTACTGCTATTATGTATTCCCCCTTCCATTTCCCATACTTCCTTAAACACATCAAAACAGACACATGCCTACAAATATCCATCTATTAACATAATCTAGGCAAGTACAGCCCAGTGGTTAACACAGATTGACTTGGTTTTTCCCTGGGCCAGATGTCCTCCTGTGTGGGGGCTGCAGGACCACATTCCCACAGTTCCCTGAGGTCCTTCTTGAACTGAGTGGCCCAGGACTGGATGCAATGTTCCAGATGCAGAGTAGAACAGGAAGAGAACCTCTTCTCAACCTACCAACCATAGCCCTTCTAATCCATCCAAAGATGCTATTGGCCTTCTTGGCCACAAAGGCACATTGCTGGCTCATGGGAATCCCTCAATCCCTCAGGATCCCCAGATCCCTCTCCTCTGCACTGCTCTCCAACAGTTCAGTCCCCAGCCTCTACTGGTCTACGGGATGACTCTTTCCCAGATGGAGACTCTACACTTGCCCTCTTTGGATTTTATTCACTTTCTCCTCGGGTAATTGTGGTAGTTTGGGAGTTCCCCACACCACACACCCCACACTTTTGAAATAACCCAGGCTAGACTCAGCCAGCTGGAAGTTAATTAATGATGCTTTATATTTACAGCTTTGCACAACACACAAGCAGATATTTACAATATATTACAGATATATACAGTAAAAAGGTAATACAGAAACACCACAGCCCTCCCAGAGATCAGCATCCCCAGGAGGGGTTCCCAACCACCCTACCACCTTCTCCCCCTCCCCTACTGAATTTTATCCCAGTATCTTTTTTACATGCCAGCTAAGCAAGGAAGATTGGCCAGGGGGGTTGGAAGCAGGAATTGATTAGTTGAGTTACACAGGTTCAGCTACAAGCCAGGCAGAGAGAGATCAGCAGCCAGAGCGACCCAAAGCAGCTCTGCCTTATCTATGTTTTGGTTCTTACTTTTATACATCTCAGTAACTGAGGTGAAGGAAACATCCTGAATGTTTTCCTTTCTCAGCCTATAATCTAATTTTTCTCATTAAAATCCTCCAACTAGCCTTCAACCAGCACAATAATTCATATTCTACTTTTTTGATCCCATGTTGAGCAATCTTCCTGCCTCCCCTCACCCCTGTTTATGCTTTAATCCAGTGAGATTTGCGTTCCCTAACTCTCCAAAGAAACATAACAGAAAGCGACTGCAAAACAGGCAGTGAAAAAGGCACACTGAAAGGTGAAACAATAAGTGCAGGGACCATGTGAGACCATGTAAAGGGGCATTTTAAGACTGTTTTCATTCCTTTTCTACTAACTGGATTTTTTTTTTTCTTTTTTTTAATGTTGGGGTAAAAATCATCATCTGAAGGAAAGATTCCTCCTGGCATGCTTCAATATTTCCTCTTCCTGGCAGGCTCAATTTGAAATGTCCCAGTGAAAGCTGATCAGAGTTGACAGCTGCCTCTTTGGAATTTCTGAGAATCCCATCTCTAACAAAGATACAGACTACCTTTACAGCTGGAAAGGTTAAACTGACTCAGCAAAGCAGCAGCTTTCCTGGGGCAGGTTTAACAAGAGACTGGAGGAGGCTCAGTTATTGCTGCTGAGGCCAAGGGTGCTTTACCTTGTGGCAAGGTGGTGGTGTTCTGCCACCTCTCCCACCTCTGACAATCCAAGCCAAATGCCATGGAAGCCACTGGGTCCCTTCCACATAGAACTATTTGGAAAAAGGAATTTCTTATCAGTGAGAAGTTCTAACCATTTGAAAGCTGGTTTTCTGCCAAATATAAACGAGAAGCCAAAATTCCACACGATGTGTGGAATGGATCTCCTGGAGAGGAAGAGAGGGAAGGATCTTTCAAAATAAAGCTCTTAATCTTCTCCACTCCTTTCCTCTCTTCCTTTCCAGAAGATCATAGAATCATAGAAACAGTCAGGGTTGGAAGGGACTACAAGGATGATCTGATTCCAGCCCCTCTGCCATGCCCAGTGACACCCCACCCTAGATAAGGCTGCACACAGCCTCAACCACCCTCTTTGGGAAACCTGTTCCAGGGCCTCACCACTCTCATGGTGAACAACTTCCTCCTCACATCCAATCTCAATCTCCCCACCTCCAGCTTTGCTCCATTCCCCCTAGTCCTGTCACTCCCTGAGAGCCTAAAAAATCCATCCTCAGCTTTTCTGTAGGCCCCTTCAGATCCTGGAAGGCCACAAGAAGGTCACCTCGGAGCCTCCTCTTCTCCAGACTGAACAGCCTCAACTCTTTCAGTCTGTCCTCATAGCAGAGGTGCTGCAGCCCTCTGAGCATCCTCGTGACCCTTCTCTGGACACGCTCCAGCATGTTCATACCCCTCTTGTAACAGAGGCTCTAAAACTGGAGATTTTGCTGATACAAAGTTCCTCTTATTGATGAACTTTGCCACTTATTAGCTTAAGTGGGGACCAAACCAGATCCCAGAGAAGACCCACAAAATCTGCAGTTCACTGGGAATCTGAAAGAGCACTATGAAAAAGAAGCAAACACCTGATGGTCAGTCAAGTGCAACAGCCAGAAAGACACTGAGAAACAGCTGATTATCAAACTGGCATTTACTTTAAACGTGTAACACATATTCAGTACACATAGAGAGCTGCATAACTTCTCATGGGGTCCAGCAAGGCAACTGAAGTCTGATTTTCAGTTTCAGAGTATGTATCCCTACTGGAAAGATTTCCATAAGCATGCACAGAATTACAGGATCACAGAATGTCAGGGACTGGAAGGGACCTTGAAAGATCCTCTAGTCCAACCTCACTGCAGAGCAGGATCACCTATACCCCACACAGTTAGGCATTCACTTAATTGCTTTCCTGGACGAGTCCCTGTTAATTTGTAATGCAGGAACATGATTTTTACATGTGATACAACATCTTGTTGATTCCTAAGCAAGTCTCACTCTCAGCATTGGGTCTAGCAACTTAATTCTTTAGTCAGAATCTGCAGATTCTTGGTATGTGAAGTCTGCCCTTTAAAGTTACATAAATAAAAGGTACTTATGTTCTAGGGAAACTCAAGGTGCCCAGTTCTCTTAACCATTGGTGTTGAATATCCCTTTAATGTCACAGAACATTAGGGGTTGGAAGGGACTTTGAAAGCTCATCCAGTTCAACCTCCCTGCCACAGCAGGATCATCTAGGTCAGGTCACACAGGAACACATCCAGGTGGGATTTGAGTGTCTCCAGAGAAGGAGACTCCACAACCTCCACAACATCTTTGTTTGAGAGGTTGCCATTGATTAAATTTAACTGCTATGTCTGTGGACTTAAATCAAGGCTGGACACTAATCTATTACTAGAGGAGATTTAAACAGGATGTTAGGAGGAAGTTCCTCACAGTGAGGGTGGTGAGATGCTGGAACAGGTCCTCCCTGGAACCTCCAGGGAGGTTGTGGCTGCTTCCTCCCTGGAGGTGTTCAAGGCTAGGCTGGATGAGGTCCTGAGTGTCCTGATCTAGTAGGGGGTGTCCCTGCCTATGGTGGGGGGTTGGAACAGGATGATCTTTGAGGTCTCTTCCAACCTAAACCATTCTTCTACGATTCTAAATTTGCTCTGTTTATAAGTTATCCTTGTTTAGCAGCTGCACCTTCCCATGTGCTTTAGAATTGAAGCTGTCTTTGTTTTCCAGCACAATCTCTGCCACATCAGGAGGAGTAATTACATTTCACAGAATCACAGAATGGGCTGGCCTGGAAGAGACCTCCAGTGGTCATCTAGTCCAACCCCCTCTGCAGTTAGCAGAGGCACCCCCACCTCCTTTATTTAATGGTGTACAAGTACACTGCTGCCAGTCCTCTGCACCCCCACCCCCTTTATTTAATGGTGCATAAATACACTTCTGTCAGTCCTCTGCACCCCCACCCCCTTCATTTAATGGTGTATAAACACACTGCTGCCAGCCCTCTGCTTAGCACACAAAGAAAAAGGTTAAATATATTAAACACTTACAGCTCAGCTACATAAAATGCCAGAGGAGATAGGATAACCATAGACAAGTACAGAAGAAATGGAAACAATAATGATGGAAGATAATTTTTTAAGGCCACAGAAAGATGCTTTAAGAGTAAGCACAGGGAAAATCACGTTGGAAATATTTCCTAATGAGGACACCTAATAGGCTGTGGAATAATCACCCAAGAGAGATGGAGAAAGCCCTTTTTCACCAAGTCATTTCTTTCCGGATTGGCCAAAGTGTTAAGCATACTACAGAGGAAAGAAAATGCCCTGGTAAAAGCAAAGACTACCAAGTCTGCTACTCAAAGCTTAAGAGATTTCAATTCTCAACAGAAGCAGTTTTGTTCCACACAAAACCAAACTCATCAACCCCCTTTTTAATCATGTATGAGTGGACTTTGGTGTGTGTATTATTTATGTGTATTTTTGACTCCTCCTTACACTGCATTCCTGGAACAGAGTTTTTTTTCCCCAGATCTACCTTTGCCCATCTGATGCTCTGTGTCAAGAATGGATGTGGCTTTATGGCAACCTTGTCCTGACCAGGCTCTTGCCAAGCGTGATTAGTTTAATGTGACAGATGACAAAATTAAAGGAGAGTGAAAGGGGAGGAATAACAAGTGCCAGGGAAAGATCATATTCTCCACACAGATCTGCATTTACTGACCTTTTCTTCTTCCATATGCCATTAGTTACCCAGATTTACAGCTCGAGATGGCAGGCAAGCTGTCGGGTGCACTGCTGAGGTCATCAGTGATGCTATGAACTCTACTGGAAACTGATTTCATGTGACTTGGCATTAGGTATAGCAAGCGTCCAACTGACATTTTCAATTGCTCCTTGTGCAATTCCTCTGTAGTCATTGAGATGTTTTTAATAACTTCTTATGGACTTTACTGAAACATCTCTGAGCAAATTGCATATGGGGCACCAACACTCAATATACAGTACCCATCCTGAAAAGTGACAGAATTACAGAACATTAGGGCTGGAAGGAACCTCTAAAGATCATCCAGTCCAATCCCCCTGCCAGAGCAGGATCATCTAGAGCAGATAACACAGGAATGTATCAGGCGGGTTTTGAATATCTCCAGAGAGGGAGACTCCACAACCCCCTTGGGCAGCCTATTCCAGGGCTCTGTCACACTCACAGTGAAAAAGTTTTTTCTTATGTTCTCATAGAACCTTCTCTGCTCCAGGTTGCACCCATTGTCCCTTGGCCTATCATTGGACATCAGTGAGCAGAGCCTGGCTCTGTCCTCCTCACACATCTTTATCAACATGAATGGGGCCACCCTTCAGGCTCCTCTGCTCCAAGCCCCAGCCTGTCCTCAGCAGGGAGATGTTTCACTGACTGAAGCATCTTTGTGGCTCTGTGCTGGGCTCTCCTAAGCAGTTCTCTGGGGTCCTTCTTGAACTGAGGGGCCCAGAACTGCACACAATATTCCAGAGGCAGCCTCAGCAGGGCAGAGTAGAGGGGTAGGAGAACATCTCTCCACCTCCTCACCACTGGCCTTCTAATACACCCCAGGATGCCCTTGGCCTTCCTGGAACCCCCAGGTCCTTTTCCCCTTCACTGCTCTCCAAAGTCATTACAGGTTAGTGCAGTTTGACATCAATGTACATAGATCTATAGATCAGTCTGCAGAGAACTAATGCTTTCTCCTGAAGTTTGTTGAAGGCTCACTTGGATAGGCTGAGGGTTTTGGGTTTTTTTTGCAACCTCCAGATGAAGTTTCTCATTACAAATGGGACTTCAGTTGTAATTTATTAATGAATAAAATACTACCTCTTGGACTTGATCCATAAAGAAAGGAAACAACCTAACTACTGATAGCCAGCAGGGACACAAAGGACACCAAACAGCTCAGAGCTCTGTTCTGGGTTCTGCTCAGCTCATGAGCAGTATCAACTGATGCAACTGTCTACAATAGAGCAAGTGAGACCTGATAGCCTTCAGACCTGCATTTCTGAAGGCAAAAGCTAGACTAGAAGCAACAGAGCAGGCAAGGCCTGTACGAGGGTCTAAAGCCAGGCTCTCACTGAGCACTCACTTCACACATCACATTAGCTGAAGCAATGCAATTCCAATGACACACAAGATCCTCAGCAGTGCAACCAGGGTAAGTCTTTGATCGTAGTTAAACTGCAACATGGGGAGCCTTCAAAACATTTATCTCATTAAAACGGTGTCAGGCTGCAGCAGTTGTCTTCTTAGAAGCTCCTCTTGTCACTGGGTTGTGCTTTACAAGCAGAAGCACTTGAAGGAAGATAATTACCCTGCCTGTTCAGGACATAAACCCAGCATGCAGTGCCCTGACCTCAGTGCAAACAGGGAATGATATCATGAGAATCAATATAGAAAGTCTGAGTGAGGTAAAGCTGACATAAATGACATCAGGCTGGCCTGGTTCATCTCCCTTCCATCATCTAGATCCAAAGACTTTGACTGAGAGGAAAAACAGCCTGGTCTTTGGTTCCACAGGAACAGGGACTCATCCCAAAACAAATTGAGTTATGGAAGGCACCAAGTTAGTGACTCACTTCAGCTTCAGCTACAGCTGCAGAGGAACTTTGTGGTGGGTTAGGAACTTCCCACATACACACTATTGAAATTTACCAGATCAGGTCAGACTGCTTGGAAGTAAGCTGAAGCTATATTTACAGCAAAGCAAAATTCACAAGCACATATACACAACATATCTACACGCGTTCACAATTATATACAAATTAGAAACGATACAGAAATACAAATTCCCTCCTGAGCAATAGAAACTGCCAAGAAAGGCTCAAAGCTTCCCTCTCTTTCTCCCTATATTTTCCCAGACAGACAGACAAAACAATCAGCAAAGCTTTTGTTACCTGTTAGCCAAGATTGGTGAATTCACAAGCATATATACACAATATATTTACAAGTATTTACAACTATATACAAACTAGAAACGATACAGAAATCCAGATTCCCTCCTGGACAGTGGAAACTGCCCAGAAGGGCTCAAAGCTTTACTCTCTCCTTCTGCTTTCCCAGACAGACAAACAAAATAACCAGCAAAGCTTTTGTTACCTGTTAGCCAAGATTGGTGAATTCACAAGCACATATATGCAATATATATGCAAGTATTTACAGCTATATACAAACTAGAAACAATACAGAAATACAAATCCCCTCCTGGACAATGGAAACTGCCCAGAAGGGCTCAAAGCTTTACTCTCTCCTTCTGCTTTCCCAGACAGACAAACAAAATAACCAGCAAAGCTTTTGTTACCTGTTAGCCAAGATTGGTAAATTCACAAGCACATATAT